>CM068372.1:119118908-119258908 GCA_034769895.1 Magicicada septendecula
TAATTTAATTATGTCCTTTTCTGTATTTAAAATTCCTTTTAACAGTTAATAGGATTGTCTCCAGGGACAATCGATTCGTGTACTTTCCTTATTTGCAAGTTATCTTCCTTTGTAGTTGTGAAATTCTGGTAGTTATTGCTCAATTAAAATTATATATAATGCTAGTTATTATGTAGGAATAAACAATATTCAATTTTATTATCTTCAAGGTATTTTATTAACAAATGGTAATATAATCGATTTTCTATCGATTGATTAATCGACTCTCTCAGGGTATATCAACAGATTGTACAATTATTATTATTGGGTTCTTTAAACAGTTATTTTATAGATAGTCAGAGAAAAAGGGCAAAGTATTGAAAGTATAACATTACAATATATCAGCTTATTAATTAAAATGCATATATAACATTCAATAGGCCTATACAATAGTAAGTAAAGAAATTTTCGAACCGTTCAGTTGTACAGGCAGTGCCGCGTTGAATTATGGGAAGTCAAAGATGGCCGCTTCGAGTTCAGATGTCTGACGAATACACCTCGCTGATTCTGCTTTCAATAAAGGCTGCTTTTCCTATGATTTCTCGTTCCTGCAGCTGCGATTATTCCTTCTGGTTATTGTGGAGTGGTTCTGGTTAAGTGTTAGTGGTCCACTTCGATAAAATGTGTTGTGTTAAGTTGTTTTTCACTTTCGTCAATTAGGTCGAGAATTGCGCTGTTTGTTTCGTGATGTTGAATTAATGTTTAAATCGTTTAAATTGTTTATTCACTGGTGTTCTGTTCTGGTTTAATGTTAATCTAATGTTTGTAGGTGTTCGTTTCACTGGATTTACGGTTTAGATGTAATTTTACAAAACTCGCGTTTTTCGCATCGGACTAGGCTTATCGAATATACGCCATTGATGCCTTCACTATAGGTTAATAATTGCTTAAGAGCTCGTATCAAGTGTACTTCACAACGTCTAATAATGAACTAACTCACTTCCTTCGTCTTGTCCTAAAGTCTTAGCCAAATTAATATTAGCAATCCATTGTTTCAAAAATATTTTACATCCTGTACATGTGACATTTTTACATTATACTACTGAATATATTTCTGTTATTATTTAAATTTATTAACTATTAAATACCTAATCTTCTTCTTCAGTTCATTCTGCTTGATTTGATACCAAATAAGATAGTTTTACTTAGTTTTTTTTATCTAAAATGCTATATTTACTTCAGTTTGAAAATTGTAAGTTTTAAAATTCACTTCCTGTTTTTCTCAAAATGTTTGCCATTTTACATGTTATATTAATGATTGTATTAAATCTCAGATTGACATAAAAGGTTTATCTTCCCTTAATTTCTTGCAATTTGATTAATTGGTTATCTTTTAAAATATTATACATTAATTTGTGACTCCCCTCTTTGAATTTTCAGTTTTTACATTTACATTTTTACCAATAATTCTTACTATCTTTTTACAAAACCTTTCTTAATTATAGTTCCAGTTACACGACTCTATGACTGATCTACCTTATATAAATTCCATCAGTTTAATTGTTTTTCTGTACTTATTTCATCAATTTTAATGCTGTTTAGTTTTACTATTTGGCCTAGATTTTTAACAGTTTTTACATACAAAGTTTTTAAATAATACATTTTGTTTATACCCTCTCTGACTTTTTATTCTAATATAATATTGATTAACATTTCCTTATTTTAACAAAAGAACATTTAGTATATAATTTATACTATTAATTCATAACACATGATTGAAATTAATAATAGTCTTTCAAACTCAGACATTTTAATCTGGATTAACTATTTTTAAAACATAATAAACATTTTCATAATACAAGTTTTATACTAAAAGGATTGTACTCTCAGACATTTTATCCTTTAAACTTATTCTAAATAAATAAAACATATCTGTCCTTCCATTATCTACACTATTTCTTACACCTAGTTTTATTTTCAGTCATATTTGTTTTTTCTTTGATTTTGGGGTAATAATTCTTTGTCACTTCACTTTTTATATGGCCTGCTCTTGTTTTATTTATTGTCATTCTAATGAATGTTGTATAAAAAGAGTGGCAGTTATTATTTAGAAACACTTGTATTATCTGTCATGATAATACTCTATTTAAGATTATTCATTGACATAATATAAACACTTTAAAGTTGTATTATTTCACAATTTACTCAGTTTGTGAACTTCAATATTGACACATCAGGTTTATTTCATATAACACAAAAACTTGCACTGATCCCCTTTTTATTCTTTGATTTTATTTCTAATTAGTTTTATAGTCTTTTTAAAATCAAGAAATCTGTTTATTGAGGATAATGAAGGTTTGTTTTTTGCATTACATAATTAATTCACATTGGTTCACTTTCAATTCTACTTTATACACTTTTGGCTTATATTTATTTTACATTGTTTTCTAAATTTGGGATCTTGTTATACTTTCATTTGTTATTATTTTTATTACTTTCTTTTGGTGTTTTGTTTTGGTTTCTTATAAGAGCACTCCTTCTTCTTGTGGATGTTGTCTTGTTCTGGTTTCTTCTTTAATTTCTCCTATCCTCCTTGTTTCTTATAAAGTATTTCCTTTTCTTGTTGTGGATGTTGTCTTGTTTGGGTTTCTTCCTTACTTACTCCTATCCTACCTGGGTATTACTTTTTTTTATTTTTAGTTTTGAAGTTTATTTCGATTATTCATCACTCATTGTAATATTGGTTTTAATGAAACTTTTACTTCAATCTATGATTGTGCTTCACGGCGGTTCTTAATTAATTTTTTTATATTGCATTCTTGGATTTAAAATGTTTTTATTTTATTTTATGATCTTCCTACCATTCAGAACTATGGGCATTATCTGTCATGCTACAACATACATAGAGAGAGAGAGAGAGAGAGAGAGAGAGAGAGAGAGAGAGAGAGAGAGAGAGAGAGAGAGAGAGAGAGAGAGAGAGAGAGAGAGAGTAAGTGAGAGAGAGAGAGAGAGAGAGAGAGAGAGAGAGAGCTAGAGAGAGGGGAACACACAGCCAGAGTCAGAGACAAAAGCTATCTCACTCTCACCCCCTTTCTCTCTTGCTTCCCGTCTTTCTCTTGATTTCATTTTTTTCTTGAAGAAAATGTGAATTCACTGACATTGACATTCGGTATCTCGTACAGTCAGGGTTTTACAAGGTAGCCTGTTGTTGTTGTTGTTGTTGTTGTTGATAAGCGGAGGGAGAGGTGTTGGTAGTCAGTTATACCCTACTATGTAAGTTATATCGCAGCCGCTTGCCGTGACCAAAAGATTGACACTCGGAATCAAAGCTCTTGTTATCAGTAGTAGTTAATTTTGTATCTCGCATAAGTGTAGTTACGTTGTTGACACGTTTCTGCACGTCACTTACCAACGGCTATACCGGACAGCAGAATGACTGCAACACGACGGGTCCGCTCCATTGAAGCTGATAAACTGCGGTTGACGAATACTAACTGTGGTAACACAGCGGTAACGTGGACTCACAACGGTAATCTCATCTTAGTACCGGTGCAGCTTGGTTGGTGCACAGGAACAATGTCCGGAAGTGCCGCGCAAGTTAAGAACACATTGTTACATCAATGGCTTCAGATTGTCAAACCTTTTGGCCAAGGCATATTACTCCCTGTGCTCTGTTTTTACCAACGAGACTCCATTGGCAACTTACGCGAGTAGTATCCTCCTTCTTCCCACAAACCTTCTTGGCTACGCCACTGAAGCAACATTCCTTTTTTTTACATTTTCAAACAAATTAACTCGAGTCGTATTTTGTTGAATTTGCAATGATCAATTTTATGATTGTATAATACTGTTGTTTACAGACTAATACAGACACGTACAGTCAAGACACACAAACGCGGGCGCACACAAACACACAATTATTTTTCTAGCATTCCGTATAATCGTAAGATTTAAGTAGAAGAATTTAGCTTATGAACTATCAGCATGTAGCATTTATTGATACGATTTGTTCAACAAGTGTCTATAAACGCAGTCTACAAATTATAGTTTTAATGAAGTGTCAATAACTATGTGTACTTCTACGGACGTGTTCTGGCATTGTGACCGGAAAACAACATGCGTCAACATGCCACTAATGTCAAAGGCCATTTCCGATATGTTAGATGGATCTCTAATTGTTAACAGTTTAAGTGGAAAATGTTCTTGTGGAAACCGGTGGATTGTAATGGTGATCGAAACAAGAATTGTCATCGCTAAAGGTACATTTAATAAAAAGAAGTGATCCTAATTGCAGGAATGTGGATCAGCAAATGAGAGAGAAACTGACGAAATACTATGTGTGGCTATGTGTGGAACATTGTTTTGCTACGTAGGCTGTGTGGAACGTAGACTAGAACCAATAGTGATAGAAAGAGAATTAAGATTTTTAAGGTGAGTGTGTGTAGAAAAACGGGGGGAATAAAATTGATTAACAGAGTGAGTAGTGAGGAGATCCTTAACAGAAAAAAGGAAAACGGGATGCTTTTAAGTACAATAGTAAAGAAGGAGGTAATCCGAATAAGGAAATATTAACGACTATTCTTGAAAGGGGACAAAAGAAAGGTTGGAAGTGGTTCACAGTGATAGATGATGTTAAAGGAGAAAGTAATACAGAAATAAAAAACAAGCCTGAGACAGGAGCAGTACAATAACGTGTACGGGACTCTCATATGAGATGATGAGGATGACGACCATGTTAAAGTGGTAAACAAGCGTGATGTTCGTGATGCATCTTTCGTTACACCAACATCTTTTAAATTAAGTAAATTAATTAACAATTGACAGTTAATAAAATTACACTTCCGGTTCGACCAGATATTATTATACCTTTTTCAAAAAGATAAATACACACCTCAATGTAAACACACGTACAATCTGTTGTGTGTTGTTACCATTCGCGGTAAAAATGTTTTTGTAAGCAGTTCCTTTAAAGATATACTTTTGTTTTGGGAGGCGTTGAGCGAAACAATGAAGGAACTAGTAAACAGAAATGGCCTTGAATTCAGTACCCTCCGTTGAGAAGACTGTGTAATTGATTACCGCAGTTAATTTTCGTGTTTACATTGTGACAAACGGTATTAACTTTGTAACGCGGAAGCCTTGTTCTTGGGCATAAGAATTAATTGTATAAACTCAGAGTAATAAAGTTTAATCGTTTTTTGAAATAGATTGCTAACAGCAGGTGAAATGGAGAAGATAAGACAAAAAATTAGATTTCTGATAAATTTTATTATATTGATTATAGTTAAATTAACAGATATTAAATTAATGTAAATTAATTTAATTAATTAGGACAGAAAATTAATTATATTCTGGTAATTCATTGCTTACGTTTTTAGCTGTCTGGAAACAGTAATTTGACGTAAGTCCTTTGCGATAGTCCCTCGTAGGCATATATTATTACAGGTTCTATTTATTGATCCACGCCTTTGCTGTAACAGAAAGACGACATACGCGTATATCGTATATTTAAAACGTATTTTTTCCAATCTTCTGTCTTTTGAGACGTTCCTTGCCCCCCTTACAGATATCGCTTTGGAGAAAACCCTAACTTTTAACTCCGAGACTGAGATTTTTTTTACACGGTATGCACCAAAACAAAGAGCACTAAAAGTCACAGAACTAACCACACATTCGTACCACTTAATCACTTCATTGATCATTTATTTCTAAAAAGTATCAATATGTTTGTTATAACTTAAGCTTTATAGAAGTAAAAGTGGTTGAAAAAGCCAACTGAAAGTTTTTATCGTTTAATATTTTTTTTCTCATTCGGATTTGGAAACTCAAATGGACTAAGTTTGCTATACTTACAAATGAATCTTGTAAGCGTTTTCAAAAGTCGGCACACAGTAACTTTGTTGTCTTTGCAGCTATTATATTAAAAAGTAGCCGACATTAAAAACTTTCCTTGAATTGAAGCATTTGGTAATGATATATGGCCAAAGAAATTGCCAAAATGGACCCCCTCCTCCTGAAAGAAGAAAAAGAGAGAGACTGCGATGGAAGGCATAAGGAATAGAAGAACGGTAGAGAGAAATCTGAAGGATGATGATAGGAAAGATCATAAAGTTTGGAAGCTAGGATTAGAAAAACGACTTTAAATGTTGTTCGAAAATCGCAAATATAATATATAAGAAGCATTTTTACACAATGCAAATGGTCCACCGGCCGTTCAGTTACTTTCACAACAAATGCGCATCAACGATGGTTCCTTGAGCAAGTGTTCGATTTCGTCAAAGAAAAATCTCTAGTTAACATATTTAAAATGAAAACCTAATCAACACTAAAAATTTGAAAGAATGTTGCAGCAAATTAATGATTGCTGACCTACAAGATACTGGACTAATCTACACTAAAAATTTGAAAGAATGTTGCAGCAAATTAATGATTGCTGACCTACAACATACTGACTTAACAACATTTAAAAAATGAAGACAAGGACGTAACAATCGTCTACTCTTCTTCCATGTTAGCAATTGTGTATGACGATCCAGAGCTCCTGTTAAACGTATGGTTTTATGATGAAAGCCACATTTGTTTAAACGAATTTTTAATGAACAAAAATCCGATTTCATGGTTTCTAAGCGGCAAGACGCCATTTTTAGAAACCCCTTCAGAATGTACGCTATATTTTGCGGTGTTTGCAAACGGCATGTCGAGTCCTTATTTAACATATTTCCTAAGGATCTGAGAAAATTTTCTCAAACAAGATACCCAACGTTTTGTACACAATGGTTTCGGAAGTGAGGGATAATTTTCCAAACAGCGAGGACTCGCTTCATTTGTTTTTTGGCTCTTTTTGAGAACCGCGCAATTTCTGTGGAACAGACTTGCCATATCCTTCTCAAAGAACTGATCTTACAACGTTTGATGATTACATTTTGTGTGTGTGTGTGTGTGTGAAAACCCCATACAAGTGAACTGTGTGGGGGCCAAACAGTTATTTGAGCCTAATAATTGGAGTAGATGATTACGATGCTGACGTTAAATTCGATAAGAATATGTTTCTCTACGACTCCAAATCGGTGTTATCTAGAACGTGAGGAGTGGTCTAAGAAGGCTGTTGTTTGGTTAAGGGGGGACGTGGAAAAGTTATAAAGGTCCGGCGCCTAGGTTGATATGTGGTCTCGCAGTTGCTAAGGGAAGCTCTGAAAATGGTTTACACGTAATTAAAATTTTTCACCAAATATGACGTTAAATGTGAGAGATTAGGCACATTCACTTTTTTACACTGTTCCCTCCGTCAAGAGATTCGTAATCTACAACTACATTTAACGCGTTTAGTTTAAAATTAATATAAATATGAAAAATTATAAGTGCTTAAATTTTTTCCTAAAATTAATACTTTTTTCATAAATTGTTTTACTAGTGAAATAAACAGTCAAAGTTTTAGTGCCTTTCTTTTTTTAACAGGGCCGTTAGTAATGCATTCGAGCAAAACGTTTTTCGCTTGGATTTACTTTACCCAACTCCTATTTCATTCTGACCATTTACATGTCTTATGTACCAGTTTCGTAACATACTTCCATTAATTTGTATTGAAATGATATAAAACCAGATACTGAAATCTATCTGAATATGGGATCCATATTTGGGGCATGCCAAACAGTAAAATATAAAGGGGATGCAATATTTTCAGAATAAAGTACCACGTAAAATAGTTACGCTTATTTGTAATAGTGACATTCATTGTCACCTTTCTACCGAAAACATTGTGAAGGTGATCGAGCATCTTGCTGATAAATGTGAAGCAAGTTTCCACCAACAAGCTGACATGATTAAACTCTTTGGCAGTTGACCTGTAAAAGAATACTGAAGACAACCAAACTATTTGGTCTGATTTAGCGACAGTAGTGAAGAAGACTGTAGGAATCAAATGCCAAACTTCAGATTTTAACTATTCAGAATTAGAAATAAATTAATGTTCGGTCTTTTAAACCATTTATAGCAAAATAGATATGTGCTTTTTACAAAAACGTCATTGTAAGTATGCAATGTAAACACGGTTTGAGACCTCAGAAAAGCGAGGTTATTGAATCAGTGTTAGATATTTGTACTGTGTTCATTAATCGTAATCGAGCTGTGATAAATGAACATGTTTTGAAACGAGATAATGAAAGTACTAAGTAAACAAACAAAAGTGGCCTTGAGTTTAACACGTCCTCTTCATAATCCCTACAAACTGATTAAACGGATAGGCTAATTATCGTTCGTTTTTAACGGCGTATTGCATTAACAGAAATCTAACATAAAACGATCGTTTTTGTTTTCTAATAATTATAAAATACTAACAAATATGCAACTGGTTTTCCATGAACTTTATCCAACTGTTTTGGATGTTTAAACGTTTGTTTAGGTGTTTTAAACAAACTTTTTCTCTTCACATGAATACAAAATAAAGTGGTGTTTTTGACCAAAAGCTATGAGCCTGGAACGAGTCCTTCTCATGGGACACGTCTTTTGACTCCAATGAGCGTCCATTGCTATTGCATATAACGAGAAAATTCCGTAGGGAGTTCGTATACCGAAAATACTAGAAGCAAACCGTATATGGAGGTTGCTTATCAGATGATACCATCCAGACTCATCCGGACTATCCATAATATGTCTTATATATTTTACTTTTTATTCCTCCCTTGAGATAATCTTCTTCTGAAACACATTTATATTCCAGGAGAAATCCACTTCTTCCCTGGTCACCTTGTTCGCCTGATCAGCTCTACTATTCCTTCTAACGGATTCCTCCCTTTAACTGTATTAATCTAAAGGGAAGCTTTCCATTCGTGGTTCCTAATACTTATACTAGCAGTCTCCTGGTGTGAGGTCGCTTTAATGCAACTTCTAACTCCAGTCGTAACTTATCACTGAGGCGACACAAAAGGCCTAGACTAACAAGCTTGAGTTGTTTAAGATCTTTTTCTCCCTCCCTTAAGATAAAGCTTTATGAAATACTCTCTGGATTTTGTAATGGCTGATCTTGCATTGGTGGCGTATTTTCTTTGAAAATATTGATTGAGAAAAGAAGGTGGAACACACCTTGCCTTCATTAACTGCGAGAAAGGATTTGATAGATTCAACAAATTCATTCTATGAAACGTTATATGAAAGAGGGGTTATTCTAAACATCTTGCAGACGTTATAAACAGCTTATATTATGGTATAAGTATACAACTGTTTATATGAGAGGATTTGGCAGAGGATATTTAAATTAATTAGGATGTGTGCCAAGGCTGTAGCATTATTTCCAACATTGTTTTAATATCTACATCAATTTACATAGAGAGCAATAATTACGAGTGCATCCAGGAGTAAAGATAAATTATAGAACATAGGCTTACATACAGATTTGCGGATGATCAAGAAATCATCCAAAACAACGAAGCGAGCTCCAGAGATCGATGTTCCAGTTACAGCCAGTCTGTTCGAATTACCACATGAAAATTTCTGTGCAAAAGACAAAACCTATGTATTTTATGAGCAAATATTGCTTGTGAACTAAGATAAGATTGGATAATAAGAGTATAGGACAGGTGTTAGATTTCCGTTATCTTGGTTGTGACATCACTTACGACGTGGATTATGTTGTTCATAAGTTGGCTACGTTTCAGTCAATGTGTGGCACAATTTATCAAGCGTTATCGACGAAAACAAGGAAAGAGACTCGACTAAAATTTGATAAGGTAATGACTGTGCCCGTGTTATTGTACGGTTCTGAAACTTGGGTTCCGGTGATCAAACGTCTGAGTAGCATTCAGGCGTCGGAGACGAGATTCTAGCGAGCTGTTAAAGGCTACACACGAAGAGATAGACTCTACAATAAAGACATACAAAGAGAGTTCAACACATTTTAGTATCCAAGATCCTATTGCGGAGAACAAAGAGAGAGTGATTGTACATCTGAATTGGATGCCAGATGGCAGGTTGCCTGAGGCAGTTTGGCAAAGAAGTGTAGGAAGACCTAGGAAGCTTTGGTGAAGTGGATGTATTTTCTTTCGGACCGGACCTCTATTATGGTCGGTGATTCGCCTATTCTCTGATAGCAGAAGAAGAAGACAAATTTGTGAGCGTGCGGAAAAATCTGCATTCAACATTTTAGTTAGCTGGAATAAATTTATTAATTATAACTGACAGTATAGAACGTCGAGTGTCGTGTTGTAATGTAGTATATAGTAGAAAAAAAGTATATTATAAAAATAGTTCATTCAAAAACGCAATATTTTGTAAAACCAGATACGAGCACACATGAAAAACACAACACACACACTAATGACTGTAATCAATCATGCTATATAAACAAATTTTATGAAATCCCAATGGAGGATTACCTTTGTGTGTAGTGCTATTCAGTATGAAGGTAGCTAGCTACAGCTGTTACTACTTTCTCCATCTGAACTACTGTTTGCATCTTCGTCTGTCTTTCCACATGCCATCCTCCAGGATTCGATTTTTCTTAGTTTCATCTATGGTCTTCTCTGTCTACCTCTTCTTCTTTTTTTTCCCTTAATTCGTTACCTTTATAATTGATTAACTTTGATATTGATTTTCCAGATATCCACCCCACGTCAACCTTTTCGTTTGATGTAATTTTCACGACTTTTTCTACATCATCTTTCTCCCTATTTCTTCGTTACTAATGCGATCAGTTCTTGAAGATGTATAACGGAAGTTATGAACTGAATCGTATACAGATATAAATTTTTTCACTCTCCGGATTGAGAGGTCGAAATGCTTTCCCCGTTGAAATAATGTTTTGTTTATATTATTATTATTAATATTACACGTTTGGCCCATTCTGTGATGTGTTATCGTCCTGAGTTGTAATGAGTCTTAGCTGACCACAGAGGATTCAGTATAATTGAATGGGCAAATCGTTTGCTGTTAATGACGAAAATAATATTTTTTACGAGGGTAGGTGGAAAAAAATGTCAAATGTCCGGAAGCGTCTCTGGATTTGTGTATAACATATTATTACGACGGTCTAACTGATCGTCGTATGGTACAGTGGAAAACAAAATACAAGATACCAATGAAGTCACTAAAAACCATCTTTAATTATCACAAGTACAGTTTATAATCAATTTGTACAATAATCCGAGTAAAATTTGTCCACACGCAATAATAATGTCAACTAATAGAGTCCCGCACAATTATAAAATACGTAACACTTAGCCACAATACTTCAACTAGCTGGAATAAATCTCCACTAAAACTGAACTAAGCGTCGCTGAATGCTTGTATTTATACCCCGCAGAGGTTCCAGAATAATTCATAATATGCGTCAACTACTAGAAAACACTAGAGCGTAATTGATTACGGCCTTGAACGCGTCCTTTACGTCCAATGTTACCAGGAGCACAACCTTCGCGAGAAATTATTGTGATCCTCTGCTTTTCTGACAGACTCACCCACTTTCTGGATCGCGTCTATCGTCGATCTTCCTGACCTGAAATCGAGATGCTTCTCGTGGAGATTTCCTGCAGCTCTGATCGTCGTGGCCAGTCTTGCCCTGATGAGCTTCAAGCTTCTCCAGTAACTTCTCAGTCGTGTCCGATATACAAGTGCTGGTCCGACGACGGGAGCTCTGAATCGCCTTTTTTGATGCTGGTCAGCACCGGGCGCGCTCCATCCAGATGTCAAGCACACGTTTTACATCTTCAGCATCAAGTCTGACTTCTGACAGAAGACTACCTTCAGCACCTCGCTGGGGATCCCGTTGGGGCCTGGAGCTTTCCTTTTCTACATCGTCCTGACTGCTACTTCCAACTCTTCTATCGTAAAAATAGGGAAGTTTTCGGCGTTCCCGAAGTCGGTTCTGCCTCGCTCCGGATGGGTGGGGAATAGAGTTCTCATAATTTTCTCCGGAAACACCACACCCATCACTCAGGTCGTTTTGAAAGTTCCGAACCTTTGGGTCACAAATCTTATACCCTCGTCACCATGGGTTCCTGTTGACGTCTTCACACAGTCTTCCAACAGTTCTCCTGGTTGCGGTTGATCGCCCGTCGGAGTTAATTTCTCGTAATAATAATAATGATAATAATAATAATAATAATATTTTTTACTATTTTTACTATTACAATTACAATAAGACATAATTTTAAACCGCTAGTGTTTTATTATCCAAATACTGTTAGGGCTCTTGTCCAGTGGATGCGTAAAGCTGAGAAAAGTTGCTATGATGAGATTAAATGAAGATGTAAGAAAACGAGCAAATGATCCATAAGGTTAAGATTCATTCGAGGCTCGTCCACTGGTACGCCCGAGCATTTCCGCTCATAATGTTACGAACTGCGAACTGATCCGGTTATGGCTGTATTCTTTTAAGTCTTGAATAATTAACGTAGACAGTGAAAAATGTATCATTCTTGTTTAGGAGAGGCTATGTTTATTGGAGCAAAGACAACCTAACTACTACATGCGGAACTTTCAAAAGTAGTTGTGGGACGAGGTGCTGAAAGATAGGAACGGGCGTTGTAAGTTTTATTTATTACTAAACCCCTTACCTTATTTATTTCGTAACCCCTACCTTACAGTTACATTCAGTAGGTAAGGAGAAATCGCCTCTCGAAAAATACTTTATATCCCGAGCTGATCCCTAATTATGTTAAATTTATACTGAAGTATTTCGCGTTTTATGCGGAATAGCCTCTGCGAATGTACGGAATGTAGCCTCTGCTGGAGTCACTGAATTCTGCTGAATACTGTAGACGAGAAACATACGTCTCTGACGTATCAAAGGACAGAAGGTAAAAAGAGATGGTCTCTTTAGAATAACGGATAGAGCAATGTACCGATGACAAGCTGAGCCTCTACATGACGGGTAAGACATAAACGTTTGTAACACTGAATACTCTCTGTCAATCATAAAATAATATGTTTTCGATGTGATAGTATTGGTCGTAAATATCAGAGAACGGATTACAATATAAGTCAAAATATTAGTGAAAGAATAACAAGTAAAGCTTTGTAAAGTACTTTCAAACAAATAGTTGAGCAAAACATAACCAATAATTAAAATGGAAAAAGCTTCATAAGAAAATAACCGCAAAGAAAAAGTGGGCCAGTAATGGGTACGTTCACTCCAAGGGCCCAATATTCGGTGACTGACCTAAGGCAATTTGAAGCTGCTACATACACAAACCAATGAATAGAAGCAAGGAAAGCACTTTTACTTGTTCTTTCTTTTAAAAGCCCGCTGTAAACTATTACAGAACATGCCACCTATCAGACAGAACACCTATGGATAATTAATAAAGGATCTGGATTTGCGATTCGGGTAATAGTGTAATGTTTATAGTTGAAATGAGACAACAGTATTCTGGGAAGTCTCCACGAATTCGAAGCGAGAGTGGTCACTTATTAGAATGACCTATCCTGAAGCGCCGAATGTTTTCCGCGGTTTTGTTTGTAGGTATTTATTGATTAGGTAATACATAACCTATAACAAATGTTACGAATGCCATTGAATTTGACTGGCGCAGACGCTTTTGTATCTGCAGTACAGTTTGGGGCAGCCATGTCAGCGTCCGGGTGAACTAGTCGCAAAGTGTGCTCTATAAAAGGTCGCGACTGGACATACGATGATGAAGAAATAACTACCAATGTTAGGACGCCGTAATAACTGGCACAAAATTTAAAGGAAAAAATACAGAAAACCAAAATACGAAAAGTATTATCTGCAGAGATTGCTGATAGATTGAGAATTCAAGGTGCGACAAAGAATCAAACAGTATTTGAAACAATGAGGTATGTTTTAAGTAAATGTAGAAATAATGCTTCTAGTCTGTTAATAAATTGTGTACTCAGAAAACATTGGAAATGTAGGTAACTTATTCATCCAAGAAGGACTGTCTCAAATACAGTTGTCATTGGTGTTTATAATATGCATTATGACTCTGATGTTGTAAGCAAACTTGAACCTATAAGTTCTGTTCTTATACTTTGCGGACTGCTTTTGAGACCTACGAAAGTACTTGGAAATTTCAAGAATACGTACTTATGGTTAGGTTGACTCGAGTTTGATACTATCAAGTGCTCGCGTTTAAGTGTTCTGTAGTAGATTCAGAGGATGAAGCCATTCTCAGGGTGGACGTTATGATGCACACAGATGTGTGCTTCTATACTGCTTCAAAAATATCGCCCGGGCTAGAAGTTAAGACAAGAAAAATTAATTATGTCTCCCGCAAACCCCGCAAACACGTTAGAAGTATTAACGCAAGTGACTAAACGTTAATATCAAAACATCAACATCAACTAAGATATCTGAATAATAGAGAAGAAAAACTGCAATTCAAAAGTAATTGTTTCACAAACATGTTAATAAAAATTGTGACTGTTAATTTTTCTGTTGTTCAATAATTCAGTCCACTGTTTTCAAGTATATTATTATCCATGATAATAATAATAGCTCGTAATGATAGCTTTTATTTCTTCAAACATTTATTATTATTTAAACAATAAATCTTTTTTTTTACATGAAACGAATTATTTTATACCACATATTATTTACGCTTTAGTATTTTCTTTCCTCTTTTAGTTAATAAGAAACGTATGCAATGCAATTCCAGCCACCCCAAGTAATTTATTTTGTTTAGGGAATTTGAGACTTCAGTGATAAATAAGCGGTGCACATAAAATTAATTTTTTCAATTCTAAAAATGTGTGTATCCACCCGCGCACTATTAACACTGTGACCTTCTGTCTGTGTTTCACATTCGGAACTGTCCAATATATTTATCCAAACATTAATTTAAAAATAAATCCTTTTGCGACGCACAGCCAACTCCTTCTGTAGGTTACTATTTGTAGTTTATAAATTTCTCTTTAAAATCAAAAGCAAAAAGTCCGCGCTATACCAACCACCCTTCGTAAGCGCAATACCCAGCATTACTTCGTTTGGGAATAATAGAGCATATGAAAAGGATGAAATCTGTTCAGAAAAACAATTAAATAAATTTCGTCAATGGACGTCTGTGTGTATATGACTTATTTATTTATGTACTCTTAAGTCATACAAAATTATGGTCTAAATATATCTCTGCTGCAAAAAAGAAAGTCCATGGCATATGTATAGGTTGATATCCGATTAAGCTGATATATTATACGAAAACGATGTTAAATTGAATAGTAAGTTAGCAAAATTAATAAACGTCTGTGGAACGGAACGACCCATAGAAGCCTAAAACATAAAACAAGAAATTATATATACACAGTGATTGAGATAGAGAGAGAGAGAGAGAGAGAGAGAGAGAGAGAGAGAGAGAGAGAGAGAGAGAGAGAGAGAGAGAGAGAGAGAGAGAGAGAGAGAGAGAGAGAGAGAGAGAGAGAGAGAGAGGCAAACATACAGAGAGATAGAGATAGAGAGTGTGTGAGAGAGAGGGAGGGAGAGAGAGAGAGAGAGAGAGAATAGGAATTAAATGTACCATTTTACAAATGGCAAGATACCAATGATGTGCTTTGCAGTATTGGTAAAAAAACATTTATAGAAATCTCTGGAAACACATATTGAATCTCTGAAACGTGCAGATATAGTGACAAAATAAGAAAAATATACTTTATAGAAGTAATTTATTATTTGATTAAGTATAATATATATTGTTGTACATACCATATACTCTGTGTACTTGTGTGCGTGCATGTGTGTCTGCACGCGCGTACGCAGTTTTGTGAAACAATTGCTTTTCCTACCTTTCTGTATGACATTGAAGCATGGCCCTCAATAACAAAGAAGAAAAGAAAATGCGTAGTGTTGAAGTACATTTTCAAGACCCAGACAATATTATGCCTTCCTAGATCGGAAACAAAGAAGACAATTAAAAAGAATTAAGCATTGAGGAGAATTAAAATGAAAATCTTTGCAAAGGAAAATTAGACACAATAAGAGGAGACAATACGAACACTAGAACCGCGTACCAATAACAGATTACCAGTTGCGTCCTTGAGGTATCAGCAAACTGTAAAGAGAGATGTTGGTAGACCGAGTAGTTGATTCCGGAACAGGTAAACTAGAGATTGATTCTTGGAGAGTAGATGACCATGATAATGAAGATTATGTTATATCGCCTTGACGACATCTTTACACTTTTTCTCAGTTCTGGGTACTCTGTCGAACTTGTTGCTCTCATGTATATCCGTGTTGCATCACCTTATCTATTCTCATGGTATATATCACTATAATAGAAAAAAATGAAAAATATCTATATCACGAAAAAGAATTGAAATTAATCATGCGTTCTCGATGACCTACCACTGTGTTTTTTTACTGTGCTGCGTTTAATATATATTTTATATTAAATAATACCGCCGTTTATTCAATTAATGTATACAGTATTGGCATGCTAATATGGACTATAGATTGAAATCTACAGTCTTGGCTAGGAGACGCAAATTATGGAATAACTTTTGAGGGGAACATTTCAAACAAGTGCAAACCTCCATACAAATACATATGTATTATTGTTGTGTACATAGGTAGGTAGATGGTGGAGAGAGAGAGAGAGAGAGAGAGAGAGAGAGAGAGAGAGAGAGAGAGAGAGAGAGAGAGAGAGAGAGAGAGAGAGAGAGAGAGAGAGAGAGAGAGAGAGAGAATAAGATTGAACGGTAGGGCAGAAAATAGGTCTTACTGTTTTTAAATCACTTTAAAAGTAGACTTTTAACTTTGAATGCAGACCTACAAATCTCTAAAAAAAACCGCAATTAACTTAAACCTCTTGGCAATGTCAAAAAGGATGAGACACAAATAAAGATGTTTGGGAAAAGGAGAATAAGAGAATGAACGTTCTCTCGAGGAGAATTTTGAATTTTGGGGCTATATATAACTACGCCCTGCAGCAGAGATGTTTTATCGTCAACTGTAGTCACTGGCAACCGCAACCCTTCTTTTCCTTTCAAGGATTATGCATGTGGTCTGTTGTGTCTCTTCTCCTGGACGTTGTACAATTGACATTCCACCACAGCCGAGAGAGAAATCAACCCCAACCCAGAAAATACGTTAGCATGCCCGACAATACCGTTATTTTATTTGTCCGAAGCAATAAAGATGGGCAGGCAACGCGATTCATGACCTTGACTCGATCCCACGACAGCAGCACGACCGTGGCGATTGTGAGCCGCAAACGATACCACTGTGCCGGTCCGCGACGCTTACCGGCGATCCAGTTCCTAAAATCAATAAGGCTTAATTGAGCTGAACGTATTGTCCGTGTGTAAAATAATGGACACTTAAAGGAAAATCATTGTGGAGCCCTAGGTGGGCGAATGGAAAAAGGAAGACCCAAAGTAAAGTGGATAGAATGGTTGAAAACATTCTGAGTGAGCTGGTCGTTCGAAATTGGATGATGTTGGATGGAAATCATTGGCACTGGCGACTTTTTGTAAAGAAGGGTAAAACTCACGCAAGCTGTAGCGCCAGGAGTGGAGGCAGGGGGGAGGAGGAGGAGGAGTAGGAGAAGTAGGAGGGGAGGAGGAGGAGGAGGAAGATGAAGTTAAAGAAAACGGCTTACGTTTCGTCTTTCACAATATTAATTGTAAATTCACAATTAATATTCCATTTTGTCTTCAATCGGCCATAATTAAAAATAACTATGACATAGAATTGAACAAAAACTGAACTGAAATAACTACTTTTATCAGTTTCAAGTATTAAATTATATAAAATACTTAAATTAGTAGTGACCGTTAATCAATAAGTGCTGAATGGGTTACCGAGTATCGGTCAATAAGTGCAGACACCAATTTTACATAATTTGTGTCGACGTTTCGACAATATTTATTGTCCTCATCAGGACAAGTTGTTGTTGACACCACACACACAATTGTGATTTGGTTGCTGTCTGCGATGGTTGTCGTCAGGAGAATGTTGTTGAGTTGTTACGACACCAAACATACAACTGTCCTGATGATAGCGATAAATATTGCCGAAACTTATACACAAATTATGTTAAAGTTGTATCTATACTTATTGACCGACCTCGCTAATCCTTTCAGCATTCAAGTTACGTAGAAAAGTATAAATGAAATATATAATGTACACTTCTAATATGAAATATCGTATGGACATATTATAAAATGTAAACATATTGTTACTATGACTCGCCTTAAAGAATGCGTGCTACTTGTCGGCTGATGTATAATATAGCAGCGTCTGTAACTATGTGTGAATAATCGGATTTATCATGTGGTGTCACGATTCACAAAGGCTCTACATTAGCATAGGAAGATCGAGTAAGCAAGTTTGGTGCTTTCTGGGATTCCACGAAGTTGCTCATCACCTGCGTCTTAACAAAAACAGGGCGCTTGCGATTGAGTCAGTCAGTTGTGTGAATTGTTGTATAAAGATTTGAGTACGTGCTATTGCATATGTTAAGTACCATAATTGTTTAACATTATTATTAATCAATAACAGGCTGTTATACCTTGTGTTTATTGCGTGTAGCAATAATTGCATGTTACGTACATTGCGTATAACGTAACAGAATAAATGTAATACGAATGTGATTGTTTTATAGATTAATAGTTGTTTAATAATGCACAAAGAAAGAATGATTTCTCTGTTACTTAGCCGTTTATTACACTGTCCCAAATTAACGATCATTCAGCAGCCGTAACCATATAACATATGTTGAATGTATTTGAATATATTTGAGTGTTGTTTCGTGTGCTTGTGGGGGTAAATATGTTCTTTTTGTTGTTAGTTATTGCTTTTTAAAAACAATAGTAACATGAAATTATAGTACAATATGTACGTATAAATTTATATTTGCTACAGTGTCTTTTTTGATGTATTAAACGTTATTATGTTATATAAAATTATTATGAAGATGTTTAATTGTTAAAAAGAGTGAAATTCTTGTTAGTATCGTCTCTCTCTCTCACACACACACACACACACACACACACAAACACACAATTATTCACAACTATTTATATTCTTGAATGAATAGTAATAGTAAATAATATTTGTATTTTTACAAGAACAGTTATAATCATATTATTAATACAGAAATACAAAACTAAAAAAGAAATTATATACAACACCTACACACAAAACAGCGGCGTAAACTACCAAAAGCTAACAGGAAGTCGTAGCAACAACTAACCTGGACACAAGTATTCAACAAGACAGTAAAATAAGATGGCTGAGGATGGGCAAAGTGTTTGATGCCCGAAACATGTTCCAAGTAAGGAAAACAATATATCTTGAATTAAAAGATAAAGTTAAATAATAAATAATGCACATGATTGTAATGCAAATGAAACTGTTTGGCATTCGCAAATGACTTTGCTATACTTTCTGAATATCTGACATCTGCAGTAACAGTTTTTTTAGACGACATAGCCATTAGAACATGCTTAAGAATTTCTGCAGGAAAAACCAAATTTCTCAGGAACATTAAAAAGGCGCTAAAATTCCTGCTAACGGATATTGGTCGAATAGAGAGGGTTAGAAAATTTAAGCATCTAGGGGAAATAATTCAAGAGAATGGTTTAGAAAAAACTGCTATAGACTAAAGGATTCATAAAATGGAAAGAGCATATGGTATAACTAAAGATATTTACAATAAAAAGTGCATATCTAAAAATGCAAAAATAAGGCATTACAGTACAGTAGTGAAGCCAGAATGCCTATATGCAAGTGAATGTCTAGCATTAAATTATAATTTAGACAATCAAGAAATATTGGAAAGACGAATTATTAGGAAAATATTAGGCCCACGAAAAACTTCAGAAGGTTGGAAATTAAGAAGTAACGATGAAATATATCAAAGTATAGAAAATAGAACAGAAAAAGTGAGAAAAAGAAGTCTAGTATATTTTGGACATTTATGTAGAATGGACGACAACAAGTTAACAGAACAGATCTTCAAAATCTGTGGGGAAAGAAGTCGACATTAAGTTCGATTAAATAGTCAAAAAGGATTTAGAAAAAATAATATAAACGCAGAAGAAGCAATTGAAAGAGAAGTTTTTCGGGCAAAAGTGTTAAAAATGGTAAGAGTCCAGGGTAGGAGAGAGAAAAACGCAGGTTCACAGTGGACTGAAGACAGGAAGAAGAGACATAGTGAAAAGATGAAAGAATATAGGAGAAAAAGAAAAGAACTAGGACTAAAGAATTGAAATTGGCATGTGGTCCTCAGATGACCGATACAAATAGAAAAAAAATAATGCACATTTAAAGAAAAGGACTGCAGCAAGAAGTGTTTAAAAACGATATGCACATCGAAACATTGTAATAGGGAATAAAAATAAAAACGTGTTCCTGTAAAAATAAAAATATTTTTTATTATTAATATTCATTAATGAAAAAAAATAATTGTGACTTGTGTGTGTCTGTGTGCGTGTGCATTTAATTAAATCACACGAATTCGCAACGGGATAGCCATTGACGTCACTCTGGGTGGTGAACAATATTATTATTACATTATGAACGTCAGTTCAGTTGGTGTCGGTTCCCGAAGAGTGTTTGGGCGGTTTAGTATTGTGTTGTGGAAACGTAAACAAGTTATATCCTGATTGTTATTTTGTACAAACCTATACCAAGCTGTTACGTATTGCAGAAGGGATAAAAGGGAGTGAAAGGGGGGTAGGGACGGAGGGAGAGTGTGAGAGAGCAGATCAGCAGTTACAAACAAAGAAAGGGAAAGTAGGAAAGTAAAAGGCTATTGGTCGGGACAACAGTAGCGGTGCTTTTTATTTTTCTCTCACACGAAAATACGGCGCGCTTTGCTAGGATGAATATGTTTTCTTTTCACAGTTTGTTTTGCAAAGTTTACATGTTTCACACATCGCCGTTAAACAAACTAAGTGTAATACCGTTTTGACCGGTGCGGTAACACTGGTATTACGTAATTAAGTTGGCACGTTTAGTAATCGCTGTAAGGCTGTAAGGGTGTGTGTTAGTACCGTTTATTACGCATGACAGGGGCACGCGACTACGGCCGTCAGTGACTGTGACTCCTCACAGTACTCTGTGCTCCGACATGTACGGCATGCTCTTGGAGAGCGTTCAACACTACTTGACTGTAAGTAACCACCAACCACTTTTGATTCTGTTCTTGGTAGATTAAAGAAAAAAAGTTATACAAACTTGGCACAAACACCTCTGAACAAAAACAAACACTCTCACTTTCTGGCATGGCAAACGGCGTTCTCTCTGTTTCTGTCTGTCTGTCTGTCTGTCTGTCTCTCTCTCTCTCTCTCTCTCTCTCTCTCTCTCTCTCTCTCTCTCTCTCTCTCTCTCTCTCTCTCTCTCTCACACACACACACACACACACACACACACACACACACACACACACACACACACACACACACACACACACACACACACACATTTTCTTTTTATTATTACGAATATACAAAAAAAACAAGAATTAGTGTAAATATATTACAAATAAATCTTGAATTGGCTATTGTCATTAATTCAACACGCAAGAAAACAAATTGTACAAAATTAAGAATGTATAGGTATATTTATTTTATGTAAATAAATGTTTATATATATATATATATATAAAAGGAAGGTCTTATATATCCTTATATATATAAGGATGGGAACATAAAGCGTCTCGAAACATGTTCCAAATAAGGAGAAAACATCTTGAGGTAAAGTCATTATAAATATTATATATATATATATATACAGTATATATTGTATTAATTGTAAACACACTTACATACACAAACTTATGTAATACAAATTTCATGAAAACTTTATACACGCAAATAGAGTGTACGAACTCACACGCGCGCGCGCTCATATTCACACTGTTTACCCGTTTATTCCGTCTTCATACACACACGCATACACACTCAAACACATACATACACATAACACAGACAGACATTGATTTATCTGTGATTTGCAACTAGCGTATATTATGAATTTTATATAATGTACGAATCATCTAACGCGCGCGTATGTGTGCGGGTTGTTTACTAAACCTCAGATGATGCGTGCAGTAAGTAGCTTTGAGGTGTTTTTGACCCCTTCCTCCAACTATCGAATTTATAATGTACGCGTCACGACATTAAAATCTACCGTTACGAGAGCTGTGGGTTGGCGACCGGATGGTGTCTAACTATCGAAAGCACTCTTTACAGTGGACTTCCATCGTGCTACCGAGTTCCATCGCTAAAAGGTCTACTCGTTCGCTACTTAATCTCCCTCCCTCCTACCTCTTCACACGCGCGCGCCCCACACACACACGGACAAGCAAAACAAAAAACAAATACTTAATACAACTTCACCCTCAAATAGGTTTTTCTTTTTATTTTTAATGAAAAAGATTGTAATAAAACTAAAAATCTTAAAGAATGAAATTAACGGTCTCTTGTTCCATAACATACGCTGAAATTAAGTTATATTACGTAATAAATCAAAAGATTTACGCGTGCTATTCCAGCGTTTGAAAATTATACTATTATTTTTCATAAAATTTTAGCAAAATGGTTTCAGATAGGTATTGCCCAATAAAAATTAATTCCAGGCAGTAGAGAAGCAACGGTCGTTCTTTAACTTACTTCGAAAATTATGTTCATTTTTCGTTAGTGTTTTGACTTTACATCGTGAATATTTTATTTCAGTTGTACGATAGTGCGTCGTAACTGATTACGTGACACGGCGGTTCACAAAAACAATTATTTTGTTTAACATTGCTTTGGGCCATCAATCCTCAACGGATTCGATACGCTGTTTTTTAAACATAATTACGCGTATACTTATAAAAACTGTCTCGAAGAGAATTTTAAAATTTACATTCTAGTTCCTTACGGCAGGATCTTATCATACACGTATTCCATAACACTTAACCGGAATTTACAAAATGTTGAAAGTTACTCACACATTACGCCCAACAGTTTTAGTTGCAGAGTTCGCGGCCACGACAAACATTTTTGTTCTAATCTCAGATTTCTTTATTAAATTTTGTAAATATTGTATCGATTAGCATTTACAATATAGTTTACTTTTGAAAACGTGTCTACATATTTGTAACATAATACAAAATGTCTATGATAAAATTAAAATTCTGCATTATATTATTTAGAAATTTATTTGTGTTAAAAAATTAATTGTTTCAAAGCTTTAATAATTCAAGATGATTGCAAATTTTGAGCAAAACAATTTTTTTGGGGATCGCTTTACGTTGGTAATAAGCATAAAATACTGAAGACAAAAAACGACACAGTTCAGTATACTGTTACTGTTACTTGGATCGCTATTTTAGAACGTTGGAATAAACGGACACCAGAGTGTTTTGTAACCACAATACATATGTTAATAAATCAGTCACCCCCGTTCCATTACTCAATCAGGTTATTTCGTTAGCAGATTTTGTAATTCCTATTTTGTTGCAAATTGTCGCTCAAATATTGATTTGCACTGGCGAAGCACTTCGGTGCCTACACCACCATCACAGTCTTAAACAACGAAGTTATTCCTTAAGACATGATACAAGCTGTCTCTATTTAGAATTTAACATAATTCCTAAAATTTGTTGGTTCGTAAAGATTCCGAAAGGTCTCGTCCTGTGAAGCAACTATGCTGCATTTCTGCAACAAGTTACAACATGTGAATTTTCTTCTGCCTTTAAGTGTGGGTGTTTCAAAAATTTACAATCCCATTTCTTGTAAATTGTAACACTTTTCTGACGCATTTTTGTCTATTTTGCTTGTAATTAATGTCAAATTTCTCAAATTTGTATTTATTTTTAATAGACATAATACACATCAATTGTCTCAAAATTAAATATTCTACGAAGTTAGTTAGAAATGTTTATTTGTTTATTTGCAAATTAACGAAGTTATTTTATCCCAAATCAAAAAATATGTGTTTTTTGACTCCAATGTTTTGCGTTTTACGGAGTTTTTCTCAGAAAGTAATTGAGATCGAGTTCTGGGACCTCTTTTGTTCAATTTTCCAGATCAAAAATCATAAGAAACTACCAAATTTATCCTTCAATTTATACGCCAAGAATTTCAGTATGGCTTCATTTTGCCGTGGGAGCAGAAATCAGGGCGAAATGTTTCGTGAGCCGTAACTTGCTAAACGAACCGTTTTCGGACGTATGTTTATATGGACTTTTTTCTTAGTTTTAGCTACAGAATCAGCTCCCGAGAGATTGCCGTGCAATTTTGATTAACACTGTACAAAAACAAGATCCACGTTTCACAGCACAATCTGTTATCGGCAGATGTTTCAACGTGAATTCAATTCTTGAAAAATAACATTAAAATAGTGAAAGACAACAAAAATAACAAGAATTACTTGATAAGAAAAAACAAATTGTAATGTTATATGGGATGAGAGAGAAACCTCTTTCAGAAGTCATTAAAGTCTGAAGTCATTCTTACATTTTGTTGTGATACCCATGCTGCTGGCATTCCGAAACTTAACAAGTACAGTACTTCCTTCCTCCTTTACCTTTGAACGCTCGTCAGGAGCTCTCCTCTCAGTTCTTCTGTAAATCGTTTACTACTTTCCCTTTTCTCTTCACTTGTCTTTTAGTAGTTAGTTGATTGTTAGGAAGATAATAAGGGATTGGTGTTTAGGATCTACGTTTTCCACTCTTGTAAAAGTGATGTTGATGACATGTTTGATCCTACAATAACTTTTCTAAGTATTCTTACTAACAAAATATTCTTGTTACTTTATTTGTTCTGCTAATATTTCATTTTTGGACCTCAGCAGATCAAATGTACTAGCGCGTGTCTGATTTTGAATTTCGGACACTTGATAATTTCTTTGTTCTGAATTTTGTCACGTCTCACAGCATGTTACAAACTGTGATCCTACTGTTTCAGTAACTGTGTTAATGAATTGAAATATTTTAATACAATTGAGAAACCTTAAACGTTAACGCTAAAAACGGGCAACTTAACTCTAACCGCTGTAAACCAATTCATAGAACTGACTTACTGGATAGCTGCCGCGCTTTATTTAAATAGGATGCTAGAAACGTAAACAACTTTCTATTTACAGGGGAGGAAGTACTGGAATTGTTTATCCTGCCTTGCTGCACGTCCGTTCATTATTTACGGCGAGTTGGGTGACAATATTATTTTATATAACATTTCGTAGATGACAAACTATGTCGCCGATTACATTTACGATAACATACGAGTAGTTTCGGTTTTATATGTATGTACTATTTAGTGCAACAGCTGGTTCATATAACTCAAGTAAGTTCCAACTTGCACTACGGTAATCCGAAAAGTCGTTCCCGGTAATACGAAACGTTTTCTTCTCATTATATTTACTTGCTTAACTGCATGGTGTGTTAACAAATTAATGAGACTGAGTGTATTGTTACGACATTACAGAACAATCCACGTGTTTCTCGGCTATTCCAGTGGAATCCAGCTTAAATGTGCGTTTGCGTACATATTGGTGCTACTTCGAGATGAAGGACAATTACGTGACACTTGTCACGCGTCTGTGGAGACTAATCCGGATTTCACCATTCCGCGCGCGCTGTGTGCAAGGCCGAAGTTAATTACGTTCTGGTGCATTCAAGTAGCGGTCTTAACACGAATCATGGAATATGCTGGAGTCTCAGCGGGGTATAAATACAAGTACTCAGGGACGATCGGTTTCCGTTTGAGTTGGAAGTTATTGTCGGGCGATTACTCTGTGCGTTATTAGTGCAAAGTAATTATTACAGCGAAATGTTATATGTTTTATAATCATGCAGGACAATTGTAATACAATTGTGTTTTATATTAGCTGACATTTTGTTGCGTGTGAACAATTTTTATTTGATTTGTTGTAAGAGACCATCTTGTTGATTACAAACTATTTAATTGTGATAATTAAAGCTGGTGATTAGTGACTTAATTGGTGTCTTGTATTTTGTTTTCCACTGTACCATACAACGACCAAGTAGACCGTCGTAACAGTACAAAACAAATCATTGAGACGTTAACTAAAAAAATTGCAACCCTTCAAAGTAGTTCCATTGGAAAGACACGGACTTAAGACGACCTTGATCCCACTAATTGAAACAGTGTTTGAAGCTTTTAACTAACGGTGCCTTTAGTTGGTCCGTCAGTCTTTTGAATGTTCTCTACACTTTCAAAATAGCGTCCTTGGAGCTGGCTTAAAAATAGCGTTGTTAAGAGGAGTTAAAAGGTGTCCTAAACTTGATCGTATGAAGAATGAGGCTAAAAGAGAAGAATTTCAAATTTTCAACTTGATTGAAAAAGTTTAAAAATTACAAACAACGGTGGAAAGAACATTTAGAAACAATATCAGATTTTGGCAAATTGGTAATCAGATTCCAGACTGGCCAACCAAGCCTGGAAATACAAACCTATAGGACACAGGTGTTTGGGTAGACCCAGGAAGAGATGGCTGGAGGAGATCAGAAGTCGGAACATCCAGCATCTTGCCTATACCGTGTTATGAAGATGATCATGAAGCATCTCATTGTATTATTGACTTCTATTTTTGAGACATTAGTGAAATCAAACACTTAAACAAATGATGGAACACTCAAATCTGGTAAGGTTAGAAAGCTTAAATAAATGTAAACAAATGAATAAGTGTAATCAAATATCTACAAACACAAATAAAAATTTATAATTAAATAAATATAAATGTAAATAAATGTTATAGCTATCGCCTGTTGCTACTAAACGGGAAAGTTCTGTTTCATTACTTTTAGCCAGACTTCGCATGTGCGTAGGTAAGATATAAATTGTTGTGTGTGTGTGTGTGTGTGAGCGCGTGTGCACCTTACATTCCGGCAATACGTACGGTATCTCTAAAGTGTCTACACTCTGTAAAAGTTAGTTGAGAAGCTTGTAAACTTGTCAACGACACTTCTAGTAGAGTGATTCAGATAACAACGTGTACGCCTGTACGCATGTTAGGACGTCAGCGCGTTATTAATGTAACTGTTGAAGTTGTGTGTGCGTGTGGGTGGGTTGGATAACGGGGACTATCGTAATACAGCGTCTCTGCCAAGGTCCGTTACACCGAGCCGTGTCATTCACTCCTCCCGCCGCTTTAGCTTAATTTCCAAACTATTTTTAAATCTTCATATTCACGGTCACGTTTTTGTTAGGTGTTTTTGCGAATATATTTTACTTAACTGTCAAACACTTATCATGAATATATCTTCGTATGTAACAGTACTTAGGTTGATTACAATGTACACGGTATAGAGAAATTTGGCGGAATTATTTTTCGATACGATTATGTTAAGGCAGCTTCACAGAAAAGCATAAAATACAAACACGTTATAAACAGCATTATAAATAAAAACAGCATATTATAAACAACATATAAATGGAACATATCAATCTCTTTAAAACTTATTATTCAGTAAATTGATTTTTTTCGAAATTTCGTAATTGACGAATTATTTGCACTGACATTCAGGCAGCGCGAACCAAGGGGAAGGGGGCGAAAATTCCCCCCCCATGGTCATTTTGACGAATTGTTTCGTTGTCTTGTGATTGCAGTGATTGTAGAATGGTTTTGTGGTTGTAACTATGATACAACGTTCATAACACTTTGAAATTCATAGTTTACAGTTTTTCTCTAAAATTACTTTAAATTGTAATAGTACCTTGCCACTATATTAATTTCTGTTTGATACTTAACTTAAATGAGTAGTGTGTACTTTAAACGGTATGTGAATGTTACTGAAAGAACAATGAACGGGAAAAAAACTCATATGATTTTATGCTTTTATGATAATAAATTTACTGTGTTGGTAATAACGTACTGTAGTTTTATCTGCACTCATTCCTGTCATTTATACTGTAGACCATTAATGAATGGTCCAACTTTTAATATCCCCCCGAAGTCAATTCCCCCCCCCCCAATTGTTACTGGATTCGCATCTGCATTCAGGGAGCGTCAATCTGAAGTCATTCGTTTTACAAGGGGATCAGCCTCTCTCAGAATCCACTCAGCACTAATGGGTACTGTAGATAGAGACAGCAAGTGGAGTGGTCTAAGAGTAGTCTGTTCTCAGTCGAGAATACACGAAGTACGGTGTGAATGCATTATATAAAATACTACTTATTGTAAGCTACTAGTTTAGCTTATTGGGGACCGCTGAAATACTGGAGTAAAACAATTGGGGTTCTATGTAAACAATTTTACGTTCTACTAATAAAAGTTAGTTAATTAAAAATATTTGAATAATCATCATCATTAATTACGATTAAAACTGATCAGGCCACTTCTGAGCAAATGCCTAATCAGACACTGTTCAGTGAATTCTCTCCGGAACAATTCTCACCTAGTTCACTGTACCGGAATATAGATCATCCATTTTACAGAGAATCTGTCATAATTTTTTCTTTATGTTTCTCTTGGCATATAATCTAGAAAACTTCGTGATTAACTGCTATTCTTTGCCTAAACAAATGCCCTACTTGCTTCACCTTAATTTTCATCATCTTCTTCTTCTGTCAGGGACTAGGCGAATCACCTGTTCCGGTCCTAAAGGAATATGTCCACTTCACCAACGCTTCCTAGGTCTTCCTATACTTTCCTTTGTGACTTTCGAGTAGGATAAATATTCTCTAAGAATGTTATCAGTGTCCTGAAGAGTAAGACTAGAGGTAGTAGTGCTATTGTTGAGACTCTGGTCCTGCTGACTCTGGTCCTGCTGAGAGTTTTATTCGGATGCCCACCTCCTAGGGTTCTTCCGCCTTTGTGCTGTTGGGCTCTTCCGCCTCTAGGACTGTTGACTATACTTACTGTTCATAAATCTATACATTATAACATCTATTCGTTTCTTTACATACCAAATTAATTGTATTCTCTTCTAACCTTGTTGGTTATAACACGTTTCTATTTCATGCTTTTCTGAAAATAATTCCACCAACTTTTCCTATACCGTGTACAGGAGATCTGATTATACCAACCATCTAGATGGATATCTCCATGGAGATATCTCCAGCCTAATTTACAGTATCCCACACCACCACCAGACCCAATTGAAATCTATTTTAAATACCTTTAGTCGTAGATCCGTCATTCTGATTAAAATGAACAAAGTTAATAGAGAAGTTGTCTTAGAGAAAATAAGTTTTACAAAAGAATTTATATACAATGCAGACAAATCGACGCAACACATAACTACATACGAAATACACTCAAGAAGATAAAGACACAAAAATTACTATGGGGGCGTATTACCATACGTCAATGGCACCACAGACAGGATATGCAAACTACGTATTCAGGAAACACAACAAACGCACCAAATTCGACATAGAACAAAGGCTAAATCAAGATCATATTCACGGCCCTAAAAATCTCCAATCAATTTACAATGACTTCGATCTTACCTGCATAGGCTGGAATAGGACTACATTGGGTAGTATAATAGGAGGATTAAGAGACGCACCAAGAAACACATCAGATCTGTGAAGAGACGAGACAACACGTCGGTACTGAAACACAACTACAATACTACTGGGCATAATATCGGGTTGTGCACACCAAACATAGTTGCCGTCACTAACACATCTTCTTCTCCTCCTCAAACCAGAGGTTGGCGAGCTTGCAGTTTCTTCCTTTTCGTGGCAGCCTCATGGTCACCACATACCTTCTTCCTTCTTTAACACCATCCATGTAGTCCTGCCTGAGTTTTTCTCTCCCACTACGCTCCTCAATTTCCTCCATCAAGGTTGTAAACCAGTTTGAATGGGATAGCAGGCGAGCAATCTTATCACTTCTCCTTTCCGTAGTGGATCCAATCAACATCATTTGTTCATCCACTCTCCTCAGAATCTTATCATTAAGCGCTCTTTTTGTCGATGGTATTCTCAAGGCCTTCATCAGCACAACATCACAAAAGCTTTCTCCACGTTCCTCAAAGACCAGGTTTCCGAGCCATATGTGCACTTGCTCCAAATGAAATTCTTTATAAACTTCTTCCTAGTTTCCAAAGACACGTTTCTGGACGCCAGAAGACATCTTTTCTTGAGAAATGACCCTCTTACTTGTGCAATTCTACTTTTCACATCACTGGTGAACCTTCCTTCTACTGCAACACTAACACCTACGCAAGTAAAATCAGCGAAGCAATAGTGATAAAGAAGAGTCCGTATTGTCAGGACAAAAAGAAGATGGCAATGTCGACGAAGTGTGGTGAATGCTTTCGGGGGCAACACATACCAAAAATGTACGGTAGCTGGATTCGTTCTTTTTGATTTCTAGCGGAGGATTCAATGATGCGACCACTTGTCTAAGCAGTCAGTTTCAAGTTTCAAGTAAAACACGTGCTTTTATTTACATCCGGATCGAGTCTAAGAATTAACTTTAGAGCGTTCGTCGCGAACCTTTCACGGCCAGCGATGCTTAAACCGAACTCAAGACGAGCCAGCCACTACAAAAAAACTTATCTTGTAGGCACCCACAGAAGAAAGTGAACACTTACTACTGAAGAAGATATCGGAACATATGTTGAAAGGTAGAAAAAAGAATGGATACGAAGATCGCATTTATATTCTGAAAACCAAGAACACCAAAAATACAACGAGAGTACCGAAATATTTTCTGCGGAAATCTAAGAGAGTGGGCGCACATACACATTAGCGAAGACATGACAAGATCTGTCCGTCTGTTTGTATCTCTCTCTAGGGGCGGAATTGGGCAGAATATTGGAAATACTGAGATTTTCACGGCCGATTTCGGCTTGCCGGACTGTAAGGCCGTGGTCCAAGGTTGTTGGGTGCAAACGTTTCGGCTGTGACTTCGACGCCCACCTTCAGTGCAGAAGGCTGCAACACACTGAATTTTTCGCGCGGACTCCAAAAGTTTATAATATTGGCCTTGCCACTAGCTAAATACACTAGCCTTAACCACAGTTCAGTGGTTACATAGTCTAGACTAAAAATAAACACGGGAAGAAATTTAATGTTTCAAAAGCCTGGCTGTGGAGATGAGACATGGTGGTAGGCTGTGACATACGAAGTAAAGATTTGTTGGTGTTTAGCGAAACGCTGTTCAGATGGTGAGTTCAACACGAAATGATTAAATCTACACGTTGGTGTGACGAAAACCAAAGATAATGATCACTGAGGCTGCTCAAGTTGAAAAAGTCATATGCGGTCTTCAGACAGTTGTGAATAAAACGAAACATATTTAAAAAAAAAAAAAAAAAAAAAAAAGGTAGAGATACAGATTCATATTATGATTTTAATATTTCTGTAAGTAGTTAGTTTTTTACGCGAAGAGAGGTTGACGTTATTATCGTAATACTCGCATTGAAATTCTGGCAAATTAAATTTTTCGCAGCTTTGGCTGATTTTAAGTCGATGTACTGCCTTTATTATAAAAAAAGCTCCTTAGAACTGAATAGGTCTAATAGTTATTACAACATTTAATTTCAACTTCTCGTTCCCATTACAACATTTTTTTTTAAATTTATATGAGAGCGCGAGAGCAGTCGTATAAAAGAGATATATAGAAAGGCTGACAGGAGATAGAAGAATAGATAAATTGAAAGTTTTGACAGTTACCTAGATAGGTAGATAGGCAGACAGACAGATTATATAGGCTACAGTCAGACCGACAAAGAGTAAGCAAAAAAACAGAAAAGCGATCGTAAATGAAGCGACTACCAGAGGCAATTTTATTGTGACATTCATTGCCACGTGTTCGGTCGGAAATTCGTAACTATATTGAATTCTGCGTCCCCATTTGTGCGTGAAACTTTCTATATCGTATTTGTCCATATACAGTATATCTGTGAACGCGTACGGTAAACAGCGGTTTATTACATTGTCACTGTTATTTGTTAGCAAACTTTCTCTCTTTCCCTTCCTTACCTCGTTTTTCACCTTTCCTTCTTTCTGCATTTGTGTATCAGGTTTCATATTTGCCGTTGAATATTTTACTTACTTTCACAGATAAATTAATAATGTCTGCGTGTTCTTCAGAGTCGTCACTAAGTCTCCTCTGATAATAAGAATATTTTCAAAACTATGAAAATTGTTAGGTTACCTAACATAACTTAACCTGAGCTAAACCTGACCTAACCTCACTGGTTATGTCTGTGAGGGAAGACATATTAATTGCTTCTCATTGTCGATTATTGGTCAGTGATCATCGCCACATTAACATGTTGATTATTATATGTCGCCAAATTAAGCTTCTCTGATTATTAGTTGTATTTGTTAGTTATTAATTCTCTAGGGCAATTTTACTTCTGGGTCAGTTGTGAAAGGATGACCGTATAGTACAGTTTTGCAATTATTAGAGCACAGAAATAAATTAGTTATTTTTGAATTGGGAACTTAATATACGGCACTACGGTGCCCGGCTCACTCCCATACACCTCGCGCTCCTAGGACAGTAAAGTGATTCAACGTGTAACAACGAAACCTGTAACGAAATAGATTAATGGAAAAGCAGTGTTGGCAGGACAATCAAACCTTTTTTCCCACATAGTTCCCCAATATTTCCCATTACCTCAAATAGGCCTATGTGTGCTTTAAGAAAAGCGTAATACTTTAAAGAAATTGAGCATATTCTAAATGTTTGAAGAATATGCCATTACAAGAATGACGTAGACATTACAAGTAATTTTATTTATGATAAAAAAGAAAATGTACTCACATGCTGAGAGATCGAGTTGAATAATTTAGAAACCCTTTTCTTTTACATAGTTCACTGGTTGTCAGCTTGTACAAAGCAAATTTTTTTAGTGTAACTGTGTCCTTGCTACCTACTTATTTGAGGACAGCAAGGAAACTGAATTTTTGGAAATCAACTCTTAACTGTTTCCTAGAATATAATTCTGTTTGTATTTGTTGACAGATCAGTCATGAACGTAGGCAGAGGGAGATTTTTTTGGGCTCGAATCTTTAAAAATTTACCGCTCAGCAAGATACCGTAATATGCTGAAACGTTTTATTGTCCTTCAAGGTAGAGATCTAAACATTATTTATAACGAACAATAATAATAATCCCTGTATATGCACAGAGATGTTGTTAAGAGGTGGGCGATAAATTATTGTCTCCCCCAAATTGAATTCTACATCATGTGACGAAAGTCATAACATTTTGATGATAAGATGCAACAATGAAAACGAGTAAGGACAGAAGATAATAAACAAATGGACTATTTGAGTTAACATATGGGGAAACTGTTTGTCAGGCAGACGTACAGTATATATACCTATCGTACTTTTCGTCTACTGCCATTATTAACAAGTAGTAGATTGTAAAAGTGAGGTGCGAGAGTTACACGAAGAAACTAAGTAATGTGGCTAGTTTTCATTCCACCGGTCACTGACCTTAAGCTATTCCTAATTTCCTTCATCAAGCACGACCAGGTGTGCCGGGCAAACATTGAATTTCATGAAATTATTGCACAGTATCATGTCACTGTCTTTCTTACAGTCTACTGTTTCCGTTCGTTTTATAAGCCTGCCAGTTTTATCGTGAATTGTCTTCGTTTTTTTTCTGTTCTTTTAACTTAACAAGTTGTTATATCATTTTATAATAGAACCTGGCAGAAATCATGTGTACAACTAAACAGTTGGAAAATTCGTTACTCACAACTTAAATACAGTTTCTGTACATCAACATACTCATATTCAATAATTCTTCATGTTAACGATTGTCCACCCCCCCCACACACACACACAATAGTGTAACAAACAATAACATCACCTAATTAAGACCTTCGCAGTAATACACGTCACGTCACTAATTGTAGATGTCCACACACAATAATTTACAATTCTCACTGTACACTAAACCGATATCAAAGGACATGCACTAAATTGTATGTCACTACAACTAATAAACGTCTTACCGCTAGGATTCACATAATTCAGCTCACCATTACAGTAACCATTACAATGACAAGGCCTATTTTTTTAGGCTTGTTTGAGATTGGTCCTTGTTAGGGCCAGGGCAAGACCCCTTCAGCCATATGGGAAAGAGTTTGTTGGGAGACGTACGCCAGCGCAGGCCGGCAGTTGAGAAGGTGGAGGCACGTAGAAGGAAGAGTAGTGCATGTAGGAGTATTTGTGTGCCTATGTAGTTGGTAGCAAGGTGCGTGAAGGAAGAGGCAGATGGAGGTGCTAATAATGAGTGTTTGTTAATTTATTTTTCAGAGCGGCCAAGACAGGGACGAGTAACGCAGGTCGCCAATGCTGGAGGGTGGCGACAGGGAGGCGTCAAGGTAGGCCGGGGGACACATAGGTAGTGGGTTAAAGACCTGGGTAGTAGGTAGTAGGAATTTGAGTTACAGTAAGATCAAGAAGGTTGATAGGTGTTAAATTTTTGTAGTTTGGGATTTAAGAGCTGCTAAATGTTTCTATTTCTCTGATGCTGATAGCATACAGAGCTCTGTTGGAGGTTTTTGTTTGGCGAGGTCTGCGATAGATCAGTCGTAAAGCTCGTCGTTCTGTGAGTCGGTGGGGATCGAGGTAGGCAGGGTCAGCGTTCAGGCGGATGTAGGTGGTGTCAATACGACTAAGTAATTCACTAGAGCAGCGATTATATTTATTTAGAGTCCTAAGAGAGCGGATTCGGACATGGGCAAGGGTCGAGGTTCTGTGAGTTGGTGGGGAGAGGTAGGCAGGGTCAGCGGTCGGGCGGATGCAGGTGGTGTAAATACGACTAAGTGATTCACTAGAGCAGCGATTATATCTATTTAGAGTCCTAAGAGAGCGGATTCGGACATGGGCAAGGGTCGAGGTTCTTTTGATGTTAGGTCGCCAGGTAAGTTTGGAGTTAAGCGTGACGCCCAGATATTTGCATTTAAGCTTCGGTATTACAGTTGATGGGCCGACGCGGACTGGAGTTGTGAAGAAATGTTTCATGTTGCGTCCTGTTGAGTTGAAAACACAGATATAGGTCTTGTCCGCGTTTAAAAAGATACGGCACGTGTATTAAATTGTAATTGTACCTTACCACCATGTTAATTTTTGTTTGATACATAAATTAAATGAGTAGTGTGTACTTTAAAATCAATGTGAATGTTATTGAAAGAACAATGAACGGTCAAACATAGATATGATTTTATACTTTTATGTTAATAAATTTACTGGGTTAGTAATACCGCACTGTATTTTTATCTGCACTCATTCCTATCCTTCATACTGTAGACCATAAAATAATGATCCAAATTTTCATATCCCCCCAAGTCAACTGTCCCCCCCCAAATTGATTGCTGGATTCGCCTTTCCATTCAGGGTAGTTTAGTGATTTTTAATCCAAAACGGAGCGTCCATATAAAGTCATTCGCTATCAAGAGGATCAGCCGCTCTCAGAATCCACTCATCAGTAATGAGTACTGTAGATAGGGACAGAAAGTGTTGTTTACTAAGTAGTAATCTGTTTTCAGTCGAGAATGAGTGAAGTACAGTGTGAATATAGTGCACTACTTGTTGTATTCCACTACTTCAGCTTGTCGGTAATAGTTGAAATACTGGTGTTCGATAATGTAAAGTATGTAAATTACTGGTATTATATGTAAAGAATCTACGTTCTACTAATAAAAGTTAATTAATTAACAACATTTGAAGAATCATGATCATCATTAGCAACTGAATTTTTCGTGCGGACACTAAAAGTTGTTAAATATGGGTATTCTACTCACAGCCACTAGCCTTAACCATATTTCAGTGGTCACTGACTACGAAACCGTGGTCAGTGAGTTGCAGCCTTATGGACTGAAGATGGCCGTCGAAGGCACGGTCAAAACGTTTGCACCCAACAACCTTGGACCACGGCCTTACAGCCCGGCAAGCCGAAGTTCTGATAACACAGGAAATACCATTCAATTCATTTAACAAAAGGGGGCGCGTCCGCAGGTGGCAGATTGGGAAATGTCGGAGGGAATTATAGGAAGGAAATCAAATACTTTCCGCGGACCAATAGTCAGAGGAATCAATCCGCTCAGAGCTACTACAACCATGAGCAAATTTCCAAAATCATTTAACGTTGGCCTATTTCTAAGTCAGTTGTATCTTTTAAAATAAGGCTTGTAAATAATTGTACACACAAAACGAATTACAGTATTTGTAAATTAATAAAATAGAAGTTTGTTAATAATGATAATCACTCGACTTTTGTAAATAAAGTACGTATTTGTAGATTAAAACAACAATTATGCACTGACTGATAACGAAGGCAGAGTCTATTAATCTACCTTTACCTTTTTCGCTCAGACACACTTCCTCTTAGAGAATTGTCTATGTCGTGAATTGTCTAGCCTAATATCTCTATTGTTTGAACCGTTGTCTTTGCACAGATAAATTAGCAGTTTTTAACTTTAATTAGGAAAAATGAGAAGATTTTTATTGTTAAATTTTACATAAAAATAACTTACTTTAACACGAATTATAAATTGCTTAAAGCATACTGGGAACAACATTCTTAAGGTAGAATGCAAAGGGGTTATAAAACCGGATTTTTCAAAATTTCTTCAAAAATACTAATTTTTACAAGGTTTATTAAGAAAACAAAGTTAGAATTAAAGTGATTCCTAATGACACGAGCTTTATTATTAATCATTTGAATAACTATTAATGAAGGTAGAATTTTGAAATATTTGTAATATTTTTAAATCTGCGTTTTCCATATTTTTTCCAACCTGTATAGGCCTACTTCACGTTGGTTTACTAAAAAACTATGAGGCGCAATGAGTTTCTAAAACTATGAGGCGCAATGAGTTTCTAAAACTATGAGGCGCAATGAGTTTCCAAAATATATTTGTAGAACTATAAAGGAAGAATCCTAAATTTTTCATTTGTCCTGAGGATAATGGAGGGTTCAGGGCAAATCAAGTAGCCTCAAATAGTTTAAAGTTTCATTCCCCCCCTCCTCCAGAAACTAATCACATCCCTCCTAGTTACGCTACTGAAGACACATGTATAACAGAATCTGTGAAGACGGGCATATAAGACAGGCTGTCTACGGTCGCGTCATTCATCCATTCTTATGTATGAATTCGAATTAATCGAGTCATCCGCGAATAATAAAATAACAATACAAACAAGTGTACGACACAGATGTCCTGTCGCCAATACTGTTCGTAGCATTAATAATGAATAAAGGCTTTCACGCGATGACTCAATAGACGTAAAACATTTCGGGATTGTAGGGCGTGATCGGTCGTTTTAAAATCGTCAGTCGAACATTTCGGCTACCCCTGTGCAACCTACTTAATCGGTGAAACGGACAAAGTCATGGAGTTGCCACTTGCTGTGAGCCCTGAACGGGTTCCACATCTCATTCGTTACGCTGTTGAAGACAGCTGGCCCGTGGACGTTGCCAAACGTTCGGCACAGGATTTATAAGCGACCTTCCACGGCCTGTTAGGCCAGAAGTATGTCTATTCATAACATTATTAGAAGGGGGTTCAGACGAGTATTGACATTGAAAAGTAAGCAGTGTAATTAAATGAGATGAATTGTAAATTTTAAAGATTCACAAACGATGTAACGGGATTTAGTGAAAATGCAGTCATTGTGGAGAGAGTGCAGTGGCTATAAACATTTCAATGGCTAAAAAATTCAGTTTTTACAAACTATTAAAAACTTGAAATTGAATAACTGATGTGTCCAAAAAAGGCTACGTTTGTTGTGCAATATTCATTCCATGTGTTTTGTTTCCTTTTTATTACAGTTATAAATGTAATCTTAATTTGTATTTTAAACAATCTTAATTTGTTTTTCTTCTTACTAAAATAGCTAATTATTAAAGTCTTATATTGAAATAAACTGCGTACTCTAGGTTAGAAATAAACACGAAAAGGAATTTAACGTTTCAAAAGCCTGGCTGTGGAGATGAGACATGGTGGTGGCTGTGACATACGAAGTAAAGATTTGTTTAGTGTTTAGCGAAACGCGGTCCAGGTGGAGAAAACTATTAGCGAGTTCAACGCGAAATGATTAAATCTAAATGTTGGTGTGACAAAAACCAAAGATAATGATCACTGAGGCTGCTCAAGTTGAAAAGGTCACAGTTGGTCGTCAGCCAGTTGTGAATAAAGCGAAACATATTTTGCGAAAAAAACAATAACAAAGAGTAGAGATACAGATTCGTATTGCAATTTTAATATTTCTGTAAGTAGTTAGTTTTTTACGCGAAGAGAGGTTGACGTTATTACCGTAATACTCGCATTGAAAATCTGGCAAATTAAATTTTTCGCAGCTTTGGCAGATTTTAAATTGATGTACTTATTTATACTTCATTATAAAAAAGCTCCTTAGAACTACACAGAACTGCACAGATTTGGGTCTTGTCCGCGTTTAAAGAGATACGCCACGTGTTACAGTAGTCGAAGAATGGTTTGAGGACTGACTGTAATTTCGATAGGGCTTGCCAGTCTCCGGCGGAGATCCAGTAGGCAGTATCATCAGCATACTGGGATAGACCGGCTGAGGGATAAGCCAAAGACCTGTGGAGGAGGTGGGTATTTGGTGAATATGATGTGTAGTAACGGGCTAATGGTGGAGCCCTGAGGGACACCGGCATCGAGTTGGAAGGGTGCCGAGAGATGCTGTCGTACCCGGACTTGTGCAGTGCGTCCACCCAGGAACTGTGACAGACATTTTATGATTGCAGGGGGAAGTGACATCCGAAGATCTTGAAGCGGAGGCCGTTGTGCCAGACGGAATCAAAAACTTTTCGGATGTCGAGTAAGGGTAAGATGGTAGGGTGTTTGCGGGCAGAGTTGTCCTGGATGGGGGCTGATTACCCTAACTAGCTGGTCATATATGTTGTAGCCAGGGCGAAAGCCGCCCTGGGTACAGGGGAGGACATTATGGGTGTGTAGGTGGGGATGTTGTGACGATTTAAAAAAATATTTAAATCGCACAAATAAAAAATTTTGTTTTCTAACAAGTAAGAGTATTATCCACCCTTACCTATTACCTAGATTCCTGCATCAACTTGAAATTGTCCGTACCAACACGCAAAGAACGGTGTTATTTAGCTAATAATAATAATAACTAAAATACGACTAAATAAATAAGGAAATTCCTAATTCATAACAAAAGTAACATTAAGTATTACACTTTAATTAATGAATAATTAATACTAAATAAAAGTACGAACTATTTTCTCAGTGCGTAAAACCGCGCCAGCTTACTGACCCCTCGCTGCTAAATTACACACACATTCGCTAGTGAAACTTCGACATGTAAAGATGTCAGTTTTGTGTTGTCCACATACACATAGGTGTATGCCGTTAAAAAGATTATATCCAGTATGTGGTGATATCGTTTTGAAAAATGTAGCGTGGAAATAATATAAAAAAAATATAATGTAGTGTGTGAAGAGAGATAAAATAAAAGAAAGGAAAACTTAGCCGACACATCTCTTAAAAATTAAAACTGTAAGTGGTAAGATATGTTACTTACCAGACTTTAGTACTGCAAAATAAGAACTGTAATTAAGGTGTAAAATGTGAACAACTAACTCCAGAAGTGGAAAACTCAAACTACAACAGTATGAACTTCTAGTAAAAAAATCCGATCGTCGAGACTACCAGATACAATCAACCTAATGGACCATCAAGAGGAACCATGTATTGCACCCTAGAAGACGACAGAAGATGACCATCATGGACCCCACAACAACATCATGTTAAATTCAGGTGATATTCAAACATAACGTTTGTAAAAATTTGTTTCAACAAGAGAAGTAACAAAAGAACAGTAAAGAACTTTTGATAATTTAAAGAATAACTTATAAGTTTTGTAATTTCTGTAATGAAGTAGTAGTAACATCACTATATCTAAATGTAAGGTAATTCTATAATTTACAACCAACATTATTCTTCAAATAATTTGGTTAAAGTTGTGATAAAGTAAAACATAACAAAGTTGAGACCCGGATCCGAGGTACTTAAAACCATATCTAGATGAATACTTTTGAGATAAAAGGAATAAGACATTCAATACTTTTAAAGCATTAAATGCAGAATTTACTAGAGTAATTCTTTTAAAAGCAAAGTAAACCATGAGATTTTAATATAATAATAAAGAGATGTTTTTGCTAACACCTAGGGAGTGAATAAATTTATGCAATCCTTGACTCATTACTATGTAATAATGTGTTATAATTTGTTAGTAAGTAAGGCTTACTAACAACGGCAGCTAGTTTAATTAACAGGTAACGAATTGAACTACTCCCCGATGTTTGTAATGTCGTACCAAGCTTTTACGGTACCAAAATTGCGCCACTCTGCTATGATGTAAATAATAATTAATTGTGTATTGTGTTGTTGTTGTCTTGTAAAAATAATTGTGTACAGAGTGTCACACAAAATTGCGCCACTCTGCTGCTCTGCTTTATAAAAAAGAAATAATTGTGTACATTGTTATAATTTATTAACAGTAACGTTGTAGAATACATAAATTTATTAACTCTGAAATCGGGAACAAATAAATGAGTAAAGCTAATTAAGATATAATAATATTATTAGTGGGACATTGCCGTAATAAACAAGTCATCGCTGGTAGATATTCCATTTGAAACCTGTAGGTATTGACAAGCTGTTTCTGTTAAAAGCGTGTCGAGAAATGTAAACTCTTCCCTTGGTACGTACGCATCTCATACAAAACTCCCCTCGCGGACATAACAGACATTCCTAAACACGATAATTTCCTGTTCTGAATTGTCCTCTGAACAATTGTCTGAATCACCTACTTGTTAAACCTCCCTATGCAAACAATAAGACTCCCCCTATCAGCTGACCTTTTGTGCTATTGTTAAAGCAATGAACTCTTCATATGTGAAATTTCTCTCCACTATAAAATTATGTTAGCGTTTTGTTTTGACTGATTAGATATGATAGTACAGAAGATTGAATTGTTGTGAGATAAATTTAATTTGATTAATTAGTATAAGATTCTATATGTAATAATAGATATTATAATAAAATAAATAAAATGAGTCTGTATGTTCTTAAATTGGTGTGTTTAATTGGTGTGGCTCTCGACGTCTTACTGGCCTGAAACACTTCCTTAAGTTTCCCAGCTGGTCGAGTCTCAATGGTAGCAAGACCGGTCGAGTAGCGTAATGTTGATGAAGAAATATATGTTCAGCTTCACCGAAAGTTTCAAAACAAAATTATTGTTTTGAAGAAAATTAAAAAAAAAAAATTATGTTTATAAAAAAAATAATTAAAGTTTTTTTTTTAATTTAATTAATTAATTAATTATAATCAATTAATTAATATAGGGCTGTGAAGTTTTAAAAAGTGTAATGCTCTTCTGAAAATTTTTATTAAAGTTTTGGTATATTTTAAATAAACTATCACCACTCATAAGATTGTCTTCAAACCAATCGATACTTGTTTACCTTTTTATTTTTTAGGTTATCTTCACTTATAGGTGGTAAAGTCCTGATAGATTATTAATTAGAATTATATTAGTGATAATTAGTAATATTTATGAAATAAAGAACTATTTAGTGTTGAAGAATATTAATGTTTTATTAATTAATAGCAATATTGACTCTTATCGATTATAATATCGATTCTCAGGATATCGAAAAAGTTACAAATTATATTATATAAAAATCATACAGGGTTTTTTAAACAGCCAATTATTATCAAAGTCAGAGAAATCGGGCCAATATTTAAAAAGTATAACGTTACAACAAATTAATAATTATTACTAAATACAGACATTGAATAATAATTTGAAAATAATATAATTGTTTTCACCAACAGCTGATATGTTCACAGAGAGGCATTGGAATTGTCAAAGAAAGATGGCTGCCGTCAAGTTGATCAAAATGTCGCTCGTTCCTGCTGCGTTCCAAATAATGTATTTTCTGGCAGTATTCCTGTTCTGGTGTCTGAAAATCTCTTGTTAAATGTTGTGTAGTGACTGGTGTAATGTTTCTGGGTTGTATTTAGTATATCCGTGTAATTATAAGTTCAATCACTTTTCCCGATACCGACACTAATACTTGGTTAATGTGTTATACAGTTTTCTGGTGTTTTGTGGTGTTTTTCGGAGTAGAAATGTATTGTTCAGTGTTATGTATTGTTTCTTGATTGTTTCTGTTATAATGTGAGAGTTCTAGATGTATTTTATAGATCACTCGCGATTTCACAATAACGTACTCTTCACCGCTCAACTTCACCGTTGTAAGTTAGGTTAGATTCGATACGAAACGCTTGTCATATTAACCGTTCGAATACCAATAATCAACTAACTGTTTCCTTCAGTTTCAATTAAACTCTTAGCCCATATAATATTATCCTTAACATTGTTCAAATATATTTTCACATCCTGTGCACACTTTAAAGATCACTATATAATTGCCTAAACTTTGGTTATTTGTCAATTTTATTCACTAGATGTTATTTAAATTAATCTTTCAGTTCATTCAGCTTATTTTCAGATTAAATAATGCCGTTTTATAGTGTTTTCTGTCCAAAATTAGTAATTTTACTTTCATTTTTGTTATTCTCTGAAAAGTCAAAACATCAAAATTTACTTCCTGTCATTATATAAAATTCATCCATTTTATCCGTTATATTTAATATTAATAATCCTATATTGTATTAAAAGGTTTATATTCCCTGATTTTCTGGTAATTAATTGAATTAGTTGTATTCTGAAACATTATTCTGGAATATATGACTCCCATGTCTAAATTTCTGAGTTTAGTCATTTTCATTTTTATTTATAATTCTGAATATAATTTATTAAAATCTTTCTACATGGTATGTGCAATTATATGGCTTGACCTCAAGTTTATTTTGTCTAAACCCCTTTTGTTTATTTGCATTTAAATGAGCAATTTCTCTGTTTTGATGAAGTTTGTTTCCAATCTTTTGGCCTATGATTTTTTAACAATTTTTCTTACAAAATATTTTACAAACAATATATGATGTGTGATACCCTCTCTGACTTTTACATATAGTATTATAAATTAAACATGTTTTCAAATTACACAATAACAATTAGTATTGGTTACAATACAAATAATAGTTAAACAAATAAAGAATTTTTTTTTTTTAAATAAATGGTTGTCTTCAAGTCAGACATTTTACAACAAAATCCTTATTTCTAACATGGAAATATGGTTAACAAAAAAGGTTTTTTACTAACTAACATCTTAATTACTCTCTACTATTTACAAGTAGTAACTATTTTTATAGTTCTGATGTTAGTTGTATCAGACCCAAACAAATGGCCTTATATCTAAAACATTTTTAAACATTCTTATACTATATACATAAAAACCTTATATTTATATTCTTATTTCTAACTATTATTATAAGTAGGATTCTACAGTTTTTATACCGTCTTTTACACATTGTCTTTGGGGAATTGTACCCTGTCATTAATAAATAAATAGTATGAATTGTTCGAAAAGTATTATGAAATCTGTTTTTCTTTTTGCATATAAAACAAAATGTTATTTTAAACAGATTTATGTCTTATAAACAACATATTGTCACAGTACACATTTCAAGTCATTGAAAATTGCATATTTCATTGCATTCAATGTTTGTGATTGCCAAGAATGAAACACAAGGTTCATTTGTTATAATACCCAAAACTATCACTGGTTCACTTTGCACTTATATATTATGTTAATGCTAAATGGTCGTATAGTCTTATTAACATAATAAATTGGTTAGCGTTTTTTCAATGGAGATTTGTTCCATGGGTACTATATTATTGTTTCATCTTAGTTCACAGGCAACTTTTACTTTATACACTTCTCTCTCTTAAATTTATATACATGTGGTTTTCATTTCGTTATACTTTTATTTTTAAATATTTATTTTGGGGATATAGGGATTTGGGTGTCTTTTATAAGAGCATGACATCTTCTTCAGGATGCTGCCTTCTTCTTCTTTCATCAGTCTTCTTTTCTCCTGCCTTCTGGGACTGGTATCTTCTCCATCTTCTTCTTGATGCCATCAGGTTTCTTGGGATCTTCTCCATCTTCTTCTTTATTTCAGAAATACACCACCTGTATTGTTTGATCTTGGCTTATTTTAGGGTTTCTCTTCTATTTATTCTTCCTCGTTGTGGGTTTCGTCATATTCAGTACTGTTTTGTTATTTACTTTTTTACCTTCCTGGGTTATACCTTGAAAACCTTTGGTTATGAGACTGGTCTTGGATGACTCATCACTAGTAACTCCTTTTATTTGAACTTGTATTTTCTTTATAATAATGATTTCTTTCCACAGTTGCTATGAATTAATCTATTTATATTAAACTTAATGCTTTCTTCCAAATTTAAATATTATAACTTCATTATTCTAATGATCAATTGCCATTCAATATTATGCTTATATCTGTCACGTTACAGATTGCTCTCCTCCAGAAGTAATTATTTCAGACATGTTTATGGATGAAATAATTTCTTATGATAATTTCATCATTTCTTATAATTCATTTTCTTCTCCATCTTTATATCGACTTTTTTATATTAGAGTTTTATTGATTTTATATATATGGTTACTTGTCTTACTACTGATCCTTTTCGGGTAGTTAGTGTCTTCTGAGATATATTATAATTGTAATACATTTTCTTTCTATATCTACTTCGTGTTGTATCCTTGGGATATTAATTCCCTAACATTCCCTATCATGTGGGCTGGGGCAGATCAGAGGGGCACTGTACGCTACTTCTCTGCTGGTCATACACCACTTCTATAAATTGAGTACAGAGGCATATCCATCCCTGCTCAAAAAACATAATGCTGCTGGAATTATCTTCAGTCAGTCATCGAATAAATAAATAAAAATAGTCTCATTTTCGACTAATAAAAATATCTTTGGATTCTCCACTTCGTAGTCTCTCAGATTATCTCACATTTTCTATCTTAATAAATCTTCATAATCATTATTATACTCATTACATATATATTTTTTCAAAACTCTTAATTTGTCTGATATATTTAATTTAATTATGGTTGAAAACCTTTCTTTTAATAATTCTGGTTACTGTTTACAGTGTAACTCTCTTTCTTCTCCATCTGAATTCTCTTTATATTTTCTTCTGGTTACCCATAGTATTAGTATGGTCTTTATATATAGTCTTTCTTATTCATTATTTGAATGGTCTTAATATATTATATTTAATTTTTTAACATTGTATCTTTACATTAGATATACAGGTTGTTATATTGATCATTTTATTTAAACATTTTGGTTCTTTCCTTTCTCTTAGAAAGTTATTAATCCGCCTTCGCATTCATTAACATTAATTCATTTATATCATATTTCATGTGGTATTTCTTCTCTTTGCATTTCATATAGGTCTTATTATTATCATTGGTTCAAAATCATCTTCTCCATATGTTTGGTATGAGTTGTCCTTCTTTGCTCTTAATTAACTGTTTTCATTATTGTTTCATAGGTAATTAGTCTCTTTGCTTCCAAATTTTTTCTTCTCTTGCATATTACTCTCTTCTTTGTTATTCTTCTCTACCCCTTCAAATGCTATTGTGAATGTCTAGCATTTATTCTGGATTAAAATTAATTCTCTTTTCTGAATTAATCACTTTATTTTCTTCTCAATTCGATCATAATTGACACATAATTATTTTTTGGAACTTGGTTAGTTTCAATGTAAAATTCAAACTATTCTTTTTATTTAATTGAAAAATATTTCTCATAAATCCTTGTAATATGTTGATCTTATCTTGTTTCAAAGTTCTGACGTTCTTTCAACATTCAAATTCTGTTTAATTCATTTATTCCCAGAATTGTTTCATTCAGAATTGTTTATAGTACTGTGATTTTACTATTATTTCTGAATGTTTTGGTATTTCTCCAAATTCAAATTCTTCTTAATTATTTACCATAAAGTTTTCTCACAAACTTAGTTATAGTAAGTTGGTCTTACTTTATTTTTAAATTTTTTGTATATTATCTTCAAAATTCCTTTCTTCTTAATTCTTCCAAAATGTTTTTCTCATAATTCAGTGGTAGTAAGCTGTGCTTGCTTAATTTTAAATTTTTTAAAATTAAGTTCAAAATTCTCTCTCTTTCTCTTTCTCCCATAAAGTTTTGTTCTAAATTATCAGGTTGTAGTAAGAAGTACTTACTCAATTTAAAATTTTTATAATTATATTTCAATTCAAAAGTCTTTCTTTTTCTTTCTTCCATAAAGTTTTTTCTTCAAAATATTAGGTTGTAAGTTGTTCTTACATATTTTAGAATTTTTTCAATTATTAAATTAAAAAATTCTTCTTCTTTTAATTCTCCAGAATGTTCTTCTCAAAATATTAGGTTGTAAGATGTACTTACATTATTTTAGAATTTTTAAAAATAAATTCAAAATTCTAAATTCCTTCTTCTTATAATTCTCCAGAATGTTCTTCTCAAAATATTAGGTTGTAAGATGTACTTACATTATTTTAGAATTTTTTAAAAATAAATTCAAAATTCTAAATTCCTTCTTCTTATAATTCTCCAGAATGTTCTTCTCAAAATATTAGGTTGTAAGATGTACTTACATTATTTTAGAATTTTTTAAAAATTAAATTAAAAAATTCTTCTTCTTTTAATTCTCCAGAATGTTCTTCTCAAAATATTAGGTTGTAAGATGTACTTACATTATTTTAGAATTTTTAAAATTATTAAATTCTAAATTCCAAAACTCACAACTCATTCTTCATAATATTTCTTCATAGAAGCTTGATTGTACACTCCTTTGATTTTTCCTGAAACGATTTCCCTCAACTCATATGTATTGTTATGCTTATCATTTACCACAACATATGGGCCAGTGTAAAGTAATAATAGTTTTTTGGTTATGCCTTCTAAGGTGCTAGGCAGCTCTCTATTTTTTAGGAGGACTTTTTCACCCTCTTTATATATTACAATCCGCCCTATTGCCTTCTGGTATTTGGCTTGCCGTTTTTCCTGATCTTCTGCTACCTTATTGTAAAACTTCAACTGGTTGAATTTCCTATTATTGTTCGTTGGAAATTCAATGATTTGTTCAATGTCTCGGGGAGTCGGCTTCTCATACATGGCTGAGTATGGTGGAATTCCTATAGCTGGATGGTGGGCGTAATTTAGGAATGTTTCTGTCGCTGCTAGGTACTCTTGCCACTTTTTCTGTTGGTTGTGACAGTACGTGCGCAATATTCTACCCACTTCTCTCAGTACTCTCTCAGCCGGATTGCTACTTGGGTGGTAGACTGATGTCTTATACGTTTTGACCCCAAGTGCTAATAAAGTGTCTCGCCATCTCCTCCCCTTAAATTGTGTACCGTGGTCGGTAATAATAGAAGATGGTCTACCGACCTCTGGGATATACAAATCGATAATCACCGCCAAAACCTTTGCTGCTGTTGCCCGATTAACCGGATATAGCTTTATATACTTGGTGTAGTGATCCATTATGATTACCAAGTATTTATATCTGTGTCGACCACCACTACGGGGAAATGGCCCGCAGATATCCAAAAACACTTTTTCCAGTTTTGCGTTGGAAGTTATTGGTATCATGATACCCTCTGTCTTTTCATTGTTTATTTTGGCACATTGGCAGATCTTACAGGACTTGATGTACGTTCTCACCTTGCGGTTGATATTCTTGATCTTACAGTTTTCTTCTAGAGCCTGTATCACTTTTAACGCTCCCATGTGACCATACCTGACATGGTAATCGATGATGACCTCCTTTTCGATTTGGTGTGGGATTATCACCTTCCATGTCTCATCGTCTAAGGCGGTTTTTATGAATAGAATTCCCTTGTTAAGGTGGTAATATTTAGAAATGGTTTCATCATCGGCTTCCAAACGACTCACAATGTTTTTCAGCTTAGGATCAGACTGCTGATGGATTCGAATATTTATTAGCAAAGCTTGTAAATCGGCTCTGGTCGTGAATATGTTATAAATTTTGACCAAGCTCTCCTTCTCTCCCTCGAAAGTCTGATCTTCCAGATTTATACGTGACAACACATCCGCTACCACGTTCTTCTTTCCTGGAATGTATTCCCATTTCAGGTCATATTCTTGTAGGGCGAGTACCCACCTAGCCAATCGGCCGTGACTCAACTTGCACCTACGAAGGAACGAGATGGATTTATGATCAGTTCGTACCGTGACTTGATATCCGAGAATGTACGTCCGGAACTTGCTGCATGCGAACACCACGCTCAACAATTCCTTTTCTGTCACACTGTAGTTCTTTTCGCACTGGTTCAGTGTGCGACTAGCGAAACTTATTACCAGATGTTGTCCCTCCTTATCTTCCTGGTATAATGTCGTTCCTAAGCTTAAGTCGCTAGCGTCACAGTTTAGAAAGAACGGTTTCTTAAAATCTGGGTGACGAAGTATGACACTCTCCAGAAACTTCTCTTTTATCAAGCGGAAATTAATATCTTGATCTTCACCCCAAGTCCATTTGTTCTTGGCAGATAACTGTGGTTGAAACTTGGCGGTCAACTCGAAATATCGGCTCTGAAACTTCCTGTAATAGTTACAGAGTCCGAGGAAAGATTGCAATTGTTTCCTGTTTCTTGGTTGCGGGAACCTCTGAATTGCCTCCACTTTCTCTGCTGGTGGGGTAATACCTCTGTCGTCTAGGTTGAAGCCTAAGAATTGTACCTCGCGCGCTATGAACTTGGATTTCTCCAACTTCAGTGTTATGTTGATCTGCGCTAATTTGTTTAGTACAAATTCCACTCTGTAACAGTGCTCCTCCCAGGTTCCGGATGTAATTAGTAAATCGTCAACATAGACGGTGGTAAATTGGAGCGCTTCTGGTCCCAAAATCTGGTCCATGCATGCCACAAATATGGCGACAGAATTGACAAGTCCGAAGGGCAGTCTCTTGAACTGGTAATTGCGCCCTTCGAAAATGAACGCTACATACTGGCGGCTTTGTGGATGCAGCTCTACCTGCCAATAACCACAGACCGTATCCCAGGTGCTAATAAATTTAGTACCATGAAAACGCTTTAAGATTTCTTCTATTTCACCGGGAGAGGTTCTGTCATTCACAATTGTCTTGTTCAACTCACGCGCATCTAAACAGAGTCGGACTTGTCCGTCTTTCTTCGGAACAGCAATAATTGGACTAGTGTAAGGTGATTGACTAATCTCAATTATGTCATTATCTATCATCTTGTTTATCTCTGTTCTCACGGCTTCTTTGAGCGACTGCGCTATTGGATATGACCTCCGGTTAAACTCTACGTTTTCTTTAAAACGAAGTTGGCACTGGTAGTTTTTTACCTTCCCTGGTTCATCAGAAAACACCGCCTTGTATTTCTCATATATAGCGATTAGACGATCAGCCAGATGTGTTGGTATTTTCTTGTTATCGCTTCCGCACTGGAAATTCCGTATTTCTCGGATCTTAACTGACCATAAATCCTCTCCTCCATGATTGTATATTATGGATTTATAAAGAGGGCTGTTTCTTATAATATTAATTTTCCGAAGTTGTTGATGTATTGGGCTAGGAATTATAGTTGTGCCTCCTACCAGATCTGCGGTCCATGTTACTCCGTCTGGGAAAAGTGATACTTTATTTAAATTAAGATCGATTACTGCCGAATATCTACGAAGAATATCGCAACCGACTAAGATGTCAAATGGTAATCCGGTGGCGATTAAAAATTCCATGTCTAAAGCTATATCACGGCTAACGACACTTAAGGAAACTTGCTTCCTAATGGTTTTATTCTGGCGGCCAGTTGCACCTACCAACACAATGTTGTTGACTGGTAACATTGGCAAAGTTTTACCACATGTACTCTGTATTCTCTCCAACTCATTGGAGTTTATTATTGAAATATTAGCTCCTGTGTCTATCATTATTTTAGCGGGAACTCCTTCCACCTCCGCTGTTATATAAATTATCTCATTATTACTGTTGCTGAGACTCTTCTCGTTCTCTTCCAAAAGTTCAGTTCGTATGTCTTTCAGATAATGGTTACTTATGATAGTGATATTCTTATTATTGTTTGCTTGTTGCAAATCATCCTTTTCTAACCCAGGAAGTATAAGCAGTAACGGGTCATCGTTGTTGATTACTGCCTCCTCTCGTTTAAAGTATTTTGGTCATTGTTTATGTTATTATTGACCGAGGCATCGTTCGGGAAACTCTGGTTTGTCTCTTGACGTTCTGTACCCTGGTTGATGTTTAACGCCCTGTTCGGTTGTCTGCCAAGATCTTCCAGGCTGGTACTTCGTCTTCCCTGTTCGTGTCTTGGGCCGTCTCGTTCCGCACTCCTCCATCTTCGGTCGGCGTCGTGGAAGCTGCTCCTCCTCGGTTGATAATATCTCCTAGGTCCGCGATCTTCTGCTCTTATAAAATTTACCCTAGGGCGCGACACTCGGTTATTATTACTGCTATTGTTGTTATTACTAAAATTATTATTATAGTAATTTCGGTTAGGTGGGTAAGGTCTGTCACCATTATTGTTGGGATATGGATTTCTCTGACTGTATGGGACATTATGATTTTGTTGATAAAAATTGTTTCTATTATTTGGGTAGGGGTTGTTATTCCTCACGCCGTTAAAATTACCGTTAAACTGGTTATTACGCGGCTGGTTGTTAGGGCCGTCGTAATTACTGGGCTGGTTCCGGTTACTTGCATGGTTATTGCCGTTATTGGGGTAGGTAGTCGGCCTTGCTTCTGGTCTCTCATTTCTCTTCCTGCTCTGCCGATAATACTCCTCGTTCTCGTATCCCTCTAGTAACTCGGTCATTCCCAGGATCGTCTTGATCTGACTACCTCTCCGGGCCCTGATAATTTCCTCATCATAGTGATACGATATCTTGTTCACTAAACATTCTTCTGGGATTGCTGGCTCAAGGTGTTTTGACATACACACCTTCCCCAAGAAATATGCCGTCATACTGCTACCTAATTGTGACCTGTATCTTCCATTACAAATATTGTCACGGATCAATTTCTGGGTGGTCTCAGACCAGTATTTTGTCTTAAACATTTTCCGGAACTGTTGGTAGTCGGAAATTTCACTCCGGTTGGCCATCCACCAATTATCTGTTATGTCTCGGAAAGACTCGTCGAATATCTCCCTGCTATGGCTCCATTGAATAATTTTATGCTTGGTCAAATATTCTTCTACCCTAGCCAGGAACTCCATCGGCTTGCGTTTGTATTGCCGGAAGTTGAGCCACTCTCGGCTTTCGTTGACGGGCAATCCGGTGAAATGAGTCGGTCTGTTTCTAATCGCTTCCATCTCCTCTCGGCTTTGTCGCACCTGACCGGTGATATTGGCCATGGTCTCTTGTATATCATTACATCGTTCTGTGACCTGGTTGCGTACTTTTCCGAATTCTTCTTGATTTTCCTTCCTCTGTTCTTCTACCTTCCTACGACTATGTTCTTCGATATTTGTGAACTTGATGTTCACCACTTCATTCACCTCCTTTTCGGTCTGGTTGCACTTTCCATCAATCTCTCGAATCTGTCGATTGACCATTATATTTTCTTCTTCCATCTTCTTATCCATCGCTTTTTTGTTAACCTTGATTTCCTTATTCATTTCTTCTCGCAACAATTCCATTCTTTCGTCCAGTTTGTCCAAATTCTCCTGATTTACCTCCCTTAACTCTTCTCTTAGAATTTGATTGTCTTCTCTCAATTCTTCCAATTTCTCCCCCATCTTCTCTTCCAACTTCCTGTTATCTTCTTTCAACTCTTCCTTCAATTGCCGGTTGTTCTTCTCTATCTTCTTCCTGGTTTCATCTATTTTCTGATTGGTATTTTCAATTTTATTAATCAACTCTTCTTTAGTCGCCTTGAATTCTTCCTTGAACGATTGGTTGTCTTCCTTCAATTCTTCCATGTTCTTGTTCATCCCAGTCAACTCTTCTTTTGTGGATTGATTATCCTTCTTCAATTCTTCTAACTTTCCTCCCATCCTCTCTTCCATCTTCTTGCTGTTTTCTTCCATCTTCTCTTCCATCTTCTTGCTGTTTTCTTCCATCTTCTTCGTCAGGGACTGATTGTCTTCCTTCAATTCTTCTAACTTCTTCCCCATCTCTTCTTCCATCTTCTTGTTTGTTGTTTCGATTTTATTTCCTAAATCTTCTTTCAAGGACTGGTTATCACTCCCCATTTTCTTACTCAAGTCTTCCTTCAATTCCTTACTTGTGGATTCCATTTTCTTATTATTTTCGTCCATTTTCTTGTCCATGTTTTTATTGTTTTCCTCCATTTGCTTACTCATTTCCATCATCATTCTCATCACTGCTTCCTGGAACTTCACATCTCCGGTTGTCGCAGTGTTCTCGGTTTGTGAAGGTTCCCCCGGTTGTTCTAACCGTTCCTTCCGGACATTGACTTCCCCTGTCTGAGTAGGCATTTCGGGTTGTTCCTCTGGTTGTACCGGTCGTTTGGACAACACCGGCGGTAACGACTCTTCCACCTCTACTGGCGTCGCCTCCTTGTTGTCCATGTCAACTTCTATTTCTTTCTCGACCTCCGCCGCCCGTTTCTTAGATGTTGCACGTCGTTGCATTTTCCCTTGAATTTCTCTGGCTTTGTAGCTGTTGCCTAGCTCCAACTAGTGATTGGGCAGAATGTATTGGCCTTACAATCGACTAATTAAAGCCCCTAAAGTTGTGCGCCAATTTATAATAAAATAAATAAAATGAGTCTGTATGTTCTTAAATTGGTGTGTTTAATTTGTGTGGCTCTCGACGTCTTACTGGCCTGAAACACTTCCTTAAGTTTCCCAGCTGGTCGAGTCTCAATGGTAGCAAGACCGGTCGAGTAGCGTAATGTTGATGAAGAAATATATGTTCAGCTTCACCGAAAGTTTCAAAACAAAAATTATTGTTTTGAAGAAAATCAAAAAAAAAAAATTATGTTTATAAAAAAAAATAATTAAAATTTTTTTTAATTTAATTAATTAATTAATTATAATCAATTAATTAATATAGGGCTGTGAAGTTTTAAAAAGTGTAATGCTCTTCTGAAAATTTTTATTAAAGTTTTGGTATATTTTAAATAAACTATCACCACTCATAAGATTGTCTTCAAACCAATCGATACTTGTTTACCTTTTTATTTTTTAGGTTATCTTCACTTATAGGTGGTAAAGTCCTGATAGATTATTAATTAGAATTATATTAGTGATAATTAGTAATATTTATGAAATAAAGAACTATTTAGTGTTGAAGAATATTAATGTTTTATTAATTAATAGCAATATTGACTCTTATCGATTATAATATCGATTCTCAGGATATCGAAAAAGTTACAAATTATATTATATAAAAATCATACAGGGTTTTTTAAACAGCCAATTATTATCAAAGTCAGAGAAATCGGGCCAATATTTAAAAAGTATAACGTTACAACAAATTAATAATTATTACTAAATACAGACATTGAATAATAATTTGAAAATAATATAATTGTTTTCACCAACAGCTGATATGTTCACAGAGAGGCATTGGAATTGTCAAAGAAAGATGGCTGCCGTCAAGTTGATCAAAATGTCGCTCGTTCGTGCTGCGTTCCAAATAATGTATTTTCTGGCAGTATTCCTGTTCTGGTGTCTGCAAATCTCTTGTTAAATGTTGTGTAGTGACTGGTGTAATGTTTCTGGGTTGTATTTAGTATATCCGTGTAATTATAAGTTCAATCACTTTTCCCGATACCGACACTAATACTTGGTTAATGTGTTATACAGTTTTCTGGTGTTTTGTGGTGTTTTTCGGAGTAGAAATGTATTGTTCAGTGTTATGTATTGTTTCTTGATTGTTTCTGTTATAATGTGAGAGTTCTAGATGTATTTTATAGATCACTCGCGATTTCACAATAACGTACTCTTCACCGCTCAACTTCACCGTTGTAAGTTAGGTTAGATTCGATACGAAACGCTTGTCATATTAACCGTTCGAATACCAATAATCAACTAACTGTTTCCTTCAGTTTCAATTAAACTCTTAGCCCATATAATATTATCCTTAACATTGTTCAAATATATTTTCACATCCTGTGCACACTTTAAAGATCACTATATAATTGCCTAAACTTTGGTTATTTGTCAATTTTATTCACTAGATGTTATTTAAATTAATCTTTCAGTTCATTCAGCTTATTTTCAGATTAAATAATGCCGTTTTATAGTGTTTTCTGTCCAAAATTAGTAATTTTACTTTCATTTTTGTTATTCTCTGAAAAGTCAAAACATCAAAATTTACTTCCTGTCATTATATAAAATTCATCCATTTTATCCGTTATATTTAATATTAATAATCCTATATTGTATTAAAAGGTTTATATTCCCTGATTTTCTGGTAATTAATTGAATTAGTTGTATTCTGAAACATTATTCTGGAATATATGACTCCCATGTCTAAATTTCTGAGTTTAGTCATTTTCATTTTTATTTATAATTCTGAATATAATTTATTAAAATCTTTCTAAATGGTATGTGCAATTATATGGCTTGACCTCAAGTTTATTTTGTCTAAACCCCTTTTGTTTATTTGCATTTAAATGAGCAATTTCTCTGTTTTGATGAAGTTTGGTTTCCAATCTTTTGGCCTATGATTTTTTAACAATTTTTCTTACAAAATATTTTACAAACAATATATGATGTGTGATACCCTCTCTGACTTTTACATATAGTATTATAAATTAAACATGTTTTCAAATTACACAATAACAATTAGTATTGGTTACAATACAAATAATAGTTAAACAAATAAAGAATTTTTTTTTTTTAAATAAATGGTTGTCTTCAAGTCAGACATTTTACAACAAAATCCTTATTTCTAACATGGAAATATGGTTTACAAAAAAGGTTTTTTACTAACTAACATCTTAATTACTCTCTACTATTTACAAGTAGTAACTATTTTTATAGTTCTGATGTTAGTTGTATCAGACCCAAACAAATGGCCTTATATCTAAAACATTTTTAAACATTCTTATACTATATACATAAAAACCTTATATTTATATTCTTATTTCTAAGTATTATTATAAGTAGGATTCTACAGTTTTTATACCGTCTTTTACACATTGTCTTTGGGGAATTGTACCCTGTCATTAATAAATAAATAGAATGAATTGTTCGAAAAGTATTATGAAATCTGTTTTTCTTTTTGCATATAAAACAAAATGTTATTTTAAACAGATTTATGTCTTATAAACAACATATTGTCACAGTACACATTTCAAGTCATTGAAAATAGCATATTTCATTGCATTCAATGTTTGTGATTGCCAAGAATGAAACACAAGGTTCATTTGTTATAATACCCAAAACTATCACTGGTTCACTTTGCACTTATATATTATGTTAATGCTAAATGGTCGTATAGTCTTATTAACATAATAAATTGGTTAGCGTTTTTTCAATGGAGATTTGTTCCATGGGTACTATATTATTGTTTCATCTTAGTTCACAGGCAACTTTTACTTTATACACTTCTCTCTCTTAAATTTATATACATGTGGTTTCCATTTCGTTATACTTTTATTTTTAAATATTTATTTTGGGGATATAGGGATTTGGGTGTCTTTTATAAGAGCATGACATCTTCTTCAGGATGCTGCCTTCTTCTTCTTTCATCAGTCTTCTTTTCTCCTGCCTTCTGGGACTGGTATCTTCTCCATCTTCTTCTTGATGCCATCAGGTTTCTTGGGATCTTCTCCATCTTCTTCTTTATTTCAGAAATACACCACCTGTATTGTTTGATCTTGGCTTATTTTAGGGTTTCTCTTCTATTTATTCTTCCTCGTTGTGGGTTTGGTCATATTCAGTACTGCTTTGTTATTTACTTTTTTACCTTCCTGGGTTATACCTTGAAAACCTTTGGTTATGAGACTGGTCTTGGATGACTCATCACTAGTAACTCCTTTTATTTGAACTTGTATTTTCTTTATAATAATGATTTCTTTCCACAGTTGCTATGAATTAATCTATTTATATTAAACTTAATGCTTTCTTCCAAATTTAAATATTATAACTTCATTATTCTAATGATCAATTGCCATTCAATATTATGCTTATATCTGTCACGTTACAATATATATGTGTGTGTTTAAATGAATTCAAATTTTATAAGTGTTTGAAATAAAATAAATAATAAGTACTTTAAATAAAAAGGTTTAATAATAGCTTAAATAAAATAACGTGTAATAAAATTGTAAAGTGTAGAAGTAAAATGAGTAAAGAGAAAATAATAATAAAAGCATTTTTGAATCGTGTAAACACCCGGTCGTGGCCTGTTCAAAATAATTCCCCCAGCTTGCCAGAAATAGACAAACTCGTTCGTGCAGGAAATATTGTAGTAAGCCATCCCCTATTGTGATAAGTGGCAGCATCGCTAAACAATGAACACAACCCTAGTGTATAATACAATGCGTCCAGTATGAAGTGTTTGACCCCTCTTAGATTGTAACTGCCAATTGTTTAAATGTAAATAAAGATTCCCCTTTGTGAAATTCTGCGTATCTCAGTAGAACAAGAAATTAGTGTTAAGATAGGATCTAAGGTCAAGTATGGGATTGACTTTAGATTACTGTAGTAGAATTAAGAGATATAGTGATAAATACGTAACACAGTCACAATGGCGCCGCACTGAAAAATCTTTACAAGGATTAAAGAAAGTGCAGAAAGCTAACCAATATAGTTAGAGTATGCAATGTAATCAGTCGGGCCACTATATTGTGAAGTTACGGAGACTAAGAGTAATAAGTAGATAATAAAAAGAATATTTCTTTATATGTAAATAGTATTAAGGTAGTTAAGGAACGAGAGAAAGGGAATTTCACGAAAGATAAAAATGTAATTGTGTTTATTAGATTTTTTATTATTACCCCATCACCCCGTGTTCATCGTTAGGTGCAGGAGGATGTGACGATTTAAAAAAATATTTAAATCGCACAAATAAAAAATTTTGCTTTCTAACAAGTAAGAGTATTATCCACCCTTACCTATACCTAGATTCCTGCATCAACTTGAAATTGTCCCGTACCAACACGCAAAGAACGGTGTTATTTAGCTAATAACAATAATAACTAAAATACGACTAAATAAATAAGGAAATTCCTAATTCATAACAAAAGTAACATTAAGTATTACAATTTAATTAATGAATAATTAATACTAAATAGAAGATGACCATCATGGACCCCACAACAACATCATGTTAAATTCAGGTGATCTTCAAACAGAACGTTTGTAAAAATTTGTTTCAACAAGAGAAGTAACAAAAGAACAGTAAAGAACTTTTGATAATTTAAAGAATAACTTATAAGTTTTGTAATTTCTGTAATGAAGTAGTAGTAACATCACTATATCTAAATGTAAGGTAATTCTATAATTTACAACCAACATTATTCTTCAAATAATTTGGTTAAAGTTGTGATAAAGTAAAACATAACAAAGTTGAGACCCGGATCCGAGGTACTTAAAACCATATCTAGATGAATACTTTTGAGATAAAAGGAATAAGACATTCAATATTTTTAAAGCATTAAATGCAGAATTTACTAGAGTAATTCTTTTAAAAGCAAAGTAAACCATGAGATTTGAATATGATAATAAAGAGATGTTTTTGCTAACACCTAGCGAGTGAATAAATTTATGCAATCCTTGACTCATTACTATGTAATAATGTGTTATAATTTGTTAGTAAGTAAGGTTTACTAACAACGGCAGCTAGTTTAATTAACAGGTAACGAATTGAACTAGTTCCCGACTTTTGTGGTGACTTAACAAGGGAGACGTCACAATGTATCATGTCCAAGCCCTTCAAAACACTGCCATTTATACTTTGCCTGTGTGTCGTAGTAGCGCTAGAGACTGTGCCAGGAAGATCCAGTAAAAGAGCAGGCAGAACCAGAACTTGCTAAAGCGTTGCGTCTCCCGGTGATTACACAACTTGTGCAAAGCGTCACGTACCTACGAATTTTACCTATCTGATCAGCGTAACTATACGTTATTTTAGTATCAATGAGGCAATAGATAAAAGCAGTAAAATGCAGTAAAAGAAGAAACTGTTGTATACCAGAGAACTCCCACAACATTCAAAGTAATATTATGAATACTATATTATATATTTGTAATATTGTGAATGGTATTATTAACATTATTTGTCATTAGAATACGTAGGTTATGTTACTCATGTGTTTACGTTATGTACAATTGATGTATAACTCATGTATATTTATACACACTATTTATAGAACACACTTTAATACTCTGTATCAACGTACTTTACATTGATAGGTAAACATAGTTTCTTCTACGAGATTCCAGAATATGCGCCTGGAATGTCAGCGACTATTCTGGTAAGTAACGTATGCTGGTGAGTGACGTCATTAACAACCATATATCTGAGCACCAGAGGCATAAGACACAATGTCACATACACAGTACCTTACAGGACAGTTAAAAAACATTTTGTTTGCTTCAAGAAGCAATATGAGATAGTGTTATTTTAAACATGCGTATTGGCTGCATAAAAATAAGGAGATACTGCCATATACTACTAGAAAGAGGGCAGTCTGTACATTAACACTATATAAAAAGCTCTATTTTATAAAAAATGGAGATGGTGTCTTATGCATCTGGGGCACAGATATAAAGAGTAGTAAGTGGAGAAGAAAGTACGTCTCGATTCTGAGTTCAGTGGATCAAGTAGCAGTTTAGTGCGTGTGTTTAATACCACATTTGTGGATCAACATTATATTTGTGTTTGTATAATTTACGGTTGTGTTAATAAGCGGTATCACAACTGTGGATCGAAATTGTATTTGCTGTGTTATATTTTTATTTGTAAAAATTATTTTTGATACCGGTGTCGATAGTGATACTAGTGTTTTATTTCATTCGCTGGCCTAGAAGACGACAAAGCTTAGCATTTAGTTCATAAATTATTAAAGTTTCCTTTTACATAGTCTTAGTAAGATATTTATGCGAATTCATATACAATTTTTGTGATCCTAAAAATAAATTGCAAATGCTAATTGAGGGCGGATTTCGTATACAAAAATGTGGCAATTTATGTGTACAGTCAACACGTATGTAGTTATATAAAAAAATATTTAGGGCATTACATTGTATTCACATGACTACTTGTCTGAATAAATGTTTGCTTTAGTAGTTCTTGCTGTTGGGGAACGGAGCTGAGTGCTGCGTTTTGTTGTAGTGTTTTGAATGGTTTTGGTGGATATGTTTGATTTATATATGTTTTACAATTCTATCGAATATTCAATAGACCAAAAATATCTACAACACGTATCTACCTATCCAACCTATCCACAACATCACGACAAACTCAGCCCTGTCATTACCAACAAACAACAAAACTGAAATTAACTCCCAGAAAATCAGTCCACTTAGCTTATGACAGGCACGAAAAATATCTTACAGAAGTAAGTACGCTTTTACAGAGCATCTGTATATCACTTTTAATTTAATACGTCTCAAGTATTAACATTACATCAAGTCAAGTAATTTAAAATTATGTCAAATTAATGAATAAATAATCAAATAAATGATAAACAAACAAATAATATTATTAAGAAATGTTTGGTCTTATTCGATGACTAGATAAAAAATATCGGTATGAAGAACCATACATGATTTACACGTTCTAAGATTTACATTTAAAATCATTTTAGAAATGAAATATTTTCATAGAAATTAATTATTTCTACTTCTTTCTTCAGCCTTAACCGCAGTACTGTGGTCACTAACGTATACCACCTCACGTTAGCGCACTCGATTTTCACTGATGATGGCAGTCGATGGCACTACCGAAACGTCTGGTTTTGCAGAAAACATTGGACTACGGTCAAACAGCCCGGGAAGGAAATTTAACAACAAACTACTTCTTTGTTGCCGATAACGTAGTACACATATAAAAAATTATCCCCTCCCCCTTCAACTATTATTTTGCTTTGTAAAAAACCCCTCCCCTTTCAACTACCCTTTTCATTTATAGATATTTCATCTGCCTTTCTACAGTGGATTGTTATGACCTTTTTTCAGGATACTTTCTCAAATTTAAGTACTTTACTCTTGTTAAAATATAAAACGTTGCAGGTAAACTACCCCTTCCCCTTAACCGATCATTACCGAAATCAATAGGCCTTGAGTCCTCTATAACTCAGCCAGGTATACAAAAAATTGTTTGAATTTGCGGCAGTTATCGTTCGCCAGAGAAAAGTTCCACACACACACACACACACACACACACACACACACACACACACACACACACACACACACACACACACACACACACACACACACACACACACACACACACACACACACACACACACACACACACACACACACACACACACACACACACACACACACACACACACACACACACACACACACACACACTGCCCAGAAAATAATTTTTCTTCATGTTTTGATGGTTGTACAACCAGAATAAGCCCTTATCTCGAACACGATTTTTTCGCCATCACCGTACTTGCATTTCCTTATGGAACATGGAAGTAAAAAATTATTGGATCTCTCTATCTATTTGCGTGTAGGTGCGTATATACAAAAATATGTGACAAAGAGAAAGGGAGATAGTAAGAAAGAAAGGTAGAGAGAAAGAGAATGAGAAAGAGAATGAGAAAGAGAGAGAGAGAGAGAGAGAGAGAGAGAGAGAGAGAGAGAGAGAGAGAGAGAGAGAGAGACCGAGAGAGAGTGAGAGACGGAGAGGAAGGAGGGAGAGAGAATGAGAGAGGAGGGTCAGGATGGTCTTATGGTTTAATGTTGAGCGTGAAGCATATGATTACGTGTGCACATATTGTGTAAATGATGTGTTAATATTGCTTCGACTAACTATTGGACAAATAGTGTTCCTTTAATCACTTCACAGCTTTCGTATCCAAATAATTTAAGGTTTGTATTGTTAAGCCCAAAAACTCCCTAAATTTGTATCGATGTCCCATAAATATCTTGGTGTGAAAATTCACGAAAGATGGGCGTGTGACACGACGAACATACAAGTGTTTATACAAAATTTTAAGACAGTTTTGACATAAACTTGAACAAAGTGAATGAGTAAAGGAAAGGGTTGAAACAAACGAAGCTGGAACGCGTAGGCTCGTTGTCACGTCAGACATTTACGGCGGTACTCATTAAGGCAGGCGTAAACTGGTGACACGGCTTCTGTTTGTCTCGTAACCCCCTCACCCTCGCATATACTCAGAGGTAGGACTTTGTATTACCTGCACAATTCATAAACGAAAAACCAAAACGAATTCAGCAACAAAAACGAAAACGCCGACCGCATCACTTGAAAATCAAAGACAGTTTATCGGTCAATAGGAAAAACACATCATGAAGAACAACAAATCAACATAGGTTAGGCATTAAACTAACGCTGGTAACATTAAAAAAAAAGTTACGGGATACGAACATCTTATATGAGACTTCAAAAATATGTAGTTTACTTTGTTTTGTTTTTAGTTTTCTGAAAGTCGTATAACTGACAAAGCGACCCAAATGACATTTACTCAAAAAAAATACAAGTTTGCAATTACAGAGGCACTAACAAATATATAAACTAATACGCTCTCTGAGCTGCAGAACTTGCTCACTACTTGAACGCAGTACATTTATTATTACATATATTTGGATATTAGAAATTTTTAATTATTGGGATAAATTACAGAAACCCTGATTTATCTAGTTTTTATTTAGTAAAATAACCATTTTAGAGCAACACTCATACAAGAAACACTAAAACTTTTGAACACTTGGATTTGGGTTACTATTCCTTTTAGTCTGACATCCTGCTGGATTTCAAAATTTTTTTCAACTTCTGATCTCTTTTTTAAGCCGTGGATTCACAATATTTTAAAACTTTTAAAACGTAACATTAAATTCAAATGTTATTTTAAATTTTATATGTATACACAACTTTCACTAGTGAACAAACTTACTTTTGGTTTTTTGTCCCAAACGTTTCGACGTGGTGTCCGTCTTCCTCAGTGGGATTTGAAATACAGAATGTCTGTACAAAGTACAGAGGAAGACGGACACCACGTCGAAACGTTTGGGACAAAAAACCAAAAGTAAGTTTGTTCACTAGTGAAAGTTGTGTATATATATAATATTTAAAAAAGTGAATGAAGAGGATGTATCAACAAGACAATTATTTTAAATTATCTTTAATTTTATACCCCACAGGAATTTTTGCGATTTTCCAACATTTTTACCAATTTTTTAGGCTCTGATATCCTAAAATCTTGAAATTTTCAGAAATAAACATTACATTCAGATTAAGGATAAAATTTCCTTTAATTTGCTACCCCACACGGTCCTTTGCGATTTTCTTACAATTTTTAACACCTCATATTTTGTCTCCCACACTCCTATTTTTAGGATATTATTCTCGAAAGCAATAGGGAAATGTAGGATAAAAGAGAGGGCACACATTCCAAGTTTTACGAAAATCGGTTGATGCTTCCAAAATTATCATGAGGCAAATAGACAGATAGAGAAAGAGGCAAATGACAAACGGTCGAGTTAAAACTGAGAACTCGCTTCGCTTGTTCAGTAATTATGAATATAAATTATAAATAAATATAATTTACAAAATGTAAACAAAATTAACCTGTCAAAAAGTAATACATCAATTAGAAAGAGATTAGATAATTTGTTATCCACTTCACAAAGGAATCTGATCGATAACTGGACAGTTTTTATAATAAACTACACATATGCGTTTCAATGCTGGGATGATTTACTTGAATGACCCAGTAAATAGTTGGACGTCCTTATCATTGAATCCGGGCGAACAGCGCAAGAAACCCAACTTTCACCTGAGTGTTTATACAGCTTTTATTTTATTTTATATAGAAACCTCTGATGATACAGATAAATTCAGTAAAACGTGTGTCAGGTAGAAATATGACCGTAATAAGTTGACAAAATATATTTGCAGAAGTATTTAATATTTAAAGGGTGTATATTATATATGAATCCTTCAAGAAACAATAAAGAACAATCTACAAAGGAAAGATAAATGTACAAATATACATAAGAAACAAATAACTTTCCTCTTTAGTTAGTTGGATAATCACTATCGTAGTTAAAAACTGATGTTTAGTGATTTTTAGTGATTATAGTATAATTTTACTGTAAGTATTTACAATAAATAAGTAGTTGAAACCATTTTTTAAAAATATTTTCACTTACGTAGGTGTGCTTAAAACATATTACTTTTACGTTTATATGGTATAAGAATTTCATTTCAAAATTAAAATAGTCGACAGGTTATATTAAAAACGGTCGTAGAAAAATACTTTTACAATTAAAACCCTGAATTGAGAAATATTGTTAGAATTACAAATAAGAAATATTCTTGTTGACCGAGTGTGACAGAAGAGTGACCGCAGAAATCATTCTTACAAGAGACACTAAGACATTAATTTTCATCCTTTCCCATCATTGTCACGTTGAACGCCGCGCCGATGTGAAGGAGCTAGGGTAATATTTAAGGGGGTAGACTTGCCGTAAGAAACAGATGACGTCGGCTCGATTCGATACTTCACAGCCCTGAATGCGGTATTTGTACCCTGCCTTGACAGATGCGGGTTAACCCTTGGGAAACAAAAGATGTACAAAAACGACAGGATGAATAAACTGATAGAAACATTGTGTTGTAAGTGACAAGCTGCGTGAGACTCTGACAAACACCTTCGAATAAAGCAAACAAATACAGCGATTGAGATGGTCGGTGATATTTAAATATCGTTGAATATTTTAGTTTACACAGTTATATTTTTTCTGCCGTTTACACTTTGTCATAAATTTTAGACTATGTATATTTAAAAGTCTTTACGTTTGTTTTATTGTTGTTTAAGGGTGTTTTGGGGAACAAGAAATGTCCATCTTTGATACAAGTATATAGTAATTTTGAGTACAGTGTTTAAATATTTAATCAGTATTTGGATAATACATTTATTTCCAACGGACACAGGCGCAGACAACCAGGCAGGCACACACACACACACACACACACACACACACACACACACACACACACACACACACACACACACACACACACACACACACACACACACACACACACACACACACACACACACACACACACACACACACACACACACACACACACACACACACACACACACACACACACACACACACACACACACACACACACACACACATAAATTTTAAATAAGTATTCAGTGAGATAAATATAAAAATGGCTTACCGAACTAATAATAACGTTAATAAGCCAAGATACTCTTACCTAAACATTCAAAATCGGTTGAGGACAAGACGGGCGTTTATAAGACAATATGCAATGACTGTGATAGCTTTTACATTGGGCAAACTGGTAGACCTTTTATAAAACGCTTTAGAGAACATTTACCTAAAAAAGTATTTAGTAAAACAGTGTCAAATTACGCGCGCCATCTGATGGACAAAAACCATAGTTATACCGATTTCACAACGAACTTTCAACCCCTCCACGTATGCAGAAAAGGAAGTTATATGAATGCTGTCGAAGAATTCGAAATATATAAGGCTTATAAAAATAAAAACACAGAAGAAGTCCTCCTTAACGAACAACTTAATTTCCAATCAAATCCATTGTACGAAACAGCGATAAGAATACAAAACAAGGTCCGTAGTGCGCGACCTATAACATGAGCACAGCAGTCGACTATAGTATTTCCTGGTGCGCACCAACGATATCGCATGTGTTCTCACGTTTGGGGGTTTTTATGTATATTTTTGTGTGTTTATATTTATATTTATTATGATGTGTGTAAAATTGTATATAAAGTTGTTTTTAATATTTTAATAATTGACGAACTTTACCAAGGGATATTCCTGATGATGGGACGTATGTCCCGAAACGGGTAGATTTACATAAAGGATAAAGGCCACCAGACGGACAAGAAAAAGGTAAAACTATTTTACTATTTATATACATGTAAGTGGCCTGGATACCAAAAAGCATGTATCTAAAATCGATAATGTATATTACAATACATAACAACATAATTTTTTAATTTAATTTAAATGTATTTAAATAATGCGTATTGAATAACATAACAAATTCAATTTAATTTATTGTGTACTGAATTCATGGGTGTAATCGTAATAAGAAGATGATACGTTATTTAAGTTTAAAATTGTTCCATTATTTATTTATTTAACAAAATCTTTCATATCGGATATTAAACAATGACTCATTATTAAATCGTTTGTACGACGTAAATAAAAAAATAAAATTTATTTATTATGTTTTAGAATATTATTCTTATGGAACCGAATTACTAATTTTATTTATTTATTTATTTATTATTATTAATTATTACTTTTCTTAATACCATTACACCTTTACAATGATATTATTTCGTTGAGCGCCTATTGTGTCTTAATACACAACAATTAACATAACATACAATTAATGTTTAATATAAATAATTATCACATATAATATATTTTTCATTTAACACACCTTTATTTTTTAGAGCAACCATTTAGCTACAAAAAAAATTTAAATAGTCAAATGGTCGGGATCATGCCACACGTTCTTGGGCGACAAAATATACAACAATACATAACATCATTTTTTAATTTAATTTAAATTTATTTAAATATTGTGTATTGTATAACATAACAAATTCAATTTAGTTTATTGTGTATTGAATTCATGGGTGTAATCGTAATAAGAAGATGATACGTTACTTAAGTTTAAAATTGTTCCATTATTTATTTATTTAACAAAATCTTTCATATCGGATATTAAACAATGACTCATTATTAAATCGTTTGTACGACGTTTTCGTACATAACTTATTTCTAACAAATTACATACATAAGTTATACACAACTCTTATTATCTAATTTTGATTACTTTAAAATATTTATTTTGCTCTCGGCTTACTCATGGTGTGCTCATATTTTTGCAATTGCTGATTCATTAGCTTCAAAAATGAATTTACTTCTATTCAAATTTCTTTTATATTACTTTGTACCTTCTACTGCATATGCATTTTCCTTTATCATCAAAGACTTTACTAATTACGTTAATTCAAAAATTACTTATTTCTCTTATCATTTACGTTACTAATTACTAAATTTGATACACGAAATATTATTCTAATTTTTATACTGCTTTTACATTTATGTATCATTTATTTATTTTAATACTGGTTGAATGTCTTTCATTCAAACTTTAATTAGTGTCTTTCAAATGTCTATAATTACAATGGTTTTTTTATCACCTCGTTTGACGTGGTTATTCACCTGGTCGTGTCCTCCGTGTCCTTCTGGTCCTCTGGTCGTGTCCTCCGTGTCCCCTTCTTCTCCTCTGGTCGTGTCCTACATGCCCTTCTGGTCGTGTCCTCCGTGTCCTTCTGGTCGTCTGGTCGTGTCCTCCGTGTCTTTCTGGTCCTCTGGTCGGGTTCTCTGCATGTGTTGATTAATAGTCGTCTCGTCTCACGTCATATGCTGCCGGTGTGTCCATAGACCTCATCGTATGTATTCTGCAGCTCTGGCTGGACATCTTGTTGGTCCTGTGACTCTTACGATAATTGTGAATTGGCGTCGTCGACTGACATAGCCTCCTGCGGCAATGGTTGAATCGAGAAGAAGAAGAAGCTTTATTAGCGCGACCTGGTATTTATAGTCAAGTCGTGCAAAAATTCCTGTTTGAACAATTTTCAACTTGTCAGATTCTGTCGAGGCGTCACTACCCCCACTCTGGTTCAATTCACTATTTTCGCCTATTTTCGCGAATTACGAAGTTTGTTTCACATCACTCGGTGCTCAATCGATCACTAATTTTGATGTGATTACTATACGTAAATTGCACTTCTTTATGGTACTCACAAAAAGAGTTATTCATTTTTTACGTATAGTAATTGCACTTTTCGTCACCTCTGTACGGTTTTTTAACACTTTATTTATCTGTAATCTCTACACACTTTGGTGTCTTGTTTAATCGTATCGTACATAGTTTTCTTATAATTAACATAAACATACAACTATTCTACTTGAAAAGGGTTGGTTACATTTCAGGAACGGACAGGTTTCACACACACCAACAAAATACGCGCGTACACAACGCTAGCGACAGGTGTGTCGACAATGCATGTCCATGCATGAATTCTGCGCTTCCTATTTTTACTACGATCCAACTTATGCAATCTGAATCATGTTTATTTATTCATATTTATTTATTTTTATTATTTATTTCATTTATTTGGGCAATGCACAGTATCGTTACTGTTTGTACTCTTGCAATATATAATTATATTATGAATAATAACTGACTTCTGAAGGTGTATTTTTCTTATTTTTATCACAATATTTGCATCTTCACACGCACATTTTACAATAAGTATAAATATAATTTACACAGGAATTTCGGAAGAGACATATGAATCTGTGAAAAGTGGGTCAGGTTCAAAAATGGTGATAAAAATAAGAAAAATACACTTTCAGAATTAAGTAATACTTGCACCAGTTACTTACAGAGAAAATATTTATATTGGCACATTACAACAAAAATTATTATTTTCTTACGCAAAATTAAAAATTTAGATTATAGATAAATAAATCACCTTGTATCCGTCGTGTGACTTCGTTACGTCGATTAAAATGACGCGTTTCGGAACATCTGCTCCATCATCAGATTAAATCACTCTATTGAGGTCGTTAACAGTTAAAATCACATGTTACACATAATTGTCAACCAATGTAACTCACTCGCTTTCTAACTGGTGCGCACCACCGCGAAGCCGATCGGACACTGAATTATTATCTGAGTGATTACGCCGAAGCAGGTTCAATGCTGTATGGTATAGCGGGTTGGATTTAAAATTTAAGTGGTCATTCAATATGAAGTTTCGGCTGTTTATGTTATTATATGCTTTGTATATTTCGAACTCTTCTATTTTTTTTTGTGGTACGTTTCACCAAACACACCTTCAGAATGTATCGATTTACGTTGCAAAATGCAAATACATTTTGCATAACGTATTATTAACGTACTATTATTTACAATTCTATAATAGTATATAGCGTAATATGTAATTATTATTATTATTATTATTATTCCGGCTATACAATGTTTACACATTTTCTGGAACCAAAGATCACAGAAGTGATTGCATTCTCATCTTCCACTGCTGCTTGTCCATCCAAATATCTTCTTCAATTTCTCGTTCCATCAATATAGTTTTTTCCTTCATCCTGGTGGGGTTCATTCCATAACTCTCCTTGGCAATCTTTCCTGTGCCATTCTTTCCGCGTGTCCATACCATTGTAATTTTTTTGTTTGGATAAAATAAACAATTGAATTTTTCACATTCGTTCTGTCCTTAATTACTTTATTTCTAATTTTCTCAGGTCTGGATACTCTTGCCGAAAGTCTCCAGAAGTCCATCTCTGATGTCATTAATTTTGTTGTTGTGGGTTTATTAGTAGTCCAAAACTTCTGAGCCGTAAGACATGATACTTCTAACAATGGTTTTAAATATTTTGGTTTTATGTAATATTTGTTATTATGCAAAATAATAATATACGTTATATAATAATATCATGTATTATTTAAGGAACGTATTACGTACTCGTTTAATATAATTCTGTTTTTACTACAAAAGTAACATACATTATTTCCAAACAATGTCGTGCTTGAAGAAGGATATTGTTTTTTGATCAATACTTTATATAATTGCAATGGAACTTGAAATTGCAATTGGAGTAACAATTTACATACGCAATATGCTTGAGTATAATCTCTCGTGGGAAATATTCTAAGTGTATTATTTCTCTAAATATAGTTTTACAAGGGAAACTGAATCTAATTATTCAACACATAAGAAATATTGCTACACATTACTAGTACATACACACACACGCACACACCCACATATGCCACACGTTTACGACACAGGAGTACAAGCGTATTTAGGACTATGGGGAGGGATTATCGAACTCCATGTAGCATCATATTGCTCGAGATGCAACGCGATGATGAATAATGACAGTGAACATGATAAGGCGGAAACTGCATAACAAAACATATAATAATTACTGCCAGTAATGAACACAAAGCGTTGAAACAAATTTACACTCAACAGAAATGTTATTGAGCTAATTAAAAATTAATTTTTTAAGGAAACGTCTAAATATGGGGCGCAAGCAAGAACGTTTAGGCTACAAATACATGGAGACGACTCTGATTCTGTGGTTTAGTAGTGCACTAGACGACAGGAACAGACAGCGGGTGCGATTTGAATCTCATCGACTAGACTTCGACTCGTCTATGGTTTCTTAGGTAACGACGAACCAACAAATGTTAAATTCTTTTAATATTTGCTCTTGTATTACGCTGTCGACGTCCAAGAAGCTGCGAGGGACGATGCCAGCGATTGCTACCGTAACTTGTCCACTGGGACAATCAGTGTCTTATATAAGAGGCTCTTTGTTGCCCTTGACAGCAAGGGTCATCGTGGTACTAAAATATATGTGTCTAAGTGAACGGAAGCCATTGGTTACTACACGACCGGCCGAATAAAGTGAGACCCAAGGCACTTACTATTTGTGATAGGCCTATAGAACATTCGTTTTCGTTTCCGTTTAGCGCTCTGTATCCAGCATAGGCCTCTCTCATCTACTTCCGTTCTGAACTATCTTTTCGTCAGTATAACCTGACTGTATTTCACATTGCCACAGCAGCGTGTTGCAGGTTGCTCTAGATGTATTCGCTACCGCATTGCAGAACGTTTTTGTCCTATGGTTTCTGATTATGGTTAAGTGTGCTACAGCGTATTGGTTTATATTTTCGTTTTTCGTTCCGAAGTTTATGTTTCTATAAGATATATTGATGGAAATCGGAAAAATTTGTGTAAATACGGCTTTGAATTATCACTATGTAAAGGTTATCACTTGGTGATCTGCGTTACCCCGAGAGGGTTGTGTCGTCGCCTGGGGATGTTTCCCTTCGAGGACCATACATACAAAACGTATAATAAATTTACGTCGATTTCTAAAATTATTCAATTGTTTCAGAAGTACACTCATTTCCATGAAAGTTTTGTCACTTGACATTTGTTTCTAACATTTTTGAAACACTTGCACTCGTTTTATTAAAAAAAACACACACACAGACTGTTAACACTAACAGAAGAAAATAAACTGGAAGATGGTTTTTCCGTATAATGAAAATAAGAAGTAAAGTATAGCTCGAAGAGTGTATGTAGTAAGATCATTACATAAGGGGAACAGACGTAAAGAACGGAAAGCATAGCAGAGGGAAATGAGAAAATTAATAAAAAAAGGGTGAAAACCAAAACACATAACTGAGCTAGTATGTAGCACTAGTAGTAAGAACTAGTCGCACGCATGTGCGCTCGCGGTGTACACACATGCTTCGTTGTTTTAATCGTGGCAATCATAGTAGTAAATTTTGCAACTGGAGTGTGTTCGCAATGGGCAAATTCAGCCAGGGTTGAATTTATTGTAGAGACAACATACAAAACACCAAAACACGTTACATGTTCAGGACTATGATTTGACAAAATAAATATATAAATTTTTGGTGGACGTACACGATGTTGGATTTGTAATAAATATATTAACAGAAACTACAAATTTGAGTTTTCTTGTTACTTCATTTAATGTATTTCTGTAATTAATAGTTTACATATTCTTTAACGAATTTGTAAAAAATTCGTTAATATATTTGTTTAATTTTCTGTTGTTGGTGTTGCTCCTATCGTAGAAGGTGGTGTCGTAGGTTGTACTTTGTAAGAGGCTTAACTTTAACACTTGAAAGTTAACTTTACGTTCTTAATGGCATCATCACGTTCACGTTACGGCATAGGGAAGGTGCTGCCTGTTCCACCTTTAAAGATCCCCCAGCCTTCTATTCCTGGGTCTACCCACACATCTGTGTCCAGACTTGTTTGGTTTATGTTTCCAGACTTGCTTGGCCAGTCTCGAATCTGACAGTCTTTCCAAGTGTTGTTTTCATAGCTGTTTATAATCTTTTATTCAAATTAGAAACGTGTAACTCTTCTCTTATGATCTCATTTTCTTATACGATAAAGTTTATAAGACCTGTATTACGTCGAGTTTTGTATCTCCACGTACCTTGTGTTTAAAAACAATATTGATTGTCTCACAGATCGTCTGGACAATCTGCAGTAGTCAAGTAATAAAACAAGCGGTTGAAAGAGAACTCAAATTCAAAATGCCATTGATGCTTTCAATCAACATAGCCCCATCTCTTCTCCCAATATAAGAAAATTGATTTTCATTACATTACCAGCTTTTACAGTTATCCTAAAAGTTTTTACTGCAATTCAGTGTATAAATATTCCTTAAGTAACGTAACAAATACGGTAGGTTGACGGATCTTGCGCTTCTCTCGGTGATCGGAATGTTAAGATACTGTGGTGGAGTCCATGCGGAGATTCACTTCCGTTTAATGTAAGCCGAAATATTCTTTACCTTAATCAACAATAATTAATTCTTTGTTTAGGGGATAAGTGACAAAAATAATATTGCCTCACTTTTTGTTGAACACCTTTCTAAAATGTCATCCTGCCTGCAGCTGTGTACAAAATTATGAATCAATTGTAAACAGTATTAAGGCATCTACACTCCTAGTTGTCTTCTTCACGTACATCACATTACAGACCTTCGTGTACTTAACTTACAGAATGGCATTTCCAAATTAAACGTGGACACGAATATTCCTCCAACCTACCCTATTAACTCCGGAGTACGGCAAGAATGTGTCGTCTATTCCTTACTAGGTTCGGTATATTCAGACGTTATTAAAACAACATCGGATACATAGTACATAGGAACAATACAGTGAAACTAAGTGGAAATAGGGAACCACATACAACTTCTACACTATATCCATTACCATTTAACTACAAACTCATGTAGACATTCTAAGAATTTGTAAGTGATTGCAGAATAAAAATAGATGAACTAAAAATCAGCAGTTAAAATACGCCGAATGTTCTATAATTCAGTTCAACAATGTACAGATCGTACAGATGTAATTGAAGCTAGATACCTAAGTACACTATTTCAACAACAGATTAACTCAGACAAAAGCCAAAATATAGAGACGAAATTGATAAAAAAATAAACAAAATTTGCTGCCTATTCAAGGAAATAAACACACTTGTCTCTGAAGAATATTTTGCTGTCGCATTAAACCGTTATGAACTCGATACGGATAAACGACGTTCAGTAATGGAATTGTTCAAATAAATCAAATGTTAACATCATTCAGTAATTTCACTCAGACATTGATATTAATAGCTGTATGAAATGGTACTTTACGCGTTGATTTTAACATTCACTAAGTCAGCGATAGTTGACGGAAATGAATTAAAAACAATTGGAATGGCTTGAGAGGCAATGACTTGGTTACGAAAATTATCCATGTAGTGAATTCAAAGAGTATGAAGAGATTGTGGCAAAATGACTTAGAGTCGATACTCTAGAGAAATAATGTCATTGCATAGAGTCCCATTCATGATATGGATCTAATAATTGAAGTCATAAAACAATAATTTGTATACGTAGCTTGTACACAAATTCTTGTTATTAATAAACATGAACTTGAAAAAGTGTATCATGCGCTCTCTATCTTCTGACTGGCTGGCTGAGTAGCCTACGTATATAGTTGTTATTTCTGAAGTAACGAATGACATTGTGCAGTGAATATTTATAGTTCGTGGTCTATATTTAGTTCGTGGTCTATTGCTCTCTCTCGTTAAGACACTTGCAGCACAATGCGCTCTAAGTATTCGCACGTGTACGCTGTTTAAATGATAACGACATTCTTACTCTGTTACAATTGTCCGCCTTCTGTCCGTTGCTGCATGCACTATATGGCTGTATTTGAGGCTACTACACTTGTTCAAAGTCAATAACGCGCTACAGTTAGTTCTTAAAAGCAGTTAATTCTTGAATCTATGCTTGAATCCGGTTGTTCACTGCTTTAAAATTTACATAATTAAACGCTAAAAATATAGAAATATTTCATCTACACGAGTCAGGTAGTAACACATTGTTATATAATTTTTCTACTCCCACATGGATGGTCTGCAGACGCTCTGTACCCCATACTGCTCGGCCCATGTAGTACTGTTGTACACCGGGGATTGGTATGGAGAGCACCCACGAAAGTGGCATTTACTGTGTTGTGGAACTTTATATTAGAGGCTGATGACAGAAAGATCAAACAAGGCAGATCGATAAAAATCGGCGGAAGAGAAGAGGGGGGCACTTGAGAGACCAGCGACAGTTAAACATCGAGAGAAGTCTGGGGAGACGTCTAGTGTTAGACGACACGAGACGGAAAGAAATATATTACCAGAGCATTGCAGTTCAACGTGTGATCATAAAACTCTGCTCACGTAGATTTTAAACATATTCTGACTTACTTATGTAACTGCCTGTTCATACACCATGTGGATAACATACAATTATCCATACAGAACACTACTGCCCGATCGAAATATCGGATAACCCAGAATAAAAGAATGTTCTTTCAACAGTAGCGATATTACGATACTGATAACGCTGATTTCCTAAAGTGACATTTGTTTTGAACAATGTATTGCAATTATTTATAGTCCGTATAATAGTTTTGTAAAGTATCTGTTGTTTAGAAATTTACGCGTAAAATGAGTTTTTTGTAACAGCGACGCTTGTCATATAGGACATTTATCTATTAAGGAACTTTTGTAGACAAAAGCAAAAATTATTCCCCATAAGATTGCTGACATCTTCGTGCCAAAAACGTTGATAACAAAACAGTTTTATTTAGTTATTCATGTTAAATTATTTGTTTATAGGCGTATTATTCTGTAATTTTTGGTTTGCGCAATTTTTGTATCACCGTATTACAACGTAGATATCCACATTTCCTCTATCCACTGACACAATAGAATACTATATTTTCTTTTTATATAATTTTGTTGTGTGATAGTGATTCAGGTATACGGTATAAAATTACACACTAATTATTATTTTCTTTTACTGATTTTAAATGAATAAAAACTGAACAAATAATTAATAAACACTTTTCTGTTGATAATATTAATGCCAAAATACTTTCCAGACGTAAAACTTTGAAATATTGTACCCAAAGACACTAAAATCATCGTCAAAATTTAGAAACGATAAAGATAATTCTCTTACGTTTATTCTGCTTGATGAAAGAATAATATTGTTTCGTCCATGTCACAGTAACGTGAGTAAAATGAGAATGTGAGTAAGATACCTGAGGTGCAGAACCTCACTTAGTATTTTCAACAAAATACATTTATTAACTTATAACAAAAATTGTAATATTAGGTAATTTTTCAATTTCATAAAAATTACGAAAATCCCAATTACTTTACTATTTTTTGGTAAAATAACAATTGTGAAACAGACAGTCATACATTACACACTATTATTCCTAAATTACTGCATTGGTTGTTAGTTCAATTCCTAAATCACAAATTGTTTAACTCCAGCTTTTAAGTTTAGTATGTTTTCATATTGTAGCATGACAGATAATGCCCATAGTTCTGAATGGAAAGAAAGATCATAAAATAAAATAAAAACATTTTAAATCCAAGAAAGCAAAAATTTAAATCCAAGAAAGCAACATTAAAAATTAATTAAGAACCACCGTAAAGCACAGTCATAGTTTGAAGAAAGAGTTTCATTAAAACCAATATTACAATGAGTGATGAGTAATCAAAATAAACTTCAAAACTAAAAATAAAGTAAGGTAATACCCAGGTAGGATAGGAGTAAGTAAGGAAGAAACCCAAACAAGACAACATCCACCATAAAAGCTGATACTTTTCTAAGAAACAAGGAGGATAGGAGCAATCAAAGAAGAAACCCGAACAAGATAACATCCACAATAAGAAAAGGAAATACTTTGATAAGAAACAAGGAGAATAAGAGTGATTAAGGAAGAAACAAGAACAAGACAACATCCACGATAAGAAGGAGTGCTCTTGAAAGAAATAAAAACAAAACCCCAAAAGAAAGTAATAAAAATAGTAACCAATGAAAGTATAACAAAATCCTAAATTTAGAAAACCATGTAAAATAGATATAAACCAAAAGTGTATAAAGTAGAATTGAAAGTGAACCAATGTGAATTAATTATATAATGGAAAAAACAAACCTTCATTATCCTCTATAAATAGATTTCTTGATTTTAATAAGACTATAAAACTAATTAGAAATAAAATCAAAGAATAAAAAGGGGACCAGTGCAAGTTTTTATGTTATATTAAATAAACCTAATGTGTCAATATTGGAGTTCATAAACTGAGTAAATTGTGAAAATTATACAACTTTAAAGTGTTTATATTGTGTCAAAAAATAATAATTTAATAGAGTGTTATAAGACAAATAATACAAGTGTTTCTAAATAACTGCCACTCTTTATATACAACATTCATTAGAATGACCGTAATAGAACAAGAGCAGGCCATTTAAAAAGTGAAGTGACCAAGAATCATTACCACAAAAATCAAACAAAAACAGCTAAGACTGAAAATAAAACTAGGTATAAGAAATAGTGTAAACGATGGAAGGACAGATATGTTTTGTTTAGAATAATTTCAGATAACTCAATACTGAAATGTCAGAGTTAAATACCATTCTTTTATTATTAAAATGTTTATATGTGTTAATAGTTAATCCAGATTAAAATGTCTGAGATTAAATACCATTGTTAATTTCAATTATGTGTTATGAATTAATAGTATAAATTATATACTAAATGTTACTTTGTTAAATTAAAGAAATGTTAATCAATGTTATATTAGAATAGAAAGTCAGAAAGGGTATAAACAAGATGTATTATTCAAAAAACTTTGTATGTAAAAACAGTTAAAATCTAGGCCAAATGGTAAATCTAAACAGCATTATAATTGATGAATTAAGTACAGAAAAATATTTAAACCGATGGAATTTATATAAGGTAAATCAGTCATAGAGTCATATAACTGGAACAATAATTCAGAAAGATATTGTAAAAAGATAGTAAGAATTATTGTTAAAAATGCAAATGTAAAAACTGAAAATTCAAAGAGGGGAGTCACATCTAAATGAATAATATTTAAAAAATAACCAATTAATTAAATTACAAGAAATTAAGTGAAGATAAACCTTTTATGTCAATCTGAGATTTAGTACAATCATAAATATAACATATAAAATGGCAAACATTTTGAGAAGGACAGGAAGTAAATTTTAAGGCCTACAATTTTCAAAATGAAGTAAATTTAGCATTTTAGATAAAAAACTTAGTAAAACTATCTTATTTGGTATCAAATCAAGCAGAATGAACTGAAGAAGGAGATTATGTATTTAGAATTTAATAAATTTAAATAATAGCAAAAATATATTCAGTAGTATAATGTAAAAATTTTAAATGTAACGGAAGCTAGAAAGTTTTGAAACAATGTATTGCTAATATTAAATTGGCTAAGACTTTAGTAGAAGACGAAGGAAGTAAGTTAGTTGATTATTAGATTTTGTCGAGTACACTTAAGACGAGCTCTTGCTAAAATATTAACCTAATAGCAAAGACATAAATGGCGTTCATTCGACAAGCCTAGTCTACTGCGAAAATCGCGAGTTTTGTAAAATTATATTTAAACCTTAACTTCAGTGGAACGAACACTTATAAACATTAAATTAACTTAAAACAGGACAGAAAATAAGCGAATTCACAATTTAAACCATTAAAACAATAATTCCGAATAACGAAACAAACAGTGCAATTATCGACCTAATAGACTAAAGTGAAATATAACTTAATCCAACACATTTTATGGAAGTGAACCACAAACACTTAACCAGGACCACTCCACTAACACCAGAAGGAATAATCGCAGCTGCAGGAATGAGAAACCAGTGGAAAAACAACATTTATTGGAAGCAGAATCTGCGAGGTGCATTTCGTCAACTACATCTGAATACGAAGCGGCCATCTTTGACTTCCCACAATTCCAAGCGACACTGTCAGTTTATCTTCACGGTTCGAAAAATTTCTTTACTTACTATTATATATTGAATGTTATATATGTATTTTTATTAATAAGCTTATATATTGTAATGTTATACTTTCAATACTTTGCCCTTTTCTCTGACTATATATAAAATAACTGTTCAAAGAACCCGATAATAAATAATTGTACAATCTATTGATATACCCTGAGAGAGTCGATTAATCAATCGATAGAAAATCGATTATTTTATTATTTGTTAATAAAATTCCTTGAATATTATAAAATTGAATCCTATTTATTCCTAAGTTATAAATAGGATAATATATCGTTTTAGTTGAGACATAACTACCAGAATTTAACAACGTTAAAGGAAGATAACCTGCAAATAAGGAAAGTTCACCAATCGATTGTTCCTGGAGACAATCCTATTAACTGGCAAAAGAATTCTAAATACAGAAAAGGATATAATTCGATTAAAACAATTAATAAGAAGTTCGAAACACCACGAAACATTTTAAAATAATTAATATTAAATTAATAAAAAAAAAATAAATACTAATCAATTTTTTTTTTACAAACAACAAGAACAGAAATTTTTTTAATTTGTTACAAATTGGCGCTCACAACAGTGGGGCGTAAAACAAAAGAAAGCAAACCCGAGGAGACGTCTACGTTATGTTACAATATATATATATATATATATATATTGTACAGACCAACGAAGCAACTGCCTGTTGGTTATTAACCTCGTGTCGCTCAGAATGGAGATGATTTTCTTTATTCTTTTCTTCAGTTCAATAAAGTGGAATCCTGGTCCTGGTTAACTCGGAAATACAGCTCCCTTGGTTTATTTACGGCCAGACTGGTGGTTGTGTTCTTCAGCAAATTCTGGATCCAAATACGTTTCTTCTATCGTATGAAGTAAATGGTTATGTCCCAAGTATTTAAATGGTTATGATTTTCAGTGTGGTGTGTAGTATTAGTTCTTTACACAGTTGGTTCTTTATATTGGATTAATATTTCATTAATTCTTCTTCTGATATGGAACAATCCAAGTCCTTCCTTGTGTAAGTCAATTACTGATTATTATTAGACGATACCATTATACAATCTGGTTATGGGTTGTTGGCCTGATTAATACAAATAATTATTCATATATCGTGATAGGTAACGGTATTGAAATAAATTATAATATTTTAGTTATATTAACCAATTTTTCTGGTTTTTAATCTCATCACGTTCAGATCATAAATTGCAATAATTAAAATCAACAACTTATATTCATTTCTGTTGTCCCTAGCAACAAATTTATTTTTATTCTTTTTCAATGTTTGGTATATAGTGATTATTTCATATATTTTTCTTCCATTCCTTATTAAACTTCCATTATATCGGAATATAACTTTATTTATAGTTTGTTTACTAATTTCTACATATATTCTGCTGGTTTTTTGATCTTAGTCTGTTTCTTTTTATATTTATTATTTTTCCGATATCAAACGTTATCAATCGATATCATTGCACTATGGCATTATCATAATTTGTTTAAATTGAGTTGGTTTATTATATATTATTACTTATCAAATGTTTTTCCTAGCTCCTTGAACTATATTCATTAAGTATTATTAACTTCCGTACCTAACCTTTATGTTATGAGTTGTTATATAGTGTTATTGGCTGTTAGGCCTTTTATTGTATATGGACCTACCTTTGATTATAACTGGTGAATAACTATAGCCTTTTTACATAAGTTTATACACATAAACAAACCTTAACTATTTACATTTACACAAATAATTATTCTTTTTATAACTAATAACAACTTTATCTTGATCTATGGATCACATATAAGAAAATTGAGATCCATTAACATTAATTAACTGTTTTCCTCCACCCTTCTATAACAGTAATCAAATAATACATTTTGCTTCATTACTTTCTATTACTTCAACAAGTAATTTGCATAATCTAACACAAACTTTAACATAACGTTCATGGTAACAAAATAACATCATTAAATTCAGAATCCTTACTTTCTATTACTGTAATGTAAATTATTGTCTCGCTTTTATCTAATTTCACTGTCATTTACTTTGACATTTTCTGTATTGGTTTCTTTTTTACAATTCTTATCAGTATATTAGATTTATTTACGTTTCACTGAACATGGATTTCTTACTATTGTCTATTTTACAGGTTTGTTTTTTATTGTTATCCCTACCTTGCATCCTTATTCATTTTTACATAATTATAAATGTATTTATTAGACCTTTGTATTATCATGGGAGTTAAATATTTATTTACTTATTAAATTGCTAATATTCTATTTATGTAACGTTGAGGGCCGCATTTCTGTTGCGTTACATATATATATATATATATATATATATATATATTAGAACGTACGATGTTAATATTTATGCATATTTAATTAATTGCATAAATTAACTAAATTTTAATTATATGAATTTTTCTCTTGATTACAATTATCTAGTGGAACATGTTTCCTTGCGCCACGCGTTGGGCAGCCATTTACATTGTTAATATTTATGCCTATTTAATTAATTGCATAAATTAATTACTGTTTAATTAATAAATCTTGATCAAATTTCTCAAATGTGTAATCGGCAATGCTATCAACCAAGAGTAATTAATCTTGTCTTCTACTACCAAATAAAACTCCAAGAATTATATTATTTATGAACATGGTAATTGTTAAATCATATTGAATCTAAATCATTGATTGTGGATTTTACTTGTTAAAGAATTGTCTTGTATGCCAGGTCTTAAAATAAATTAACTCAATACTATCGAATCCATTATAAATTACATTTATTATGATATTGCATGTTGCTTGTATTCATTGTATAAAAGAAATCATGTAATAAGAGTACCTACAACTTTTCCACAAGATAATTAAATTCTATAACATATTTAAAGTATCTGTAAGAAACAGTCAAATGCTTACACCTACTCATGTGTGGTGACGTTAATAACTATCAATGTTGCGTGCATGAGATTTGCACCAAGTGATATGCTTCAAAACATATTTAAACACCTATACACATGAAATACACATATACCTGCAGTAAACATATTAAACACATACATATTTGAAATAATCATATACTTACACTAATAAGATAATACATGTGTAATATTCTATGATATTATTTATTCCTAACCATGGATTCGTATTTATAATGACTCTATCCTGAAATATCTCAGGCAGTTAGTTCTAAGTGACAGGTCAGCGGTATTACGATAAACTAGGAATTATAATAAGTGGTTATTTTGGTACATTACTCAAGTCGTCGTAGTGTCTCGCTCCCGTGGCATGTCCATTTGGATCCATTGGTGACGATTGATGTTTGTCCTGGAAACACTCGTAACTCGCACTTCCAATTGTTATACATACATCGTTTCGGAACGCTAGTTCGCACTTCATGATATCCGTTATAAGTTTTATAATATAATTTCAGTTTAAGTCGCGGTACTTGCACTAAGGATTCATTGACTATTCGTATCGCGTCAGTCTATTCAAGCGATTTTTAGTTCGATACTGCCACGCACTTAGTTATCTTTCAAATTACGTGTTCGACTCTTCCGTAACGCCTAGATTGATTTCAAGTTCATTAGACGCATATAAAACATCATCGGCACTTGTCTCTATTCTACGAAATAATGTTGTCTCACAAATTAAGTCTTATGTTATATACCAATTCATTCCGTTGATAAAGAGTTCAAGTATGTTACTACTGTATCATACCACTTCTTACAGCCCTAATTGTATTAGCGTAATGCTTAGAGTTTTACAAAGTTCGTTAGTCGCGCATCGTCGCGAATACCACTGTTTCGGCTTAACGCTCCAAGTCTTACTCCCGAACTTCGACTGATACCGAACACTACTTTGAATATCTCAAAACAAAATCTTTTATGAAAACTGAGAGAAAATTTGAATAATACTGAGATAAAAGTTTAGTGATACTGAGCTAAACTAATACTGAGAGCGCGTCTCCTCTTGCATACAGTTTTTATGCCCTTCGTTTTCCCACTCTCGCTACTCCTACGAACGCTTCATTTTCCCACCAAATAACTCTGATAGGACAGTTGGTCGGATTTCCCTCTGTCCTCATGCCTCTGGTCTGTGATTCTTGTGAATTCTCCACCCAGCGCCGTTTGGAGAGGGACGTTCTTCCTCGGGATTTGTTCTCTGGTCGTCGGTTTCTGTCAAGATCATCCCTTACAGTTACTCCCTTCTGAATTCTCGTTTCTAATTGGCTGGTTGGCTTCTCTACTTGAATCTCACATAGTCCACGTTGACATGACGAGCTGCTGTCATCAGGACGTTGCCACTTTCTCGGAATCTGCATCAAGACCTTGCTACCGAAGTCACATCTGTCCCTTTTGGTGTAGCGTGTCGAAATAACGTATTGTTCGGACACTGTCGACTTCCTCTAGCGAACTTACGGTTGGCAATCATCTGTGTACGTCGCAGACGCCTCCTCGTCTCCTGCTACATTGTCCGTGCTCCCGCTATTGTTTTTTGTAAGTTGCACATATGCTTGGAATAATGCTCTTAGCGATGCCTATCTATTCTTCTCGCTACTGAAACGGATGCAAGAGTAATGTTCCTTTGTCATATTTGTAAAGTCAAGTGTTCCCACGCATGGCCCTGTTCGTCGCAACATGTGTTGCAGCGCGTATTGTCTCTTAACGGCTTTTATGTCATTTAAGTAGAAAGGAAAGGTTTGTTCCTTCCGTCGCTCACCATCGAACAACGCTAACTCGTGTCACTCTTGACGGGCTCTAATTGCTGGCGTAACTCCCTCGGAATACCCGAAATTAAAAAAAAAAACTCAAAGTAATAAGTACGTTATAAACGATACTCTTAAACACTTACTTTTGCACATATGCTATTACTCATTTGTGCGCACTTACCCACGTCTTGAAGGTATACTCTTCTTCTGCAGTATTTACCTTGATGTTTCCCAGCTAGGTCGCAGGCTTTGGTAGTTAATTGAGGGTGAATAAGCACGTGAATAACGTTACAAGTAAAGAGTACAGAGATTTAGTACTGGTTGTGAAATTAGTACGACTTTGTTAATAAAATTATATTCATTTTGTTTATTAATTAAAAATTGCAAATTGTCATGTTATTAATTAGTGTGTGGGTTAACTACTATTGAAACCCTTATATTCACTTATACGAATATCGTATAACTATAACGTGAAAAATCTTATCTCTTATAGTCTAAGACACATTATACACAAAAATAAGACATATATGACCTGGAATATTTACACAGATATATAATACATAACACATATATTATTACAATGCGTGAGTAACACGTACGACATTGATTATTAATATTGTCTTAGCAAGTGTGGTTTTTATTCTGTACCACTTAATTAAAAAATTAAATAATTAAACATTTATAAAAATTCTAATAGAGACCATTCTATTACTTTAATTAACAATACTCCTAATGTCTCAACTAATTAAAAATCTACAATTAAAGTAACTTTCATACTTGATTTTACGTTACAGTTACTTAATTTTAATTATATAATAAAATTATAAAAATATAATAAAATATGGTTTCTATAATTACTATTTATTTATGAGATTAATAATTTTTATATTCTTTGTTATAAATATTATTCTCTGAACTTTTATTAATTATTTATTATGCAAATAAAAATTATAATAATAGTTTATGCAAACTTGTATTTGGAACCTAGAGCCATCTTTTGATAGGCCTCAGGGTCATTTATAAGATTGAATAAATGTCTAACTTCACCTGCATATTTCTGCAACCATTTAACTATGTCGTTACCGTCACCTGGACTCTCGAGTTTTGGATCCTGTTCCGGTATCACCTTCTCTGTCTCTGCGTCGTTGAAATTACTCTCTCCGTCTAATGGATGCTGAGTTCTGACGTGGACCTCTGGTCGTGATGATGTACGGCTGGATGTAGCTGCTTGTGGCTGTCCCTGCTTCCTCTAGTATATTGCTCTGGTTCCTCTCCTCTCCTTGTCTTGTCCCTCGTGGATGTCTCGAAGTTCTACGTGGAATTCTTGAAGTTCATCGACGACGTTTCGACTCCTCGTAGTTTACGATATTATAGTCTTTTAAATAAATCGTGTATCACTAATTACTTTCACCGACGTACTGCCGGTTCCATCGCACTTTAAGTTACGTAATACGGTTTAAAACATTACTTAAACTTTGTAAAATTTGCTGTGGCGAGATGCGTGGATCACGTACTATCTGTTAATAATCTGAGAAAGCGTGTGTCGTTCGCTGGGGTTTTATACTCCTGCCGGCGTTCAATTCCTGTTGGAAACTGTTCGGACAAAGTTGAACAAGTCAGCGAGTCGGCTTATTCACTAATTACAACCTACGCGTATTTCTATGAAGCGCACACTTTTTTATAAATATTATTTGACAAATCGTAAGGTACATTAATAAACTTAACCTATGCAAATTATGAACATTAAGGTGTGTAAACTATGGAAGTTATGGCAAAATTTCACACGGTAGCTGAACGGTTCCCACGATCAAATACCTCTTAGTATCTAATTGTAGCGCCAGGCGCCAGCTTTTTTTCTACATATGTCTCTGATTCGTGTGACTTCTGGTTTTCGTTCAGAACTTAAAAAACTGTGTAAAATTTTCCACAATCGTATGCATAATTCAACTTGTTCTTCATTTACACACTAACACTAACACACACACACACACAAACTGATACACACGCGGTTGCCTGTCGCTATGACGTTACCACTGCCAGTCGGTGCGTGTTTCTTCTCCCCTCGCTGCGTTTAAAACTAGGCTTGAAATTCCATATGCATGTTCACTTACAATTATTTCCTTATTTAAAATTAATTAATACGTTTGTTTCTTTTATTTATGTCTTATACCTAACGCTTAATTATTACATTATTTTTATTATTTACATCTTTTACACGACTCATAAGTGCGTTCGTATGTTATCATACCTCAGTCAGGGGTTGATACGGAGACTTGTGCTAAACACATCGTTGCAATATATATATATATATATATATATATATTTATATAGGAATATGTCTAATATATTTCAAAATATACATAACTGATAGCAGTAAATAAAGTTTATTTGTAAACATAGCTATAAACGTGTTAAAAGCTTTCCAAAATTTTCTAGGAATGTTGAGACAAATTCTGTGAAATTATTAAAGATAATTAAAAATATAAAATTTGTATTTTGAATAAACGTTCTGATAACTTCATCTCCGACATAGACTTTTACAATTTTCATAACACTTTGAGTTCACTTTTTGTCCCATTGTGCCCCTAAAGTTAAGAATAATTTATAGCAAATGATACATTTAGATTTGGGTTAAAATTAAGTTTGGTGTGACAACTGGTTGGAATTTTACAATTAAAAAAAAATTGATCCCTTTTTCTGGTTTGGGGTCTCAAAATATTGACATTTTTAAAAGTGAAGACTTTTTGAGTCGGACTTTGGTTAAAATTCCCTTTAATTTGATATCCCACATAGATAATTTTTGCAGTTATTTCAGAATTTTGATCTCCCTCACATTCACACATCCTCGCAGTATTTTTGGGGGGGATCTCAAAAACAATATTGTTCTATAATATAAAAGTAAGAAGCACGTATGCCAAGTTTGGCAAAATCAGTTGATGCTTTCAAAAGTTATCGTGAAACGTACCCACATAGATAAATAGACAGACAGGTGCAAACGATCGAGTTAAAAACAAAAAACTCGCTTCTTTTGTTCAATAATACATTGATAATATACTAATGCGTTCTTACCATGCAGGTGGAGAGTACTTCTAACACGTCAGTCTAATAGCAAAAATTTGATATAATTTTCTGAGAAATAATGTAAATTTGATAGCGCAACTCAACACACACCCACCCACATTATAGATAATTGAGAAATGGGACGAGCACAATACTGAAATAGAAAAGCTTTCTGCATCCCGCAAACAAGGTTTTGAAAGCGAGAAACTAAATGTGGTTACGGAGAATGGGCAAAGAATAGGAATTCCAGGAACATTAATCAGATCATTAAAGTAATAATGCGTGACACGAAAGCAGCAGTTTTGACGTAAGAAGGCGTATCAAAGGAATTTAACACGGCAAAAAGAATAAGATTGCGATGAACTGGCTTATCGGTAACTTTATTAACATTGCCATTGTAAGCATAACGGCGTGTCATATCAAAGGAGCTGTAATAAAAAGATTCACTACATATTTCAGTATCTGCAGACTCAAAGGAAGTCTACAAAAATAAACCAGAACAAGGCAAATAATATTTGTAATAAATTTAAGAGTATTCAGTTTTACAATTTCCAGAAAACAATACATAATAGGAATTAGAGGAGAACGGAGGTACATCACAGAATACAGACAGGCCACAAAGCAGTTTTTTAGATATAAAATACTCAATAAAGTGAAACTGAAATTATACAAAGAACTGAGACAAGAGTTGACTGTTGACTTGGAAACGTCGTGTTCATCAATGTAAAGGTGACGAAAGACTGCGAGTATCCAAAAGGAAGATTATAAGAAGGATTCGAGAGCCGAAGAAAATAGGAAAATACGAATATTGAAGGATAACAAGTTCGTAAACAGGAGAAACGCTGAAAGGAGAAGAGACAGTAAAGCTAATAAAGCCCCCACGAATACGAGGATAGAGACGTGTGCGGAAGAGTAGAAGGATAACCGACTGGAAATAGAGAACAGCGAGACGAAAAATCTCGATGGCAGATGTAAGACGGAGAGAACAAACGTGGAACAGAAGAATTTGGAAAAGCGTATCTGAAGGAACAAGGAAGCATGTAAAATTACAGGAGATTAAACGAAATGAAATGTGGAATGACCGACCACAACAAATGGGTCTAAGGAACGTAGGAATCTGAGTGACCACTATTTTATACGGGGAACTCGTAGTGTTATTACTGTGTGTGTGTGTGTGTGTGTGTGTGTCTGTGCGTGTGTGTGCCGGATTTAAAATTTTTGAGGCCCTAGGCCAAGTTTCCTGAGAGCCCCCCCGTCTGTGACTTATATATGTACTGCAGAAGTAATTTGACGTTATATTAATACTATCAATTTAAAACCAGTAGGCTACTATAAAAAACGCGCTTTCATTTAGCAAACTTTTTTCAAAACATTAAGAACCATGCAAAAGAATTGAGCAAATTAATTTATTTTATTCTTTGACTAAAGATACAACAAGCTAAATGTAAACTAATATTCAGTGGTTAAACTAAAAATTTTATTAGTGGTTAAATAATTTATGCTACACTCACTTGTTGCACACACCACTAGTCACTGTGACACCGATTAGCGATCTGATGATGAACGGGTACGTTCGAAAGCGCTAATCTTAGTCACAGGGACTAGTGGTGTGTGCAACAAGTGAGTGTAGCATAATATTCAGTGACTATGTAGCTTAATGGAATTAATGTCGGGGAAAGTATACACAAAAACATTTTGCCGGAAAATTTATAAATTTTAAAAAGAAAACTATAGAAAATTGTTTTTAAATAACGTAGCCTACGTTTTTATATTTTAGGAAGATATATAAACACACTCTTTTCAGTTATAAGTGGTTTATATGTACAAACCATGATTAGTTTTCAAGGATGCCAACGTCTTAAAAGTAAGAGCGCAATATTTAAATGAGAACTGTCTTCCATTAATATTATTATCAAAAATTGATCATTGATCATTGATCATAAATTAAAGTGCCTCTTACTTTTATAAAAATACTTCTGTTAAAAACAAATCTGTAGCTTGCGGCCCCCTCTGAGCCCGCAAGCCTAGGGCGCGGCCTAGTCGGTCTAGTAGTAAATCCGGCACTGTGTGTGTATGTGTGTGTCTGTGTGAGTGTGTATGGGTCAAAATCTTTATGGTGTCATGTAAAGTCTCTTTGTTTGCATGTGAGAATAACCTTTGATCATATTTCCCTGTCCTTGGTCACTTCATTTTGCTTCTTCCAACCATTTGGTTTTTTATTTTTTTGACTGTACTACCCTCATCTTATTTTTGGTTTTCTCCCGTTTATATACGTGTGTGTATTTTTTTTATTCTAGCTCTGTACATACTGTCAAAAGTATTTTCCCGTTCGTCGTTTCCATATGTTTTCACCAGCTCGGCTCTCTAACGTTAGTGTACTAGCCTAGTGCCGCCTAGTGTTGGTATTAAAATTGAAAATGTTTATAAGGACGTGTCGCACATTTAAAAACGACCGCTGGTGCGTGATCGAAAATGGGAACCGGTGAGTTTCCATAGAAACTACTTCTTTGTTGTCAATAACTTATTACATATATAAAACTTCGCTTATGAATGCGACTACATTTAACTTATAATCTGTACATTGGTAAATGAAGAATGAATTTATTGATTGGTGAATGAGCATAAATATATATATTTTTTAGATTTATTGAAGCATTTTCAATGCCCTTCTTTATGCATTGCATTTGTGCAATGCCTGTAAATTTTTTCTCTAACTTTTGTATTCTTTATTTTGTTTTCCATTGTTATGTCTTTCAGTGCATGTAAATATTTCATTACAAGTGCATATACTCTGCTATTCATTCTTAACGACGACATCCGATGTTCCCACCAAAACGAATGAGTAGAATTAAGTACATTACGTACATTAGAGATGTACGTAGAATTAATTACCGTTACCTTTAAATTATGCTTAACACTTTTCTCTTAGTAATAAAGTTATTACTTTACGAAAACTTTACGTATTAAGTTTATTACTTTACGTTACCTTTAAATTATGCTTAACACTTTCCTCTTAGTAATAAAGTTATTCTCGATTGAGTGGTATATTTTTATATTTTCATTTATTTGCCCATTCATGCTTAGATCTTGAGTTTCTGAATAATGTAACCTACTGACCTGCTCAGTCTTCTCTCGGTTAATATGTATGTCTTTTAAGTGGGCGTTCGATATTTAAAAGTGACTGTGACCATCGTATACCAATGATTTTCAACTGGCGGCCAGCAACACCTTTTTTACGATGGCCGCGACCATTTCTTGGTAAACCAATTTCATAGTCATTATAATTACTTTAAAAAATTATTTTACGTTAATTACGTAACATAATTACTTAAACAAATTTTAACTGTTATTTGGAAAAAGAAAAGATTGGCTTATTTTGCAAGCTGTTGAAAAGTAGCAGAAGGGTTTAAAAACCGACAAAGTACATGACTTTTCAGAATTTAGTGCAAACACTCAAAAAAATCCTAGACGTTTTTAAAATAAGATTCAAAGAATCTGAAGAGTGTCTCGTTTCTTAGTAATCTTCTTGGTACAGTCACTGAAGACCAACAGACATTCAACTAAAATTGTGTGATCTACAAGCTGATAGCTTTCTGCACACCAGGCATGAAAAAGGGCCGGATTTAAGCTGCTACCTCGTGAAGGATCCCAAAATCAGCGAAGTTTAGGACAGAAACGACGTCGATTTTACAATGACTTGCATCTGTGAAACAAAGTTTTCTACAGTGAAGTTAATCGAGAACCGCGGCAGAATTCGCCTCATAGATTCTTCTATGCTTTGCCTACTAAGATTATCAATAACTCAGCTCAGTGGAAATTTTTGCTACATGAGATCAAACTCAGTTTTCACATTAGAGTTTTTATGTAATGATACAATATTTAATATTTTTTATTCTCACTATTATACTGACATAATAAACATTGTACCGGTTAAGATATGTTAAATGTGCAAACTATCACTTTTTAGTTATTTACAGTTAAATACGGCCTTTTTTATTTTTTTCAGTAGAACTTGTAAAACATTTATCCGGTAGGTTATTGAGTTTAATTGCGGCCTTCAGGCGCTTTTAAGTTAAAAACCATTGGTTTATACTATTATTGTTGTGTGTGTGTGTGTTGTTGATTCATTAGCTATATCATATTTTAATTAATGAGCATTATGTGTATCTTTGTTTTGAGGAGAATATATGGACCAATCCAAGTCAACGGGATATGGAGAATCCGTCACAATGAGGAACTAGACAAGCTATATAAAGACGATGATCTGGCCACCACCATCCGACTGCACAGATTGCAATGGGCAGGACACGTCATTAGGATGGAAAGCAACCGAATACCTAGAATGGTACTGTTTAGTCAAATCGAGGGTAGAAGGCCTGTCGGAAGACCCAAGCATCGCTGGATTGACGTAGTGGCGAGGGATGCTGATACTCGGCTTAAAATAAAACGATGGACATAGATCGCCAAGGACTGGGAAAAATGGAGGCGGATGATTATGGAGGCTAAGGCTCGACTCCGAACTGTGACGCCATAGGAGGAGAAGAAGAAGTGTGTATCTTTAAGAACTGGAAACTATGACGTCAATGGATTTAGGTAACTGTAGAAGTAGTAAATATTTTAAGACAATGTTCGTACACGTAGTAAATATATATGAACATTTGTAGTGTTAATACACATTCATATGGTAAGTCTACGAAACACGAGAACGGATTGCATTGTTCAATCGTTTGATGAGCGTAGACGATGGTTGAATGAGTAGAATACTATTAGATTAGAATATTAAAAAAACATATATTCGGAAAATAGGACAACCAAATATGTATGCGATTCCATATCAGTCGATTTGATTTATTTTTTTACACCAATGAAACTCATCGATTTTTCTCGTACATATAATAGAGACGTTCTAGAATTCAATATACGTGCCGAAATTCACTCCCGGCAATTCGTTATTTGTAAAGCAAACAAACACGTTTACAAGTTAATACCAGCTTTTCCAAGAAAACGTACTGGCAGCGACTAATCGATACTGGATCCATTACCGTTTGTGTAAAACGATACTTACAGAAGTGTTGATTGCTGTAATCCCGTTTCTCTCCCCGCTCAATGTCACGTGAAGGAGATCTTTGTGCGTCTCATAAATTACTTTTCTTGCCTTATCCTTTGATCTGTATACTGAACTTCACTTCTCTCCCAATTTCTTTCCATTTAGTGACTTAATTGTCTTCAGACACGGCTCTTCAAACTGTCTGGCTCTCTCCTCTACTTCGCGCGCGCGCGCGCGCACACACACACACACACACACACTAACAGAAATATCTACGAAGAAATTATGGAAAGATTTCTAATTTTGCTCCATTTTATGAATTAAAAATTCTGTAAAGCCAACGCGAGAAGATCGTTTGTGATAATGACGATGGTAATTATTATGATAATGTTCCGGTTTTATTGGGTGTTCAGGTGTCGAATCGAGCATAACGAATCCCTTCGAAATGAATGTTGGCAATGTTTGATTAGGAGGTTCATTTCTGCCATTTTAATCCTCTCGAGTCACATTAATTTATGATACTGCAGCAGGATGCCGGTTTAAAGACACAGCAGGAGCAGCTCAGGGATTAATTCTTGGGCCAGACCTGTGGAACAGTTCATATGATGGCATTCTTCGGATAGACATTACCGAAAATACATTCTTAGTGGGGTATGCTGATGATATAGCAGCGGTTATCATAGCACGAGATGTGGAACTGGGTCAGATGAGATTAAGGCAGGTTATGCGACGAGTCAGTTCCAGGATGACAGACCACGGGTTAAAACTGGCAGCTCACAAAACAGAGACCGTGCTAATCACAAAGAGGCATCTCTCCAACATCTTGCCAATGCAGATCGGAGAAGAAATTGTGCACACAAAAGCCGGAATTAAGTATCTGGGTACACTGCTGGACACAAAGCATACGTTTTGACCACAAAGAGAAAACGGGTGGCTGATATGACTGCAGCTGTGACGTAGAATTATGGCGAACACCAATGGGCCGAAAACTTCAAAGCGACGGTTACTTATGTCGGTTACGGATTCTATACTAGTTTATGGTGTGGAGATATGAGCTGATGCACACAACTCAAGAAATACAGACGACGCATGTCAGCAGTACAGCGAAGTGGCATGCTCCTACCGCACGGTTTCGGAGTCCGCGGTTCTTGTCGTCGCGGGAACAATCCCAATCAATCTGCTGGCACAGGAACGGAAACTGGTTTACAAGAGGAAGTAAACGCCTAATCTACTGGTTTACAAGTAGATACAGTACAAGCGCACAAGGAGGCCAGGGCCCGTACTATGGCTCAGTGGCAGGAAAGGTGGACCAGTGACACGAAGGGAAGATGGACAGCTAGGCTCATAAAACAGTTAGCTAAGTAGACTGACCGCAAACATGGCGAGATTAGTTATTGCATAACGCAGTTTCTAACTGGTCACGGCCTGTTCCGGGCTTATCTATGGGGAAAGTACACAAACCAAACTGCGTTTTCTGTGAACAGGAATTATACGATGTGAATCACACGTTTTTCACCTGTGGTAGATGGAAAGAGGATAGGGAAACGCTGGAAAATATAGTGGGACAGATCTCGACCGAAAATGTCATAGGAATAATGCTGCAGAGGGAACACCACTGGGATCAGTTAGCAGCCTACGTTAAGAAGCTACTAACCAAACGAAGGAAGCCGAAGATGATCTTCCTAGGGCCGCTGACAGAACAGCAGGAAACAGGTAACACGGACCCGCTGAAAGTTTAAAACAGATGAACGTCCACAGGACGAAGTACAAATGGCACCACCTTGAAGTATTGAGAAAGCTGACCCCCGAGGTGGATCCATGCCGTGGGCAATAGGGTTTGTGGTTTTGGTGGATGCGAGTCCCACACCCCGTAGGAGGGCGGACCCTCTTGAGGCGAACATTAGTTTTCCACAGTCTCCCTCGTAAAAAAAAATTCTCTTAAGTCGTTGTCATCCATTGTTGGATGGCTTGGAAAATGATGTGTGAATACGATACGATTTACGTGTTACTGAATGCTGCGAATAACTTCTGGAAGACATGTTCAAATTTTCCCAACGGACCTATAGAAAGCTAGACCAGACCTATGCGCTAGACTACTTAGTCCAAATTAAACCGGGGTTTTTCGTTTCCTACTTAGCGGTATTCGCTGCTTGGTGCGTTCGGCTATGAAGTAGTCGGGAGGGCTTTTGCAGATACTGCAGAAACTTACGTACCCGATTTTTCATGTTGTCGTCATCAACATCAACATCACTTCTCAAGAACAAAAAATGTACAGACGCGGTCTTTCATCGCTAAGCTCGTTATCGTACAAGCTTTGTTAAGTTTATGCCAAACGGTAGAGTGTCACCAGATGGGAGTAACACGAAGCAACTACAAGCATGGTGTGTTGACGATTATTTTTCGCAGTTTACGTGTCATTTCTAAGGTGACAAGCAGCGGAATAATTGCCTGAAGCTGTTACAAACGGGTAACAGGACGTTTTAGCGTCCTTATGTTTTGTGCCAGGTAAGCCGTCGATCAGCATATCGAAATATTTAATTTCATTTGACCAGGTCAACACGCTTATTAACACACGTCAATGTGGCTTACTGGGAATTTTGGAAATTTGAGCGTGGAACTCTTGGGTGAGTTAAAAGTAATTCTAGTTATGTGTCCAATCAACAAACATATCAAACTTTTGCTCCAATTTCATGACTGTTTTTACTTGGATACGTATATCACAAATAGAGCGAGGTGAACTCCTCTGAGGACTGGTTGACGTAGAGGAAAGTGAAAAGAGGGTATAAAACGGTACTTGAAGTTACTTCAGCAATGGCATTTCTCTTAAATAGAATAAAATTTGGTCGCGCCGAAGGTCGTTTATGTAGAAAAGTTTGAAATCATATGAAAAGCTGTATGGCAAGCATAGAAAAGCTGTACTTATCCGACAAGAATAATTCTCAGTTTTTTCCTTGCTCAAGAAGCGGTTTTGCAAATCTAGGGAACTGGTGACTATATAATTGTTGTTGTTACAGTCTACCGCCACAATTTCAACTGTTATGACCGCCTGATGATTGGTGGTATGGATCAACCGAAATCAGAGTTATAGAGAATCAACGGTCTAATCTTAGGAGATGATTTCACACACGCAGGAAACGCTGTACCTGATAGGAGGCCGGTAGGGTGCAGGCCGTACACAGAAGTTAATTATCTTGGATAGTTCAGTAAGGATTGCTTACAAAATAAAAACGTTTTGCTTGCAAGAGCTTAAAGTGTACAAGGAAAGAGCTTCAGATCTAAATACAAGTCGGCCAAGGTATAGTAAAAACTAGCAGTCAATTTTATGGGAAAAGTAAAAGTCTGACATCGCAGTCTGTCGTTGTCGCGTTGTTTGGATTAATTTTTATAGTAATAAATAGTAAGGTAAACAGATAGTCATTAATATGAGCGCTCCTTCCAATTCTAGTCGCCTCCATTTCTCTAATACAATACACTGTATTTCTATAAAATATATTTTTTCGTTTACAACTTGAACAATAACTTTTTTCTGATGTAATTATTTCATATTTCTCTAAATTGTTTCTTACTTTAGTGAGACTACTGCACATCTCTTTATAGCAATCAAAAAATTAAAAATTTAATTTTCGTTCTTGACCAGTTGTTCTCACGCTACGGTGGCAGTGACTCTAAGAACAGAGCCATAAAACAAAGTAATTGGGGTAGGTGACAACTAACGCCCTATCATACAATAGAAGCGCGTTCAGTACGAGGCAACAAAAGGAGAGACGACTTGAGTTGACGGGTGCGTGCCAACGGAGAATTATGACACCGTAACAATTTGAACAATGTACTTAGCTCCGCTGTACGTTTACGCTGAATCAAAGCGAGCAGACATTTAGGGTGTAACTGAGGAACGAGGTCACTATACAAAAAAAACGAGACGAGAGACAAAGGGTTCAGGACATACTGCAGTCTTTAGAAACGATCCAAACAACAAACTATGAAGAGAACCAGCGTCAAGTCACAGCGGGATGTACGCTTAAGTGACAAGCTGAAATTTACAACGAGAAAGCGTGGAGGTTACAACCGTCGACACTGGATGGAAAACTGTTAATTGCCATGACACAGAGTTTCAGTAACGAACAATACCCGGGATGTTAAGAGTAAACCCTTGCTGGAGACTCGAACAATGAGTTGATTGACACGCGGGGAATGGCTTGCATTTCCCAGAACGAGAGCGACGCCTGGACAAGACGATTCAAAGGACATCTCTAGCTACCTATCAGAACAGAGTATTTCACGAGAGGGAGCGGAAAAGAAGCCCGTTTCCATAGCAACTAGCAGAAGAACAAATCAGAGGGTAGAAGAATGGAAGACTTCGAGATGGTGGGAAACGACTTCGAGAGAGGGTAGAGTTTCAGCCTATCATGGTAATCTTAGGCGTGGACAAGCCAGAGACCAAATTTCTAGTAGGGAGACGTTAATAAAACCAAATATCTAACGCGGGACGCGGCAGTCATATAATAATTTTCGACAGTCTTATTAAAAATTTCGGGAGTCTCATTACAATTTTCGGCAGTGATAATAATGTTGAAAGTCTTATAATAACTCTCGAACAGTTCGCGAGGAGTCATATACAAAAACTTTGAGTGTTTAAGATAATTTACCAAAACAGCTCGCGAAGAGTCTTATATCCAATCGGACTACAAAAGTATTTGTGCGACATATAACTCTCGTAATTAACTTTACAATGTTATAAACAATCTCGCAAGTTTATTAAGTATCGTACTTCTACTAAGAACATTCACGCGAATTTCGAAGTGTATCGGTATAGCAAACAACCGTGAATTCTCAAAGTACGCGAATGGAGAACTGAACTTTCTTTAACTAAGAATATATAATTGCTTACGTATTAGAAAACAGTATAACAAACAGTAATTCACAATGTGCGTGAACGTTGTAATCATATCAATAAATCACTATAACCAAGACACTTTTATTCAAAGGAAATATTAATTAGCCACTCAATAATTCGTTGCGTAGTCACACCAAGAACACACAGAACATTTCATCAAACATGGATATGCGCGGAGACAAATTGGAGCGTGTGAACATAGAATAACACAAAACACTATTCTGTTAACGACGCGAGTGAATAACAAGTGAAAGTGATCATCACCATCACAATTCAATGGAGCAACATTTCCAACGATCATCATCACCGGGAGATAGCGCCGATGGATTAACGGATTAACTAAACCAAGTAACTCTTTATGATCTTGTTAATATAGTTTACTACTGTCCTGTCTCTTTCCAAGAATCTAACCCTGAGCTATTATGAGAAAGTTATTAAAAGAAGGTTGCATTCAATTTATATAATTATGTTCTATTAAAGCCAATCCATCTGGGTGAATGAACGCATTAGGTAGAGTAAATATTATTGATTTTGTTGTATGCATTTTATATATGTTGTATGTATTTACAGGAAGCCATTAAGGAGGAATTTATGTTTTGAAATATATATGTATGTATTTGCAGGTACCAGGAAGATTTATATGTTGTTATTGAATACCAAGCAATAATGCGTTCATCATTTTCAGTAAACCCTGTGTAATTCATAATTCACATCACTATTATAATTTAATATTAAAGAAGCAACCTAAGTAAATTAGTAGATTTGTGCCTTAATTACATTGTGGTGATTAGCTGATGAAGGGTCTACTCATTAACCCTTGCATCATTAACAATTAAGAATTTACAATATCAATTACATCCTAATTTATCGCATATAAAATTGACGCTCCAACAACACAGAGCTATCTAAAGTCAAATCTTATATAATCAAGGTAATTAATTAAGGAAATCTACTAATTTATGCAAGTAATTTGCATATTATCACCGTATAATATTGCCGCCCAAAGAACGTGAGGCATTACAAAGGTTAATTAACTCCCCAGGTTAATTAACTCCCCATTAATCCTATATAATATTGACGCTCCAAGATCGTGGAGCACGGCAAATATAATTAATTGATTAATTGCCAATTCAATATTATATACCCTATATAATATTGGCGCCCATCCGCACGGCTCGATACGCAATAGAATATCACGTATAAGTCTGGGTAAAGAGCAGGCAGTAGATTAGATTAACCTAGAGTAAGATAAAGATAATTCATAGTGTAGAGGCTATTTGAATGATCACGCGCAGAAGGGCAAAGATGGCCAGTAATTCGGATAGTGTGGAATTTGAGATCAACAGTCAGTTAGGTATGCCTAATACCGAGGAGGGCAACACACCTAGCGATCCAGACAGCGTGGTGGAGACTCCAGATGATAGGGCGCGGGGACCGACGCCTAAACCACAAGAAGAGGTGACATTACAAACACTAATGGTAGCAATTAACGAAATGTTTGATAAACAGGATGAATATAATAGAATTATCATTGAAGAATTAGATAAACGAAACGAAATGTTTGATAAACAGGATGAATATAATAGAATTATCATTAAAGAATTAGATAAACGAAACGAGATGTTTGATAAGCATTTTGCCAAACAAAACGAAAAAATAGATAGTTGTCATGAAGAAATTATGCAACAGTTCACGCTGTTACGCACAGAACTACGTGAAGATACGAATACCTGGAAAGCGAATAAAAGCGAAGTCCAGAAGAAGCAGGAAGAAGAGGTGAATAAGAATTACGAAGATGTACGAAAGGTACAAGATACTGATAACGCTGTTAATTTCACAGACGTGTCAGCTAATAAGAAATTATCAACTGTGGGATCTAATGCGAATGTCATTAGCAACCCGAGGAAGAATTGGATTAAGAAGAAAAATGACTTTGTTTCTTGGTATCTGACGATGTCGGAAGATGATTATCATGATATGAATAGAGATAATAAAAGTTTAATACCATCAAGTAGAATGCATAAAAAGCATAAATTCAACGATACGAGGTTAGACACTGCATCAGTGAAACCAATGATGAACTATTTAGAATGTGGAACAGGCACACATCGACTTAGTAGTCGAGCTGCAGCGATAAGAAGCATGAAGAGGAAGTTCGATATTAAGATGAACACTGCATGTTATGGAGCAGAATGCAAATTTAAGCAAGCCATGGATGAGGTGAAGCGGAAAAATCTACAGGATCCGTATGTAAATTCGTCCTCGGCAAGGAATGTTATGAGAAAAAGGAGAAGAATGAAATTCGCCGAACGACTTAAGAAAATTGTAAGTGCTACTAGTACTGAAAGAAGATATCAAGCGCTCGAGATAAGATTTCTTAAGAATCAAGAAAACAAAATACTCAGTGCATACGTAAATAATGGTAGTATGACTGGAAAACGTTGTCCAAGGCGAGGGTACGGAATATTTCCAACACACTTTTACAAAAGCAGTGGTAAACAGGTGTGGAAGAGGCGACAAAAGCAATTTAGCGCGTGTTTGCCTAGAGAAGGTTATCGAAAGGGACGGTGCGACATATCCTTTGCTCACTCTAAGAGCGAGAGGAAGAGACACGTCATAAATCTTGGAGGTGTCAAGTGCAGAACACATTGTAACAGCATAACGGAAACAGCTGACCGCCTGGAAAGTGAATGTGTGACGCAAGCCACTAGGTCAAATACCCTTACTGTTTACAAACAAAAATGCGTGCGTTAGTAACGGCACAAAATCTACAAGACATGCAACTATGCCTACACAATTGGAAGGTTAAGAATGAATTAAATGAAAACGTGGTAAGAAGGCAATTTTAAAAAGACGTCTGAAAATTTAATGATTAAGTTAGATAATATTGAGTAAAATACGTTAATTATGATTGGTTATGTGAGGATACATAAACCAAAGAAAATAAATAGATATGAATATTGATGAATGAAATTAATGAAAGTAAAACGATTACTAAATTTGATGTCGGAAAGAAAGTGTTAATAAGAACTTACTATCAATCCGACGCAATTCAAAAGAAAATTGATAAATTCTACGAACTATATAGTGGACCATATAGAATACACCGGATTCTTGGGAACGCAATGTACGAACTCGTCGATTGCGAAGATGAAAACAAGGTCCGAGGAAAATTTAACTTAAAACAAATCAAGAAATACCATGAACGAAAGAATGAGATATAATCTACAAAAAAATAAAGGGATATCTGGTGGTGTTAGCTGATGAGTCGAGTCACATACGCTAGGGTTATTGACGCGGGAATCTCATTCAGACTAGCCAACCATAAATAAAAACGCAATATGTATTGTAAATTTAAATAAAAAATTTTATGTAAGTCTTTAGGAATAATATATGTGAAAAGGACTAACGATACGTTAAGTGATACAAGTGAGTGAACACTTTGATTAATATTGTTTTATGGAATTTGGTGAATAAAAGGATGTTCTCTTTATAAAACTCTAATCTAATTACACGGCAATAAATTACCATAGGTGTAATAAATGAAAGAAAGTATGCGAATGATCAATGTAGATCAATATTTCCCATGTAAAGCAAACCATTTTGACGAAATCATGTATAATCATTAGATTAAATTTAAACGGATGTTAGGTTAAGATTACTTAATGGTTACTTTAAGAATATATGTACATGTTTAGTTAATAGGATCGATTGTGGTGTAGTTTAAAGATAACAATACAATGATCATCACTGTTATCAATCAAAATCTTGATGCTATTATGTAATGGAGGTAACTAGAGGAATACTTGAACCACTTAATCAAGTATTTTCCTTAATATATTACGTGAAGCAAAGCCTTCAAATAATTGAATTTTATATTATTTCATTATTGATGTATTACATGTCTATTCTTTAAGAAACAATATCAATCGTTTCGTAGCTAATTCTACATTTATTGAGTATTTATAAGTTGTTATGATAGGATGTAAAAACGGTTATACAAATAACACGTGCAAACGTTCATGTAAAATGCGTTCAAGCAATCCAAATGGATGGCAATAAATTCAGATAATAGCTCTAAACAAAAAGGGGGGTATACCAAAAGCAACACATCATAGAAGTAGGTCATCGAGAGACGCTTCTCATAGACGAAGGTGGACACGGCGACACAGGGCGCAGAATGTGGTTTCAATTGTTCCCTGCGGTCACATCATTAAATCCACATTGGGGACGATATAGCAATCAAAAAATTAAAAATTTAATTTTCGTTCTTGACCAGTTGTTCTCACGCTACGGTGGCAGTGACTCTAAGAACAGAGCCATAAAACAAAGTAATTGGGGTAGGTGACAACTAACGCCCTATCATACAATAGAAGCGCGTTCAGTACGAGGCAACAAAAGGAGAGACGACTTGAGTTGACGGGTGCGTGCCAACGGAGAATTATGACACCGTAACAATTTGAACAATGTACTTAGCTCCGCTGTACGTTTACGCAGAATCAAAGCGAGCAGACATTTAGGGTGTAACTGAGGAACGAGGTCACTATACAAAAAAAACGAGACGAGAGACAAAGGGTTCAGGACATACTGCAGTCTTTAGAAACGATCCAAACAACAAACTATGAAGAGAACCAGCGTCAAGTCACAGCGGGATGTACGCTTAAGTGACAAGCTGAAATTTACAACGAGAAAGCGTGGAGGTTACAACCGTCGACACTGGATGGAAAACTGTTAATTGCCATGACACAGAGTTTCAGTAACGAACAATACCCGGGATGTTAAGAGTAAACCCTTGCTGGAGACTCGAACAATGAGTTGATTGACACGCGGGGAATGGCTTGCATTTCCCAGAACGAGAGCGACGCCTGGACAAGACGATTCAAAGGACATCTCTAGCTACCTATCAGAACAGAGTATTTCACGAGAGGGAGCGGAAAAGAAGCCCGTTTCCATAGCAACTAGCAGAAGAACAAATCAGAGGGTAGAAGAATGGAATACTTCGAGATGGTGGGAAACGACTTCGAGAGAGGGTAGAGTTTCAGCCTATCATGGTAATCTTAGGCGTGGACAAGCCAGAGACCAAATTTCTAGTAGGGAGACGTTAATAAAACCAAATATCTAACGCGGGACGCGGCAGTCATATAATAATTTTCGACAGTCTTATTAAAAATTTCGGGAGTCTCATTACAATTTTCGGCAGTGATAATAATGTTGAAAGTCTTATAATAACTCTCGAACAGTTCGCGAGGAGTCATATATAAAAACTTTGAGTGTTTAAGATAATTTACCAAAACAGCTCGCGAAGAGTCTTATATCCAATCGGACTACAAAAGTATTTGTGCGACATATAACTCTCGTAATTAACTTTACAATGTTATAAACAATCTCGCAAGTTTATTAAGTATCGTACTTCTACTAAGAACATTCACGCGAATTTCGAAGTGTATCGGTATAGCAAACAACCGTGAATTCTCAAAGTACGCGAATGGAGAACTGAACTTTCTTTAACTAAGAATATATAATTGTTTACGTATTAGAAAACAGTATAACAAACAGTAATTCACAATGTGCGTGAACGTTGTAATCATATCAATAAATCACTATAACCAAGACACTTTTATTCAAAGGAAATATTAATTAGCCACTCAATAATTCGTTGCGTAGTCACACCAAGAACACACAGAACATTTCATCAAACATGGATATGCGCGGAGACAAATTGGAGCGTGTGAACATAGAATAACACAAAACACTATTCTGTTAACGACGCGAGTGAATAACAAGTGAAAGTGATCATCACCATCACAATTCAATGGAGCAACATTTCCAACGATCATCATCACCGGGAGATAGCGCCGATGGATTAACGGATTAACTAAACCAAGTAACTCTTTATGATCTTGTTAATATAGTTTACTACTGTCCTGTCTCTTTCCAAGAATCTAACCCTGAGCTATTATGAGAAAGTTATTAAAAGAAGGTTGCATTCAATTTATATAATTATGTTCTATTAAAGCCAATCCATCTGGGTGAATGAACGCATTAGGTAGAGTAAATATTATTGATTTTGTTGTATGCATTTTATATATGTTGTATGTATTTACAGGAAGCCATTAAGGAGGAATTTATGTTTTGAAATATATATGTATGTATTTGCAGGTACCAGGAAGATTTATATGTTGTTATTGAATACCAAGCAATAATGCGTTCATCATTTTCAGTAAACCCTGTGTAATTCATAATTCACATCACTATTATAATTTAATATTAAAGAAGCAACCTAAGTAAATTAGTAGATTTGTGCCTTAATTACATTGTGGTGATTAGCTGATGAAGGGTCTACTCATTAACCCTTGCATCATTAACAATTAAGAATTTACAATATCAATTACATCCTAATTTATCGCATATAAAATTGACGCTCCAACAACACAGAGCTATCTAAAGTCAAATCTTATATAATCAAGGTAATTAATTAAGGAAATCTATTAATTTATGCAAGTAATTTGCATATTATCACCGTATAATATTGCCGCCCAAAGAACGTGAGGCATTACAAAGGTTAATTAACTCCCCAGGTTAATTAACTCCCCATTAATCCTATATAATATTGACGCTCCAAGATCGTGGGGCACGGCAAACATAATTAATTGATTAATTGCCAATTCAATATTATATACCCTATATAATATTGGCGCCCATCCGCACGGCTCGATACGCAATAGAATATCACGTATAAGTCTGGGTAAAGAGCAGGCAGTAGATTAGATTAACCTAGAGTAAGATAAAGATAATTCATAGTGTAGAGGCTATTTGAATGATCACGCGCAGAAGGGCAAAGATGGCCAGTAATTCGGATAGTGTGGAATTTGAGATCAACAGTCAGTTAGGTATGCCTAATACCGAGGAGGGCAACACACCTAGCGATCCAGACAGCGTGGTGGAGACTCCAGATGATAGGGCGCGGGGACCGACGCCTAAACCACAAGAAGAGGTGACATTACAAACACTAATGGTAGCAATTAACGAAATGTTTGATAAACAGGATGAATATAATAGAATTATCATTGAAGAATTAGATAAACGAAACGAAATGTTTGATAAACAGGATGAATATAATAGAATTATCATTAAAGAATTAGATAAACGAAACGAGATGTTTGATAAGCATTTTGCCAAACAAAACGAAAAAATAGATAGTTGTCATGAAGAAATTATGCAACAGTTCACGCTGTTACGCACAGAACTACGTGAAGATACGAATACCTGGAAAGCGAATAAAAGCGAAGTCCAGAAGAAGCAGGAAGAAGAGGTGAATAAGAATTACGAAGATGTACGAAAGGTACAAGATACTGATAACGCTGTTAATTTCACAGACGTGTCAGCTAATAAGAAATTATCAACTGTGGGATCTAATGCGAATGTCATTAGCAACCCGAGGAAGAATTGGATTAAGAAGAAAAATGACTTTGTTTCTTGGTATCTGACGATGTCGGAAGATGATTATCATGATATGAATAGAGATAATAAAAGTTTAATACCATCAAGTAGAATGCATAAAAAGCATAAATTCAACGATACGAGGTTAGACACTGCATCAGTGAAACCAATGATGAACTATTTAGAATGTGGAACAGGCACACATCGACTTAGTAGTCGAGCTGCAGCGATAAGAAGCATGAAGAGGAAGTTCGATATTAAGATGAACACTGCATGTTATGGAGCAGAATGCAAATTTAAGCAAGCCATGGATGAGGTGAAGCGGAAAAATCTACAGGATCCGTATGTAAATTCGTCCTCGGCAAGGAATGTTATGAGAAAAAGGAGAAGAATGAAATTCGCCGAACGACTTAAGAAAATTGTAAGTGCTACTAGTACTGAAAGAAGATATCAAGCGCTCGAGATAAGATTTCTTAAGAATCAAGAAAACAAAATACTCAGTGCATACGTAAATAATGGTAGTATGACTGGAAAACGTTGTCCAAGGCGAGGGTACGGAATATTTCCAACACACTTTTACAAAAGCAGTGGTAAACAGGTTTGGAAGAGGCGACAAAAGCAATTTAGCGCGTGTTTGCCTAGAGAAGGTTATCGAAAGGGACGGTGCGACATATCCTTTACTCACTCTAAGAGCGAGAGGAAGAGACACGTCATAAATCTTGGAGGTGTCAAGTGCAGAACACATTGTAACAGCATAACGGAAACAGCTGACCGCCTGGAAAGTGAATGTGTGACGCAAGCCACTAGGTCAAATACCCTTACTGTTTACAAACAAAAATGCGTGCGTTAGTAACGGCACAAAATCTACAAGACATGCAACTATGCCTACACAATTGGAAGGTTAAGAATGAATTAAATGAAAACGTGGTAAGAAGGCAATTTTAAAAAGACGTCTGAAAATTTAATGATTAAGTTAGATAATATTGAGTAAAATACGTTAATTATGATTGGTTATGTGAGGATACATAAACCAAAGAAAATAAATAGATATGAATATTGATGAATGAAATTAATGAAAGTAAAACGATTACTAAATTTGATGTCGGAAAGAAAGTGTTAATAAGAACTTACTATCAATCCGACGCAATTCAAAAGAAAATTGATAAATTCTACGAACTATATAGTGGACCATATAGAATACACCGGATTCTTGGGAACGCAATGTACGAACTCGTCGATTGCGAAGATGAAAACAAGGTCCGAGGAAAATTTAACTTAAAACAAATCAAGAAATACCATGAACGAAAGAATGAGATATAATCTACAAAAAAATAAAGGGATATCTGGTGGTGTTAGCTGATGAGTCGAGTCACATACGCTAGGGTTATTGACGCGGGAATCTCATTCAGACTAGCCAACCATAAATAAAAACGCAATATGTATTGTAAATTTAAATAAAAAATTTTATGTAAGTCTTTAGGAATAATATATGTGAAAAGGACTAACGATACGTTAAGTGATACAAGTGAGTGAACACTTTGATTAATATTGTTTTATGGAATTTGGTGAATAAAAGGATGTTCTCTTTATAAAACTCTAATCTAATTACACGGCAATAAATTACCATAGGTGTAATAAATGAAAGAAAGTATGCGAATGATCAATGTAGATCAATATTTCCCATGTAAAGCAAACCATTTTGACGAAATCATGTATAATCATTAGATTAAATTTAAACGGATGTTAGGTTAAGATTACTTAATGGTTACTTTAAGAATATATGTACATGTTTAGTTAATAGGATCGATTGTGGTGTAGTTTAAAGATAACAATACAATGATCATCACTGTTATCAATCAAAATCTTGATGCTATTATGTAATGGAGGTAACTAGAGGAATACTTGAACCACTTAATCAAGTATTTTCCTTAATATATTACGTGAAGCAAAGCCTTCAAATAATTGAATTTTATATTATTTCATTATTGATGTATTACATGTCTATTCTTTAAGAAACAATATCAATCGTTTCGTAGCTAATTCTACATTTATTGAGTATTTATAAGTTGTTATGATAGGATGTAAAAACGGTTATACAAATAACACGTGCAAACGTTCATGTAAAATGCGTTCAAGCAATCCAAATGGATGGCAATAAATTCAGATAATAGCTCTAAACAAAAAGGGGGGTATACCAAAAGCAACATATCATAGAAGTAGGTCATCGAGAGACGCTTCTCATAGACGAAGGTGGACACGGCGACACAGGGCGCAGAATGTGGTTTCAATTGTTCCCTGCGGTCACATCATTAAATCCACATTGGGGACGATATAGCAATCAAAAAATTAAAAATTTAATTTTCGTTCTTGACCAGTTGTTCTCACGCTACGGTGGCAGTGACTCTAAGAACAGAGCCATAAAACAAAGTAATTGGGGTAGGTGACAACTAACGCCCTATCATACAATAGAAGCGCGTTCAGTACGAGGCAACAAAAGGAGAGACGACTTGAGTTGACGGGTGCGTGCCAACGGAGAATTATGACACCGTAACAATTTGAACAATGTACTTAGCTCCGCTGTACGTTTACGCAGAATCAAAGCGAGCAGACATTTAGGGTGTAACTGAGGAACGAGGTCACTATACAAAAAAAACGAGACGAGAGACAAAGGGTTCAGGACATACTGCAGTCTTTAGAAACGATCCAAACAACAAACTATGAAGAGAACCAGCGTCAAGTCACAGCGGGATGTACGCTTAAGTGACAAGCTGAAATTTACAACGAGAAAGCGTGGAGGTTACAACCGTCGACACTGGATGGAAAACTGTTAATTGCCATGACACAGAGTTTCAGTAACGAACAATACCCGGGATGTTAAGAGTAAACCCTTGCTGGAGACTCGAACAATGAGTTGATTGACACGCGGGGAATGGCTTGCATTTCCCAGAACGAGAGCGACGCCTGGACAAGACGATTCAAAGGACATCTCTAGCTACCTATCAGAACAGAGTATTTCACGAGAGGGAGCGGAAAAGAAGCCCGTTTCCATAGCAACTAGCAGAAGAACAAATCAGAGGGTAGAAGAATGGAATACTTCGAGATGGTGGGAAACGACTTCGAGAGAGGGTAGAGTTTCAGCCTATCATGGTAATCTTAGGCGTGGACAAGCCAGAGACCAAATTTCTAGTAGGGAGACGTTAATAAAACCAAATATCTAACGCGGGACGCGGCAGTCATATAATAATTTTCGACAGTCTTATTAAAAATTTCGGGAGTCTCATTACAATTTTCGGCAGTGATAATAATGTTGAAAGTCTTATAATAACTCTCGAACAGTTCGCGAGGAGTCATATATAAAAACTTTGAGTGTTTAAGATAATTTACCAAAACAGCTCGCGAAGAGTCTTATATCCAATCGGACTACAAAAGTATTTGTGCGACATATAACTCTCGTAATTAACTTTACAATGTTATAAACAATCTCGCAAGTTTATTAAGTATCGTACTTCTACTAAGAACATTCACGCGAATTTCGAAGTGTATCGGTATAGCAAACAACCGTGAATTCTCAAAGTACGCGAATGGAGAACTGAACTTTCTTTAACTAAGAATATATAATTGTTTACGTATTAGAAAACAGTATAACAAACAGTAATTCACAATGTGCGTGAACGTTGTAATCATATCAATAAATCACTATAACCAAGACACTTTTATTCAAAGGAAATATTAATTAGCCACTCAATAATTCGTTGCGTAGTCACACCAAGAACACACAGAACATTTCATCAAACATGGATATGCGCGGAGACAAATTGGAGCGTGTGAACATAGAATAACACAAAACACTATTCTGTTAACGACGCGAGTGAATAACAAGTGAAAGTGATCATCACCATCACAATTCAATGGAGCAACATTTCCAACGATCATCATCACCGGGAGATAGCGCCGATGGATTAACGGATTAACTAAACCAAGTAACTCTTTATGATCTTGTTAATATAGTTTACTACTGTCCTGTCTCTTTCCAAGAATCTAACCCTGAGCTATTATGAGAAAGTTATTAAAAGAAGGTTGCATTCAATTTATATAATTATGTTCTATTAAAGCCAATCCATCTGGGTGAATGAACGCATTAGGTAGAGTAAATATTATTGATTTTGTTGTATGCATTTTATATATGTTGTATGTATTTACAGGAAGCCATTAAGGAGGAATTTATGTTTTGAAATATATATGTATGTATTTGCAGGTACCAGGAAGATTTATATGTTGTTATTGAATACCAAGCAATAATGCGTTCATCATTTTCAGTAAACCCTGTGTAATTCATAATTCACATCACTATTATAATTTAATATTAAAGAAGCAACCTAAGTAAATTAGTAGATTTGTGCCTTAATTACATTGTGGTGATTAGCTGATGAAGGGTCTACTCATTAACCCTTGCATCATTAACAATTAAGAATTTACAATATCAATTACATCCTAATTTATCGCATATAAAATTGACGCTCCAACAACACAGAGCTATCTAAAGTCAAATCTTATATAATCAAGGTAATTAATTAAGGAAATCTATTAATTTATGCAAGTAATTTGCATATTATCACCGTATAATATTGCCGCCCAAAGAACGTGAGGCATTACAAAGGTTAATTAACTCCCCAGGTTAATTAACTCCCCATTAATCCTATATAATATTGACGCTCCAAGATCGTGGGGCACGGCAAACATAATTAATTGATTAATTGCCAATTCAATATTATATACCCTATATAATATTGGCGCCCATCCGCACGGCTCGATACGCAATAGAATATCACGTATAAGTCTGGGTAAAGAGCAGGCAGTAGATTAGATTAACCTAGAGTAAGATAAAGATAATTCATAGTGTAGAGGCTATTTGAATGATCACGCGCAGAAGGGCAAAGATGGCCAGTAATTCGGATAGTGTGGAATTTGAGATCAACAGTCAGTTAGGTATGCCTAATACCGAGGAGGGCAACACACCTAGCGATCCAGACAGCGTGGTGGAGACTCCAGATGATAGGGCGCGGGGACCGACGCCTAAACCACAAGAAGAGGTGACATTACAAACACTAATGGTAGCAATTAACGAAATGTTTGATAAACAGGATGAATATAATAGAATTATCATTGAAGAATTAGATAAACGAAACGAAATGTTTGATAAACAGGATGAATATAATAGAATTATCATTAAAGAATTAGATAAACGAAACGAGATGTTTGATAAGCATTTTGCCAAACAAAACGAAAAAATAGATAGTTGTCATGAAGAAATTATGCAACAGTTCACGCTGTTACGCACAGAACTACGTGAAGATACGAATACCTGGAAAGCGAATAAAAGCGAAGTCCAGAAGAAGCAGGAAGAAGAGGTGAATAAGAATTACGAAGATGTACGAAAGGTACAAGATACTGATAACGCTGTTAATTTCACAGACGTGTCAGCTAATAAGAAATTATCAACTGTGGGATCTAATGCGAATGTCATTAGCAACCCGAGGAAGAATTGGATTAAGAAGAAAAATGACTTTGTTTCTTGGTATCTGACGATGTCGGAAGATGATTATCATGATATGAATAGAGATAATAAAAGTTTAATACCATCAAGTAGAATGCATAAAAAGCATAAATTCAACGATACGAGGTTAGACACTGCATCAGTGAAACCAATGATGAACTATTTAGAATGTGGAACAGGCACACATCGACTTAGTAGTCGAGCTGCAGCGATAAGAAGCATGAAGAGGAAGTTCGATATTAAGATGAACACTGCATGTTATGGAGCAGAATGCAAATTTAAGCAAGCCATGGATGAGGTGAAGCGGAAAAATCTACAGGATCCGTATGTAAATTCGTCCTCGGCAAGGAATGTTATGAGAAAAAGGAGAAGAATGAAATTCGCCGAACGACTTAAGAAAATTGTAAGTGCTACTAGTACTGAAAGAAGATATCAAGCGCTCGAGATAAGATTTCTTAAGAATCAAGAAAACAAAATACTCAGTGCATACGTAAATAATGGTAGTATGACTGGAAAACGTTGTCCAAGGCGAGGGTACGGAATATTTCCAACACACTTTTACAAAAGCAGTGGTAAACAGGTTTGGAAGAGGCGACAAAAGCAATTTAGCGCGTGTTTGCCTAGAGAAGGTTATCGAAAGGGACGGTGCGACATATCCTTTACTCACTCTAAGAGCGAGAGGAAGAGACACGTCATAAATCTTGGAGGTGTCAAGTGCAGAACACATTGTAACAGCATAACGGAAACAGCTGACCGCCTGGAAAGTGAATGTGTGACGCAAGCCACTAGGTCAAATACCCTTACTGTTTACAAACAAAAATGCGTGCGTTAGTAACGGCACAAAATCTACAAGACATGCAACTATGCCTACACAATTGGAAGGTTAAGAATGAATTAAATGAAAACGTGGTAAGAAGGCAATTTTAAAAAGACGTCTGAAAATTTAATGATTAAGTTAGATAATATTGAGTAAAATACGTTAATTATGATTGGTTATGTGAGGATACATAAACCAAAGAAAATAAATAGATATGAATATTGATGAATGAAATTAATGAAAGTAAAACGATTACTAAATTTGATGTCGGAAAGAAAGTGTTAATAAGAACTTACTATCAATCCGACGCAATTCAAAAGAAAATTGATAAATTCTACGAACTATATAGTGGACCATATAGAATACACCGGATTCTTGGGAACGCAATGTACGAACTCGTCGATTGCGAAGATGAAAACAAGGTCCGAGGAAAATTTAACTTAAAACAAATCAAGAAATACCATGAACGAAAGAATGAGATATAATCTACAAAAAAATAAAGGGATATCTGGTGGTGTTAGCTGATGAGTCGAGTCACATACGCTAGGGTTATTGACGCGGGAATCTCATTCAGACTAGCCAACCATAAATAAAAACGCAATATGTATTGTAAATTTAAATAAAAAATTTTATGTAAGTCTTTAGGAATAATATATGTGAAAAGGACTAACGATACGTTAAGTGATACAAGTGAGTGAACACTTTGATTAATATTGTTTTATGGAATTTGGTGAATAAAAGGATGTTCTCTTTATAAAACTCTAATCTAATTACACGGCAATAAATTACCATAGGTGTAATAAATGAAAGAAAGTATGCGAATGATCAATGTAGATCAATATTTCCCATGTAAAGCAAACCATTTTGACGAAATCATGTATAATCATTAGATTAAATTTAAACGGATGTTAGGTTAAGATTACTTAATGGTTACTTTAAGAATATATGTACATGTTTAGTTAATAGGATCGATTGTGGTGTAGTTTAAAGATAACAATACAATGATCATCACTGTTATCAATCAAAATCTTGATGCTATTATGTAATGGAGGTAACTAGAGGAATACTTGAACCACTTAATCAAGTATTTTCCTTAATATATTACGTGAAGCAAAGCCTTCAAATAATTGAATTTTATATTATTTCATTATTGATGTATTACATGTCTATTCTTTAAGAAACAATATCAATCGTTTCGTAGCTAATTCTACATTTATTGAGTATTTATAAGTTGTTATGATAGGATGTAAAAACGGTTATACAAATAACACGTGCAAACGTTCATGTAAAATGCGTTCAAGCAATCCAAATGGATGGCAATAAATTCAGATAATAGCTCTAAACAAAAAGGGGGGTATACCAAAAGCAACACATCATAGAAGTAGGTCATCGAGAGACGCTTCTCATAGACGAAGGTGGACACGGCGACACAGGGCGCAGAATGTGGTTTCAATTGTTCCCTGCGGTCACATCATTAAATCCACATTGGGGACGATATAGCAATCAAAAAATTAAAAATTTAATTTTCGTTCTTGACCAGTTGTTCTCACGCTACGGTGGCAGTGACTCTAAGAACAGAGCCATAAAACAAAGTAATTGGGGTAGGTGACAACTAACGCCCTATCATACAATAGAAGCGCGTTCAGTACGAGGCAACAAAAGGAGAGACGACTTGAGTTGACGGGTGCGTGCCAACGGAGAATTATGACACCGTAACAATTTGAACAATGTACTTAGCTCCGCTGTACGTTTACGCAGAATCAAAGCGAGCAGACATTTAGGGTGTAACTGAGGAACGAGGTCACTATACAAAAAAAACGAGACGAGAGACAAAGGGTTCAGGACATACTGCAGTCTTTAGAAACGATCCAAACAACAAACTATAAAGAGAACCAGCGTCAAGTCACAGCGGGATGTACGCTTAAGTGACAAGCTGAAATTTACAACGAGAAAGCGTGGAGGTTACAACCGTCGACACTGGATGGAAAACTGTTAATTGCCATGACACAGAGTTTCAGTAACGAACAATACCCGGGATGTTAAGAGTAAACCCTTGCTGGAGACTCGAGCAATGAGTTGATTGACACGCGGGGAATGGCTTGCATTTCCCAGAACGAGAGCGACGCCTGGACAAGACGATTCAAAGGACATCTCTAGCTACCTATCAGAACAGAGTATTTCACGAGAGGGAGCGGAAAAGAAGCCCGTTTCCATAGCAACTAGCAGAAGAACAAATCAGAGGGTAGAAGAATGGAAGACTTCGAGATGGTGGGAAACGACTTCGAGAGAGGGTAGAGTTTCAGCCTATCATGGTAATCTTAGGCGTGGACAAGCCAGAGACCAAATTTCTAGTAGGGAGACGTTAATAAAACCAAATATCTAACGCGGGACGCGGCAGTCATATAATAATTTTCGACAGTCTTATTAAAAATTTCGGGAGTCTCATTACAATTTTCGGCAGTGATAATAATGTTGAAAGTCTTATAATAACTCTCGAACAGTTCGCGAGGAGTCATATATAAAAACTTTGAGTGTTTAAGATAATTTACCAAAACAGCTCGCGAAGAGTCTTATATCCAATCGGACTACAAAAGTATTTGTGCGACATATAACTCTCGTAATTAACTTTACAATGTTATAAACAATCTCGCAAGTTTATTAAGTATCGTACTTCTACTAAGAACATTCACGCGAATTTCGAAGTGTATCGGTATAGCAAACAACCGTGAATTCTCAAAGTACGCGAATGGAGAACTGAACTTTCTTTAACTAAGAATATATAATTGTTTACGTATTAGAAAACAGTATAACAAACAGTAATTCACAATGTGCGTGAACGTTGTAATCATATCAATAAATCACTATAACCAAGACACTTTTATTCAAAGGAAATATTAATTAGCCACTCAATAATTCGTTGCGTAGTCACACCAAGAACACACAGAACATTTCATCAAACATGGATATGCGCGGAGACAAATTGGAGCGTGTGAACATAGAATAACACAAAACACTATTCTGTTAACGACGCGAGTGAATAACAAGTGAAAGTGATCATCACCATCACAATTCAATGGAGCAACATTTCCAACGATCATCATCACCGGGAGATAGCGCCGATGGATTAACGGATTAACTAAACCAAGTAACTCTTTATGATCTTGTTAATATAGTTTACTACTGTCCTGTCTCTTTCAAAGAATCTAACCCTGAGCTATTATGAGGAAGTTATTAAAAGAAGGTTGCATTCAATTTATATAATTATGTTCTATTAAAGCCAATCCATCTGGGTGAATGAACGCATTAGGTAGAGTAAATATTATTGATTTTGTTGTATGCATTTTATATATGTTGTATGTATTTACAGGAAGCCATTAAGGAGGAATTTATGTTTTGAAATATATATGTATGTATTTGCAGGTACCAGGAAGATTTATATGTTGTTATTGAATACCAAGCAATAATGCGTTCATCATTTTCAGTAAACCCTGTGTAATTCATAATTCACATCACTATTATAATTTAATATTAAAGAAGCAACCTAAGTAAATTAGTAGATTTGTGCCTTAATTACATTGTGGTGATTAGCTGATGAAGGGTCTACTCATTAACCCTTGCATCATTAACAATTAAGAATTTACAATATCAATTACATCCTAATTTATCGCATATAAAATTGACGCTCCAACAACACAGAGCTATCTAAAGTCAAATCTTATATAATCAAGGTAATTAATTAAGGAAATCTATTAATTTATGCAAGTAATTTGCATATTATCACCGTATAATATTGCCGCCCAAAGAACGTGAGGCATTACAAAGGTTAATTAACTCCCCAGGTTAATTAACTCCCCATTAATCCTATATAATATTGACGCTCCAAGATCGTGGGGCACGGCAAACATAATTAATTGATTAATTGCCAATTCAATATTATATACCCTATATCTTGTAACCGTTTAACGAAAGATTTGTTACTATGAATAGCTGTAATGAAATTTTAACTTTCTAACAATCGTAAAGATAAGGTTATATAAAATGTAAAACACAAAAGAAATCTACTAGTAAAATCTGTTAGAAGCATTTCTTATTTTGGATACCGTGACGGTCATCAGATCATTGATGATTATCCGAATAACGCCTAGAGGTCGGTCATCGTCATCGTCACCACATGCTCATCTTATCATCATTGTCCTGTCACGGGCCTGGTAAATGCGCTTGTTCCGACGTCCATCGTTTTCTTAGCCTGTCTACAGAACTTTCGGCCTTCTGGGGCAGTGTTGTCAGGTCAATCAAACCCCATTTCCCTAAATAGCTACTCAAACTTTTCCCACCTTAGCATAAAAATCCCCACTGTCAAGAGTACGTGTGTTTTATGGAAAGCATAATACTTTTAAAAAAATCTCAGTATATTCAAATACTATTACATGAGTAAGATAAATATTAAAAATTTTCTTAAATGTGACAAAAGAAAATGTGCTCATCTGCTAGAATCGAACTGAATGCTTTAGAAATCATTTCCTTTTACTCAGTTCATTATACGCTACTACGTTTACGCAATTTCTTACACTTTTCTTTAAATTTATAAAAACAACTTACAATGAGTTTATATATATACAGTATATAAACTAAAACAACCTAATTTTAGTTTATATACATTGTAACGTCCTACTTAGATGTGAGGCATCCACCACTTACGGGTGTATTGCAATTACAAGCTTCGTTAATTCCGCCCCACAGTTGTACGCCAATTTGTAACGTGCGGTTTCTGCGAGAGGCGGGTGTTAGCGAAACGTCCTTCTCATTCAAGCCCCAAATGTTGGGTTCGCCATTTCTATAACGTACCGCTTAATGTGATGTGTGCACTTGCGAAAGTGTTATTATATGCCTCACGCAGTATGCGTCACTTTTGAATTATACTAACTGACGTTTTAAAAGGTATAAATAAAAGATTTTGTTTATCTTGTTTTACTCAATCTAAAAGAAATCGAGAGTGTGTGATTTGGGGTCCAGGAGGTAATTTGTTCAGCCTTATGCAGAAGAGAGAGTAAGTATCATTATTGCCCCTCAGTTGTGACGATTTCTTCTGTATGTTGTGCTGAAATTTTCATTAACTACCCACTACAATAAATTATAACACGTTATAATTCAATATTAATTTTCAATAATATTGCTTTATTGATTATTGACTTTTGTCTCCTGCCACCAAAATATAGGTATCACAATTAATCTTATTTAAAAAAAAACATCATCTCGACTTTACCGAGTAAACATAGATCTGTCTAAGGAACAAAACATATATGTTGTTATTTACCCAATATTACGCTATAATAAAAAACATCAGTTATTACATAATTCTTAGTAATTCCCCAGGGTTCAGGGTGAATTCTTTGTGTTATGAGAGTGTCAGAAATGGATAATGGCTACGCTTTACAAATATCAAAAAGTTAATAAATAATTTTGTTTATTTTTCAAATATTACGTAGTTTCCGGAATTGCCGTAAGAGAGCAGCATGTATTTGTTTACTTTGAAAGAAACATATGATAAAATGAATATTTTTTGTTCTATTTCACTGTTAAAAAACGAGTTTTCTTCTGGACTTATTACGAAAAAATGTTTATATTACCTCGCTCCGTGTTGTCCTTACTGGATTGAAGTTTTATTCTGTGATGAGGTACGTCTTGCGTTATTATTTCCTTTTCGTTTGGAGTATTTTCTAATTGTCTACTGGAAGTAGGCCGAACTATATTGGATCCTCAGAATGTTTTCATCCACTGGTTTTTAATGTATATCACCATTTAATTTGGATTCCTCAGGTATAATTAGTTAGTATTCACTTTATTTATTACTCTTGCGTGAATTTCGCCTCCTCCAACGTCCAAAAAAGGTTATTTTTTATAATTTTTGTCGCATCGTTTCTTCAACTCTCCGGTTTAGTTCAAAATTTGTTATATCTTATTAACAATACTTGTTATTTTTCATCACTCTTAGTAACACATAGTATTTTTATTATGTAGGCAGTTTGTGATTATTATAAATTTATATTTTATTTATGGAAAAATAATTCCCTTCCATTCCGGTTTCTTTACTAATTTAATTTACATAATATGTTTTGGTTAATTTTTTTATGACATTGTATATAAATATTTTATCATTTTATTATCATTAAATAAATTTATATATTATTTATTTAGTCTAGAATAGTGTTCATACCCGGTACTACTTCCTGTTGCCATTTCCTTCATAGGATTATTTTAATTTTATATTATCTTTAGTAGTTAAAATTTTTGTCTTTTAAAATTAACCCTGGGTTTTCTTACAATCTAACATAATTATTTGAAACATTATAATATTAACTTGGGTATAACAAATTGTGGTTCATACAATATAAATTACAATAAATAAATAAAATTACAAAAATCAATTAGTATTATTACATACTACTTCCATAGTTTTATCCTATCCAAAACCTACAGCACAGTTTGGTTATACATTAATTTCACTTTGGTTTTTTCACCTCAATGGGTACACTAGAACTCACTTCGCACTATATACCACTCGAATTGTTTATTATGTTGAGTGATATAATTAAATTTTGAGCGAGCTTTAGTTTTACCCATTTCTGACTTTTATTCTCATGATTTACTTTATTGGGACCAGGTTATGTACCGTTACAACATACAGTTTCTATTTTTCTCCACCACGACACCTTTTATAGTTAAATGAAAACAACATATCTTTTGTTTGCTTAAGCCGTTTTCATGTGTACAGAAAATGTGTTTATGATTTTGGTTTTATTAATGTTACTGACACTAAAAATCCTCTCAACAAGCCCACTGTTATGTGACAAAGTAAATATATATGGCATTAAAGTACTGAAAATAGGAAAGCTTCAGTATCATTTTCCTTTCTTGGTGTTTTTCATTTCACTTTAATAAAATTTCATCAGCATATCCGTAAGTATTGGCATTTCTAAGGAGTATCCATTCCTTGGCTAGGTCTACAACGCCTATTTCAGGGCTTTCCTCAAAGGCTACAGCTGCTGAAGCAAATGACTGGATATCTTAAATTTTTTTCTGTCGAGAAATTCTAAATGTTTGAGACTTTGAAGGTAGTCATTGTTGACAGGAATTCCTCTCTAATTCCCACATAGCAGATTGAAGCTTTAAATTTTACAGCTGCGTTGTATTTCAACGCTTGTTTAGGATGAGTTCCACATGATACTTCCGACCTTGTCTGTATTCCTTTATTCCATCAACAACTGGTGGTACCTTGAGGTGTTTCCTTATACACAGTCCAACAAAACTACTCTTTAGTCACACTGTACAGGTTTCTAACGTAGTCCACAAAACTACCTGTAACAGATTTAAAACATTTCATTTCAGAGGCCTGTACTTTAGAAATATCTTTTTGCAAGATAGTCACTGTTTCACTGCCACACATTAAAGTTGGTACTGCCATGATCTTATAAAACTTCAGCTGTGTCTCCCTCTGTAGTTAGTCTTTAAAAGTTGTCTGCTTATTCTATATTTTGGCCGGTAGCAGGCCATAGGTAGAAACCAACAGATTAAAAATTACGAAAATCTTGATACTTTTATTGGGTTTTTAATTAAATTTGTAATCATAATGCCTAATTTACAAATACCTTAGTCTTAGCTTTTAATTTATGTATGTTTCCATAGGCAGTTTAATCTATCTGTAATTAAATTTTTTTCGAAAGAAAGTTGTTTGGAATTATTAGTGTTTATTGTGTGATTGTCTGTTTTACAATAGATATTTTACTAAAAAATTTGTAGAGTACACGAGATTTTTGTAATTTTTTTGATAATTGAAAATTATCTCGTTTGCAATTTATCTAATAATAAATGTAGTTTGTTCGAAATAGTTCTGCAGCTCAGAGAGCTTACTAGTTTATATTTTTAACATAAGAGATACAATAAGGTGTCACAGAAATGACTAAAAGATTTACCTACAGTTCCTCAAATCAGAAACATTTCGAAACCCTGCTGCGGGGTGCGTAAATACGTGTCTTCAAATTTTGTTGACATAAATACAGCTGACAACAAAAGCAGCTCAGGGACAGCGGTTTACATTCTAGCATTCCGAAACATTGGACTTATGTTTACTATGTACGAAATACCGGGCACGTCTTAAGTTTTTAATTGTTTATTTGTTTTCGAAAAGATAATTAAGCGCTAAATTAAAAAAAAATCTTCTTCTTCTGCACCTTTTGGAGTAGGCACTTTGCCTGTTCCGTCTTCACAGAGTATCTCACCATCTCACTTTCGATCTTCCTATATCTCTTGTACCAAAGGATCTATATCGAAACGCAACCTTAGGTAGTCGTCCTTTCCACTCTGTCCACATGCTGTAACCATTCCCTGCGATATGTCTGGATTTTTATCATTTATGGAGAATACCTGTAGCTCTTCTCTAATATCCTCATTGCGCAAACAATCCCGTCTCGTGCAACCCTTTGTTCTTCTCAGAAACAAAGATGGGAAGGGGTAACAAGGGTGGAGACTCTAACGGTCAGAGGTGAGCGGATGGAGCAACCCCTCATGTGGGGATAGTATGCATGGTGGCTAGACTTACGCCATAAGACAGCAGTCCTGTCACATCACCCTCTTCGAAGGGCTGGAAACTCTTTTAACTCTTTTAGAGTAATCAATTACTCGAATTCTTCACAGTAGAAAGCGGATGGATTTAAAAAACATTAGGAATAATTATCAAGTACGAATCGCGAAACCTTCTACTAGAATAGGCACATCTGTATAAGATTCGAATAGCATGCAGAAACTTTTTATGTAGCAATTTTTGAGTTGCTCTAGAATATTTTACTGCGACATAAATATCGTAAACCGAGTTGGATACAGTGCTGGCTGGATATACAATCGGAGATATTGTTTTTCCCCTCCTCTTTTCTCCCCGCTAAGAAAACATCAAAGAGTAGAATACAATTTGAACCCTCTTTTAATCACAAGACAATTAGCAATATTTTTACGAAACGATTTCTTGCGGCAATAGCATACCGCAATTTAAAATGTTCATACTCACATAACTAATTAGCCTAATTATTTAATTCGACTTATACGACTACAGTTTTACCATCACATTTTTTATTTTTTAAATTTCCTTTTTTGTGCCTGAGGGGGGTTAACCACCCCTAAAACCATCTTTTCGGTGCGCCATCGCTATACAGTAAAAAAATATTAGTAATAGTTATAACGTTAATCTCGTGTGTTTCTCTATAAATAAAATGAATAAAATTTTCACAGTGCATTCAATAACAATTCTTCCTGATGATTTACAACAAAAACATAACAAAAAAATATATAAAAACAAATAACGAACACGTTCTAATTACTTTTGAATTTAGTTTTTGAATTCAAACCGTTAAAAAAACGGTTATTAAAACAGTTAAGCCATTTGCGATTCAGTTTTTGTGAATCCTGCAACAGTGGAATCTTATTTTCAGCTTATTAATAGTTCTCTATATATTAATAATCAGTTTGTGTTGTGTTTTTGTAAATTATCGGAAACGCTGCAAGCGTAAAAACGATAATCGGCGCATTATAGTCTGACAACAATCGGTTATAATGGAGTATTGGCCACGGTCTGATCTGTGTCAACTGGATTACGCACCAATACACCAGTTAATAGAGAGCCTTTGTGCCGCCGCGCCACCGTCTCCCCGAGGGTCAAACACAAATCGTCCTCTGTAAGTGACCGCGTCGCCCAGATCTACGGTCCACTGCACCTTTATTGCGCCGCGACCGGCGTAATTTAATAGCCGTTCACGCCTAGATTACAGTTTACTGGTTTCGCACGGCTGTACGTCACAAAAATTGAATTATCAAATGTTAATTATCGATTTTCAATAAGGTTTCGTTTCGATACATACCCTTTGGTACAAGAGATGTAGAAAAACTGAGAGTGAGATGGAGAGATACTCTGTGAAGACAGAACAGACAAAGTACCTACTCCGTGAAGTGCAGGAGAAGAAGAAGAAGAAGAAGCAGTTGATGATGAAGAATTAGGCAAAAATTAAAGAGAATTTTAACCAAAATCTAAATATGTGTACAGTTTTGAAAATGTCAAAATTTTTAGTTGCCAGGGCTCAGAAAAGGAACCAATAATTGTAACAACCCAGTCGTGTGTCAGGCTAAAGGTGAATTTATTCCAAATGCAAATGTAAGTTTACTACAAAAATTTTTTAAATTTAGGTGAACGGTAGGTCAGAAATGGTAGTTACTTTTTTAAAAAAAGTCAATGTGAGTCACCGTATTACGAGAAAGTTTACTCAAAATACAAACTCGACATGTTTAATCATTTAAAATTAAATTCTGTCAATATCCCTTGTAGAGACAGGCTTATATGTATTAATATATCTATGGAAAACTTGTATGGCTAGACAATTTAATTTTTTGCTGAATATGAGGCTATTTTGGCTGATTCGCTGATTGGTGTAGCGGGGATTGTTTACCGTCGTCCTCTCAAAACTAAAACCATCAATACTACCCTCAATAAACACTTTCCAGCCCTAGACTCTTTCCTGCATAAACTACACTGGACATATGCCCACACTGCCAAAAACCGTGCCTCCCTCCAATCCATCGCTCCGATTCATCGCAGCCTCTATCAACAGATCAACAGGAACACTCACACTGTCATTCCTCATTAATTGTATACTGGCTATCGCCAACTAACCTTCTTTCAGAAATTTATACAGAAACAGAAATAACTAACCAGCAAATTACAACACCTACTTCACTAAAAGCTAGCATCGATTCCCTAATTCTATAATTCCCTTTTACTTCACACCCCCTTTTGTACCTTCTTAATTGAGTCCCCCGCCTATCCCTAGACGCCTCATTGAAGCTACCCTCCATTTTTAGCGCCCTGCGCTACTCGGCACTGCCGTGGCTGTTTTTTAGTTTGACACTTTCATATCAATCCCCTCCAATTCCCTATATGGCTATCCACACTACATTTACACAATATCACACATAGTTTTATGTAGGTGAAAGAATTATACAAATTTTAATTTCGTATGTTGCAAAATACATGGCTGGCGATTTCAGTTGGTGTTCTTAGTCTTTTTTAATGAAAAAAATGATTGTAGCTATAGTATATCACAGTTGCGTATCTGTGACGCCAAAAGCTGATGTTGTTAGGTTAAAATTACCGAACAACCCCATTTTTGATATTTATAGTTTTATTGAGTAATAGTTTCATCATATGTAATTACTAAGATATCTTATCCTTCAAAATGAAGTAGTTTGTTGGACATCAGAAAGATTTTTTCAAAAATTACCCCCTCCCCCTTCAACTACAATTTCATTTATAGATATTTCATCTACCTTTCCACAGTGGATTATTATGACCTTCTTTTCAGGATACTTTGTTTATAAAAACTTTACTCTTTTTAAAACGTAAAATGTTGTTGGTAAACTACCCCTCCCGCTAAACCGATCTTCACAAAAATCAATAGGCCTCGAGTCCTCTACAACTCGGGCGCATATGCAAATAACTATTTGATTCTATTTGAATTTGCAGCAGTTATCGTTCGCCATATAAAAATGTCTACGTACAGACAACCATAGACACACAGACACTTTTTGGGAAATGACTTTTCTTCATGTTTTGAGGGTAGTACAATCAAAATCAGACCTTATCCCGAACACGATTTCTTTCGCGATCTCCACACTTCCATTTCCTTACGGGACATGGAAGTAAAAGTATTACCCTTGTCTTATATGAAGTTAAATACGAACATTACTAATAAACATATATTCATAAAAACTACATAAATTAAATAAAATTATTGCCCTCATAAATAAATTGGGTATGCTTGGGTCGCTTAAAAGAGATGTATTCTGTTATATACATATTATAATAGATTAGTTTATCGAACTTCAGAAAATTTGGTTGCAGCGGGATTTTCAAGCATCATCCCATTAAACCTTCATCATTCCACCTCCTCTCCCCACACACACTTGCTTACAATGCTGTTGAAATGCACTAATGGGTGAGTGGGGGATCGTATATTTACTTAATACATTCGCAGCTCAGTTTTGGATTTCCTTTAGCATCAAGTTTATTGTCGAATTTCATATTAGCTGTAGCCGACAATTCTGTTACCTTCAAGTTACTAACTCGTTGTTATCTGTAGCACGCGCGCGCGCGCGCGCGCGCGTGTGTGGGCGTTCTCAAGTTGCTTTCTACTTTACGTCGCTCTCATAATGTGTGACATCTTAAAACATATTCCAAACCTGATGTAGTGTAAGTGCGTGTTGGTAATCTTCAGTATGTTGTAGTACATATTTTAGTACATACACAGTTGTGTTGTGTGTCTGTTTCCAATAAAAAAGCCTTCTGCCGTCTATAAACACTGTGTCTCCTTCGTTCACACATTAGAGTTCCCGTTTTCCCATCTTTAATGTAATAATATCGGATTACCGAGCTTTCCTCGATTGTAATATGTCGTAATATTTAAAACAAAATTTTTAAAATAAATGCAAAATGTTGAATGACTAAATTTTTATAATTTATAATTAAAATAAAGTTATAATTAAAACAAACATATGCAAAATACAACTAATCTAAAAATGTGTTAAATAGCTATAGGATTTCAAGAGTGTAATATGATCGTAAATTAATGTTTTTTTAAAAATCAATATAAAAGGACTGTTAAGTGACTAAATTTTTCTAGGTTATAGTATATATATTTATATATAAAATATAACTAATATAAACATTTGTTTATTACTATATAACTTCAAAGACATTTTTATTGTCGAATCCTTCATCGTAACACCGAATCCACTGTATTCAAAATTTATTTTCATTCAACATTGCGAATTTGTGGATTTTTCGGCGGCAAGACAAGATTTAAACACTTTTTCCTCTTAACTCTGGAAAAAGCTGCCTGCATATAGCATTCCATGGACAAAGACGAATGTTTGCAAGTCGACACCCCATCCTGGCGTAGGCCTATGCTCACCCGATCCTGCTGACCGCTGAACATGAACGCCTGATGCCCTATAGAGTCATAGAACGATTCTAAGGGAACAAGCCCTTAGAATAATATACTGCCGTCCCCCCCCCAACTCGCACCAGCACAGGTTACTGTACGCTATGAATACCCTATTCCCGGCACTTGACTCCTTCTTGTCCAAATTAAACCGTAAATACGCAAAGAAAGGCAGCACACGAGCCCCCATCCAGTCCACAGCAACCACCATAAACCGTTCCACCAGAAACACGAAACGGCTCTCTTTCCTCATAAACCGCCTGCTGTCATCTGTCAACGCACTACACATAAACTACAGATAAACACCACAGTTTCTCACCTACGCTAACTCACTAATTCGGTTATTCCCGAAATCTGCCAATTCACCACCCGACAACCTCGCCCTCTAAATGAGTCCTCGCCTAACCCATGACACCGCTTTGACCCTGTCCTCCATCTTTAGCGTCCTGCGCTGCTCGACCTGACTGTTCCGCTTTTCTAGTTTGGCACTAACTCGACACAATACCCCAATGGGCTGTCCTACACTATAACCACACGCACAACCACACATGAACTCCATATCTTATTCTTGGCGACTCCTCCTTCTCAACGGCCGGTGTTCGTCTCCCAAAAATCAAATTCCAAACCTGCTGAAGGGAACTAGTCTCCAAAACGCGCCAAGACTTTTCCAATTGGACACGAAAAATACGACGCCGACGTATTCGAATGTTTGCCCTTGAGCCTAGTGCACACTCATAACGACAGCTGGTCTGATAGGAAATTGATGACGTTACATTCATTGTACACTCCAGTTGACTTTTGTTCGAGTCTAGCGTGATTCTTGCAATGTAAACTTCTCGGCCAGACTGTTCTCCAGTTATAATTTTTGCCTTCATGATGGTGTTGCAAAGTTCGGTTAAAATCAATCTTGTCCCATTTCAAAGTCCTTCTGATGCGTCCAAGTTTAGCAGGAGCATAATGCTTCTGTTCTTTTTTAACTATAATTTATGAATTGGGAAATCGACAATATCGACAGAGTTAAGAAATTATGAAGTCTTTCTTCTGGCTGATCTTTAATTGAATCGTAGCTGTGATAAACCTTGTAATTTGCAGGTAGTTTTTTTGATGATACTAGTATTAAGTTTGTTCACGTCTTTATTTAATTAGGCTAATATAGCTCTGTCTGTCATCCCTTTGTAGTTGCTATTACCTACCTATTTCCAACCCTTTGGTCAATTAGGTAGCCACTGGGAAGGATATCCTCTGATAATCCAATTTCATCCATAGTATTTACAGGTCATTCTCCATTGCCAACCTTCAATATGTAATTAGCAAAGTCTGTTTCTTCTGGGTCCACACGCCATCTCTCCTCTCTCCTATGGTACTACAGCCACCTTCAATTTTTCCCCCATTCTCTTCTGTCAGTAGCCATCCTCCTCTAGAAACGCACTTTCAGTATTTCTTTCGCGCCCTCATCCACCGCGTCCTCCCATCTCCTCCTCGGTCTTCCCACTGGTCTTTTCCGTGGATTCTGGTATTCAATAGTTTTCGTGGTATTCTGTCTTCCCCCATCCTGGCTACATGACTAGCACACCTTAGACGCTGTAGTTTTATGTATCGTGTTAGGGGTAGTTCTTTATACATTTGATACAAATCAAAGTTATATCTTATAACTTTGGGTCCACACGCCCAATTAGACCAAATTAATTTTTGTAATCTCTCAATTAGGCCTATGTATTATTTTAATTTGTCTTTCTTAGAATTATTCCACCATTTAATACATTATGGTTAATTGAATTTTGATTATTAACATATTACGTATATAATTTTAAGTTTTTTTTTTACTACATTGATTAATATTACATATTAATATATGTGAACATTGGGCTAATCCTTTTTATACCGGATGGAAATAATCTGAATTAATTTAAATCATTTACCAAGTTGTCTAAATAGACTGCGGTTTGCATCTCACCTAATCCAATGTGGCTGAAAGACTTCTTCCTCTTTGACAACATAACAATTTTACAAATAGATATTCTATAAATTTCTATTATTTCTAATAAGGTTTATATACTCCTACATTTTACAGCAGCACAATAAGTTAATAAAACGTACACCTTACATTTTTTTAAATTTAATTAAAATTACCAATTATTTATGCACCTGAAGCATAGGATAACAAGTAAATCGTGAACATTGGGCTCATCCTTTTTATACCGGATGGAAATAATCTGAACGGTTTGCAAAATTGTATAATAATATTTCTAAATGCGACGAGTGTTTAGTATTTCGTATAAAAACATTAACATGGTTAAAACGAAATAAATTGTGACTACGAAATTTGAAAACGCTACGGTGCAATTGCTGAGTGATGATATGAAACTGCTTCAACAATATATGCTCCCTCCAGTTTCCGGTTATCCTGTCATTCCGGTGTACCACAGGGTGCATCCGACAGAGTGCGTTTGTATAGTGCCGCAGCACTGGTTGGAAACAATGTATGATTTGTCATGTATCACTGGATTGTTTTAAGTGTCAACTGCAAAAACAATTTGTAACAGTGGCCTATTTTTACTTCCATGTTCCTTACGAAATGGAAGAATGGTGATCGCGAAAAAATCGTGTTCGAGATAAGGGCTTATTCTGATTGTACTACCCTCAAAACATGAAGAAAAGTCAATTTCCGAAATGTGTGTGTGTGTGTGTGTGTGTGTGTGTGTGTGTGTGTGTGTGTGTCTCTATGTGTAGAATATTTTCTACGGCGAACGATAACTGCCGCAAATTCAACAGAATCAAATAACTTTTGCATATGTGCTTGAGTTGTAGAGGACTCAAGACCTATTGATTTTGGTGAAGATCGGTTAAGGGGAAGGGGTAGTTTACCTGATAAGTAAAGTATCCTGAAAAGAAGGTTATAATAATCCACTGTAGAAAGGTAGATCAAATATCTATAAATGAAAAGAATAGTTGAAGGGGAAGAGGTAATTTTTTATAAATTTATTCAACTAAAAACTTTAAAAAATTTCAACAACATATTAACAATTGATATCGTTCCATGCTACGTAACCACGGATATGTAAACAAAATAATTTTTCGTTTTCAGAAATTCACAAATAACAACCGTTGAGCAGTATGCATCTTCTCTTTCTTTCACCTTGTTTAAATAAAAAATAATTTAATCAAATTAATTCTTTATTTTTAAAATATTAACAACAAGGTACAACTTGTACTTTGATTATCTTTGTCAGCGTTTTTACCAAAAGCATGCTGGTACATTTAGTTTCGTTCTGAGTGCACATATTAAAAATAATTTTATAATTAATTAGAACATGGAAGTCATGTATGGTTCTCCACACCCATTTTTGTATTTATATCATCAGTTATCATCATCGTCGTCGTCGTCGTCATCATCATCATCATCATCATCATTATCATCTTCACCCCCAAAAACCAAGCCCTGGTGGACTTGTTCCGGAACCCATATCATCCTCGGAATACCAACTTCTCTATAGTTAGTAGACTCATATCTCAAGGGTACTGCTGTCCATGTGTTCGTACGAATCGTCTCCTATTGTCCCTAATCTTCTGTGCAAAAATTCGATTTTCAATTGTATCCTAACATCTTCATGCATTTTTCGTGTGTAGGAAAGAATATTCTTCTGTACTTCTTAAAATTAATCATCTCGGCACTTTGAACTTTCTCTTCTTCGTTTCTTCCGAGGACCACGTTTTACTTGTGCACAGGAATGTAGGAGTAACCAGTGTTTTGTAAAATTTTTGATGGTAACATTTTTTTTTTTTAAGAATTTTATGGATTGTTTTACACACCTTCATCTTTTTGACTTATTTTGTTATTTATAAAATCATTAATTTATAAATTAGCTTCATTCACTCAATAATTAACCTATTAAACTGCTGTAGAATTTATTTGTTAGGGATGGACGACGGTAACCTCTCGCCGTTTCGCTTCCACAATGTTTGATTCCGACCTTCTTGACGGGCGGATTGAGGATCTTGTGGCAGACCTGCTGTTATACTCTGCACTTACGCTGGATACTATTGCATTTGGAGATGCTTGTGATGCGACTGCATTTCTGCTAAGTATCGCTCGATGAAGCGCGTAACTGCCGGCATTGTTTCTTTCACTTTAGGCATTCACATCATCGCTCTTGTAGAATTAACAGCATGTGCACAAGCACTGCCTGATTCACAGGGAAAACAATTTTCTTAGCTTCGAGGTAGGCGATTTTTTGCAACGTTTTTATTTCATGTATCGATACCTCATGTTTATACACAGAACAGTTGCGTGACCGTGAAGACTGTTGGCTACAGGAGTTAATACACTTCGTCGGATCGGCACAAAGGTCATCGCCATGGGCCGACATTCCATGAAAACATGTCTTGACTCGGATGCCATGTACCCAAGACGCGTCCGCTGCAAAAAATGCATGGTCTGAGGAATAAAAGGTTTTACGCTCAACCTATGGATTCCTGTTCAAGTTTTCTCGGGGAGGTTTGTCGTGTTAAAAGTCAAGACATGGAAGGCGGAAGGAAGTGTCTGACCTTCCCTGCGCACCTGGAGCCTCTAACACGTTATGGCTTCCTGTGGCGCTAGTTTAGTTGCAATCTGCTCTTCAGTGGAGTTTAGTAAGTCACGGCCCACCACCACGTCCTTTGTGGTATTTAGAGTGGCGTGGTGACTCACTTCAACCGCTCTTCTTTGTGCCCTTTGCTGCCCGGTCAGAGTCTCAACCACAGACCACCAGCCCTTTTCCTAGAGTCTATGACTTAGGCGTTCTAGTAGAACCACTTACAGATTTCTCTATTAAAAAGGGGCTCACTTTCGTGAAGTCCCCTTATTTTCTTTTAACTATCAACTATTTGGAATGTGTTCTTGCTGACGGCACCAAAAGCTTCACTGCATCGACAAGACTGTAGTGCCTCCTTATCTTTATCCTCCTAGGATGTTTTTTTCTGACGAGGGTTCTTCAACCCCCGAATTAATTTCGAACTTAGCATATGAGTTCGACGATTACCGTGAAAATAACCGGATCACTGCGGTAGAGCCCTCGAGTACCGCAGCTAGGATTAAGTATAACAGGGTGCGTCCTAGGGCCCTGAAGCCAAAGTTGGCGACTCACTAACGTAGACCATCCACTCATTGGCACAATCGGCTTCTAGGGATACACACAACGTTGTCAAAACTGTCTTAACAGTGTCTTGTTAGTCAGCTAAAGTGTGACATTTGTTGTTCGCCCCCCACGAGGCCAAGTTGTTGTAGGCTTGGGCATATTGTTGGATTTCTGGGGGGTCATCGATGATGATTATTATTATGATTGTTCTTGTTACGGTTGCGAAATCTGGGCCGATGCACTAAAGGCGGAGAAGTACAGAAAAGGTATGGCATCGGTGCAGAGAAGAGGAGCCCTCAGAGTACCATCCTCTTACCGGACAGTGCCAGAGCCAGTAGTCCTGGTGATAGCGGGAGTGATTTCCATAGACCTGCTGGCTCTTGAGCGGAAGAATTTATTCGAAAGAAGAGAGGAAATTGGAAGGGATGCCGCAAAGCATGAAGCCAGGGAACTCACTCTCCGGCATTGGCAAGATCGTTGGGATAGAGAGGATAGAGGAAGATGGGCCGCAAGGCTCGTACCAAACTGGAAGGTACGGATCGACCGCCAACACGGTGAGGTCAACTACCATCTGACCTAGTTGCTCAGTGGCCACGGCAATGTTAATGCCTACCTCCATAGAATAGGAAAGGTGCAAACCCCAGTATGTCAATACGGAGACTCTCCTCATGAAGATGCCTTTCACACGTTTTTCAAGTGCTGCAGATTCACAAGACAGAGGATGGTACTGGAAATGGAGCTCGGGGACTTCACGTCCGAGAGCGCAGTTGCGCTTATGCTTCGTGGTGTGGGGAAACGGGACCGCATCAGTGCATTTATTCAGTGGGTCCTACTAGAAAAAAAGACAGGCCCAACTTGTTAACACGGCCAGTAGAAGACGAGAAACAACTAGAAAAACCCGATAGGCTCCATCCTGAAGTAATACGCTAAGTGGGTCCGGGATGATATAAATGCCTGAATTAGAGGTGGGTTTTTAGTGGGTGAGAGTCCCACACACTAAAGGAAGCATGCGCTCCTCTGACGGTGCATAAAGCATTTTTCTCCCTCTATAAAAACATTATTATTAATGTTGTTTTGTATGTTGACATAACGAAAGTTAATCGTGTAACCAGTTAGCACGTCTTTTTGTTGTCCTCACTTACAATTACACTGCCTCCCACTCCCAACTATTCGTTCCCACCCCGTGTGAGATTGCTTTTATCCACTGACAATTAAGGGTAGCCACTTCACATTTAGCAGCAACGTGCAGCTGTGACTCTCACACTCGCTTACATTCACTTTATTGTAACTGTCCTTTGTAAACCACTCGCGTCACTGGTGACCTGATATCTTGACGACTATCTCACGTGATATCTATATGTAACGGACTTACATGTTTTGTATTTATAACATGCGTGTTATACCGCCTGATGGAAACCATATAAAAATAATGAGAAGATTAATTTTTTTCATAAACTTCAAGGAGTAAACCAAAGAACTTGTTCCGTCTCAACAACCAATTTCCTCTTTCGCCTTCCAGGATTCCTTTCCCCTAGGCCTTTGAAAAACTTCTGTTGTTCATTGTTAGCAGTTGCTGCTCCGAATTATGTTCCCATGTATACAAAATTCCGTTTTTGTACTTCAAAATTGTGTAGATTAAATATACATAAATATACTTACAAACATTTAATAAACATGCTACTACATTTCGAATAAGAGGCTGGAGCAAGTGTGTCACATGATTTGAAGTCATGTGAGGGTGAGATTGAACTGTCTGTATTTACAGCGTTATTTGAATACGTACAGAGAGGATTATTTAACTAGCGAAACAAGTGCGTTTCCGCGAATAATGCGAAAGTGAAATTCTTAGCCAGCGAGATATTTTCGAAGCGTTCCAGGAATTTCTATATTCCTGTAACTGTTGGCTGAAACTATTGCCGACAGTCTGATAGACATAACAATGTTTCACGAATTGTCAAACGGGAAATCAATATTTAATTTAATACGGGTCATTGTATTTAACAGTGAGTATATCCATGTTTACTTGCTTCTAGTCAGCTGTGCTGGTAACATTTTATAATTTACAAAACTTTTGCTTCTGGAGCTGTTGGATAACGTTAGAACTGAAAAATAGTATTACAGGTAAATTAAGCTAGCTTTCACCTCACGTAAAACACAAATAGCGTTACACGTTTACTGCGCTCAACGTTGCAATAATTAATGTTCGTGACAAAACTATCCCTTGGGAGTTGATAACGTCCACTCCTGTAAAATGTTCATTATCATTAGTCGTTACCATGACAGCATTGAGCCTAGCGTATTTACAATTAATCAATTTCAAACACATCTGTGCTTTAGTGATGTGTAATAACATCGTTAGGAGTTTAGCTTGGATAGCGATCTTAAAGGAGTGGATTTAAATGCTAATCGAATACTAGAGTAATCGACAATCATACGTTTTAATAACACTTTTATAAATATCACACCCTTATTAATATTTTTGTTCTATTTAATACGTTACCGTTGCGAACTATATCGGTACGTAAGAACATTTTTTGGATAATCGATAGTTTTAAACTAAGTAAGCGAGAGGCGAAACAGAAACCCTTTGCAAGTAAGCACTTAAAGAAAGAAAAGTTTTCCCATTCTCCATTAACGAGATGGCGCAAGACGGCGAGAGTGGGGACAAAACGTCGACGAATTTCCGCGTCCCTATTTCAATCAACTCTTCTGGGTACAAAATTGAAGCTTTCCTCATGTAAATGTGTTGTGGTAAATTGGTTTGGACTTTAAAACTACAGAAATGATTAATTTTCTGACCACGAGGAATCAACAGGAATCCGTATTTGGCCCCCCAGCAGTAGTTTACCGCCTCCAATTTTAGACGGTACTTAAATATTCCGTTTGTTGTTCTCGCACATGTCGTCAATTGATGAGTCACCACGCTCCTCAGTCAACTAAACAGTCGATAAGTATTTCGGGACAATGTGATCGTGATAACATATTAATTAACACTCAATTTTGAATGCATTTTAAATTTTGCTGTACATAAAAGTGATAATTTTAAGAATTGAAGTTACACTAAATATACAAAAATTAGCCCAAAGAGAGAGAGAGAGAGAGAGAGAGAGAGAGAGAGAGAGAGAGAGAGAGAGAGAGAGAGAGAGAGAGAGAGAGAGCAGATTCAGAGGATGAAATCGTCTGATGATAATACAAAAATAAGTTAGCTAAGATGTGATATAAAGACACTGCATTGAATCAGTAGAAGATCATGTTTCTGGCAGTAAAAGACCCACTAACTATAGTAGCTGATATTGTTAACAACGGATGGAAAGAGGATGGAGAGACCAAAGAAATAAGAGAGGTGACCCGACATTTACCTCACACATGTCTTGCTGTTACTCTCGAATATAATGATGTATTCTTACAACTAAGTCTTTGCTCATGAGATATAGTATACAAAATGTTGTAATTTGATGTACCGAGAAAAGTTTAGTTTAGGTGTTGGCCACTTTGATTTTTGAAGTAGCGTTTGGATAGAGCCAAAATGTCGTCGAAACTAGGTTTAAAAAGGCTATCATCGAAATAATATAGATTGTCAAATTAAGAAGAAGAAGAGTAAGAACAATCTTATCAACAACAAAACACAAAAAATAAGAATCGTCCCTACTAAGCAAATATTTACTTTTTAGTGTCTTTAATAATCACACACTACACACGGCCACGCTCATGGCACTATGTACTGCATACGACTTGGAAACAGAAGCAATTAATAAGAATGTCACAAAGCTTATGGAAACCACAAAGAAGGCGTTTCTCCTTACTCCGAGTACTTATACTGCGAGTAACAAGGTGAGTGTGGAAGTCATGTGAATAGACATGCCGTTCATTTACACGTCATAAGCCAGAATAGACTTAATAATATAATGGTACAATTTACATAATTAGTAAAACAAAAGATAAATAAACTGGAGTTGTAGCTTGGTGAAATGTCGATAGAACAGATTTTAAAAAGACTCAAGTGACTTTTGCAAGACGAAAAGGTATCTGGTAACCTCCTGTGGTACAATGGCATGAACAAGAATTGCTTAGTAAGGAAATAATTGAAAAACAGATGGGAAGAATTCGCTTAACAGTGGCCAGACAATTGCTAATGGTAATGACGAGAATTGTCTGGTGAGGAGAGGAAACAATGCAAGTGAACTTAGAAAAATAAGAGGAACCATAAAAGGAGGAGAGAAGAATAATTGTAACAAAATGATTAGGCCAATTATTTATGAAGCACAAGTCACGTAAATTTTTTATTACAGCTTAATTGGAAATTACTTATACTAACACTTTACCGGAAATTACTTTAAAATTAATATAAGTAAAAAGAGTATACTAACTCTTTATTTATACTACTAGAAATTGCTTACAAGTTAAACTTAAAAACACTGAAATTTAAACTTTTTTTATTCCAAATAATACAACGTTTTCTGTATCAGAGTTTATTATTGAAGCTCTTCACCCCTGATTGTTCTTGCACGACATATTTCAGAACCATGATTTGATTTTGTTTTATTTCCTTCGTAAAAACTATTGTATGTCGTTATTATATCAGATACAATATTTCTTCTTCTTATTTTTCTTGTTCTTCTTCTTCTTTCCATCCCCGTCTAACGTCAAGCGTCGAGGTCCTTCATTCATTCCTGATACTCACTCCTTTATATCATGGGCGACTTCTAACATGGCCTTCCACCTTTTACAAGGCATCTTCTCAACACAGGCGACCCCCAATCCAATCTTGGTCTCATTCTTTCTCTTTCTCTCCCTCCGTCTTCTATTACAAACCCCGGCTTCCATTCGCCCATCCTCATTATTTGATAGGGTAGACAGACTAACTACCTTGTATACTCGTAGCTTGACTTCTACCGTGATTTTTTGTTACGAAAAATAACACTAGAAATTTAATAATATAGGCTATTTGATTTACTGATGCTAACACAGTGATCAAAAACTTTAACATCGTTACAGGTTTTAAAAAGCTAGGCAAAGATGTACAAGTTACTTTCATGTTCTAGAGGAAACATAATTATGGCCATACTGTCTGGAAGTCGTGTACCGTATAAAATTAGGTATTGGGGTTTCTATCTTTAAAACGTCATTTATTGTCTACACGTAATTGTTTTGGAATACCGAATCATTTCGAAAACTTCCCTGCTACTTGACCAAATGAAAACACAAATTTTTCGAGACACTCTGTAGCATGTATGTTGCAAATTGATTGAGTAACTTGAAACCTAATTTTGTACTTTTTAAGATTTACCAACTTAACTATCGAAAATATAATTTAATTAAGAATTGTGCCGGAAAGGAACTTGCAGTTAAAAGTGTGAATGCGAAAGGTTTTAAAACATTAGGTATTGAAAAGAATGTACACGCACACAACACACATACACACAGAATGTAGGCCTACTAAAAAATAGGTAAAAGTACCGACATGGGTGACTGAACTCGCTAGTTAACATTAGCCAGAAAGGACATTTAACTTATAGCTTGCTTACTAAAATGTGTACGGGCGGTAGGGCAAGTAGGGGTACAAAGGGGTACAAAGAAGTTGTTTAGTCCTATTATTGTTATTTCCGATCTGACGATGAGCTGTGAAGCTTGAAAGCGCTAATCGGAATAATTTTTCTATAGTGGTGTGCAACAGTGTTAATTCTGTTTGAAAACATAATTAGTGAAAACTTAACAAATCTCATTTGCGTTCGTAGAAAATGAAACCTTATCTCTTTCGGTAAAACACAGTTGAGTGGATAACTGTAGAGATCAACAAGCGTCATCTCCCCGGAGACATTTTACATGGCCAAAGTTATTAATGTCAAAACTGAGAAGAGGACTGGGTTTTCCAGTTGCTTGAGCCTTGTAATCTCTTACAGTCTTCACACGTCTCCTCCCTTCGCCCAGCCATAACACGTGTTCGCATCAAAGGCTTTATTGTGTTCAGTTACATTCGTAACTGTTAGAAAATAGCCTCGTTGGCTGTCTGAAACAATTGTCAGAGTTTGATAAATGAATTGAATTGTGAAACTATTAAGCCAGTTTCAAAACTCAGATTAATTATCCATCCTCGAAAATTTTACGAGATTTATTAGGTATGCGTGAGTTACCTCCAGCTTTCTCAAAATGCTTCACAATTTGCATAAAGGATGGGGGGTTGTCGCGTACGACGTTTGCTTTGGTCAGTGAAGACTAAACGTACATACTTTTCCGTCTACAAATGTGTAATGACTAACATATTACCAGTACAAGAAGATCAAAATATACTGTGTTTCGTTTGTTCGATTTATAATATTTGGTGCTTTACGCACCAACTGGAGTTGTGCAACGCTGTTAGTCAACTGGAGTTGTCAAATTTGTAACGAACCAAACAAGGAAATAAATTTACATGAAGATTTACCGTAAATAAATTTACCGTTTATTATAATTGGGCTTATAAGTACTTGAAGTTGAGTAGCTAATGAACTGGAATTCGACACAGTTTCTTTTGAAGATATCTTCCCTGTGACCGCTGACTGCGTCTTGCTATTTGAAGTCAAAATAAAAAAAAATTAAATAATAAGTACAAGAGGCTTCTTCTTATTTCTCTTTTCCATTTAGTCCTAAATCGTACGCTGTTTGGTCCTCTATTATATATCTTTTTTTTTTTAATTCGTGCTTTCATTATCCAAGCCACTTATACGTATACGAATAGAATAAAATTTACCTCTTTTATTGGTCTAGTGGCTTTTCCTCTTTATATTTCACTTCGCGTTTCTGGACATATGTTCCATCTTCAGATGCAACCCCTCAGTAAAGTTCGTCAGATAATTAAAACAATTGACGTGTAATATACTCACATGTCGTAAATAAATATAAATGTGTTTGAATAAATATAAATATATGAACACGGAACACACCCAGTGTTGTTGGTGCGCAACACGGTAACACTGGTGACGAACATTACTGAAGGGTTACACCTGAAGATGGGACATATGTCCAGAAACGCGTAGTGAAATATAAAAAAGTAAAAGCCACTAGACAGATAAAAGAGGTAAATTTTGTTCTATTTATATACGTCTTTTGTATATGTTTCTCTGTTTTCCCATTTGCCTCTCTTGCACGATGTTCTTCACACTCCTAACTGCCGTATTTCTGAATTTATCTTCTCACTGCATTCTGGATCGGCCCCTAGTCTTCTTCAATCGACTCTCAATTCAAGTGTTGAATACTAAAAGACAATGTCAGAAGTGTGGGAGACTGTAATAAAGAATTTTGACGGACGTAAAGGAATAGAGATGATTACTGGAGAAAAACTGCTGCCGTACAAATTCTGACGAAATAAAAATGAAGATATTAAACAAAAAGCATAATTTGGTTTGTAATCGAAAGAATAAAGCTAAAGCTATTGATTTCGTTTACACGGAACACGGAAAACGTGGAACAACGGTATAACAAAAAAAAGTCGAATTAGTCTTCAATAGCAAACAAAAAAGAAAAGATGTGGACAAAGCAATTAAAAGCAAAATTAAGGAGATAGACAGGAATGGAAGCTAAGATGCAACAAAAACTCCCGGAAATGTAATAGAATTCATGCATACCACGATGATTTCCTGTACAAAGCATATTAAACTTATTTTATGTTTTAATTAGAACATCTCAGAGTAGCTGTACAGTAAACCTTCGAGTAATTTTTATAGATCATTTGTGTTTTGTAATTTCCTAAGTGGCACCTTATCGTGCAGGTAACGTCGCTTTACCGCGACACGATTTCGTGCTAAAGATTAGCTTTCTTTTATATCACTTCTTGGGCACTACCTTCGTAATACACTTAATGGAACACAAGTAATCATGTTCACGCACACATACAAACCAGTGCATTACGCATGGCATAAAGAAGACGTGTCTCGTGTTTTCCTTTGGCAGTCGATCAGTGAAACTTTGACGGAAGATTAACTCTTACCGAGATGTACGGAATGCTATTTGAGAGCGTCGAGTACTACATGAATGTAAGTAGCAAATTCTGCCTACTGTTATTGACGTTTAAATACACAATGTGCATATGTAACTTGGAAACAGGAGTTTTAATAACTTTTAAAGATGGATTTGTGAAGTTTTTTAACGGAATTTTAAATTGTTTGTGTCGACATTTCCACATAATTAATTAAAATCAACATCACCATTTGTAAACGATCAAACAACAGAAGTAATCACTCGTACATATGTATAATTAGTGTAATGTTCATGGAATATTGTCATTTTACCTTATTAATATAGGAATAATAATAGGTCTATATGCATAATAGTTATTACGCATAGTATGCTCCTTCAGCTGTAGAATCCGCTCATTATTCTGAACGAAGTAAATTTATTACTCACTACATAAATTTCGATATTATGAAATTTTTTAATTATAAGAAAAATTACAAAAATTCAGATTTCTCTAGTATTGTTTTAGTAATATAACAAGCGTAGAGCACACAATCAAACAATGAACAATAAAAATTCGAAATATTCCGATTTGGGTTAAAATTTCTTTTAGCCTGGTACCCCGCTGGATTTAGACAATTTTTTATCTATTTTTTAAGCCCTTGGGGTATAGAATTTGAAAATTTTCAAAATTAACACTACTTTCAGATGTTAATTAAAAATTTCTTTAATTTGATGCACCACATGAATTTTGGCGATTTTATCAAAATTTTCACCCACTTTTTGGGCCTTGACGTCCAAAAATGTTCAAACTTCAAAAGTGAACACTATATTGACACTGTGATTTCAATTCCCTTTAATTTGATACACCACATGAGCTTTTGCAATTTTTTCTCAATTTTTACCCCACATTGTTTTGATCCCAAACTTTTGTAGGGGTCAATCTCATAAAGAATAGAGTTCTGTAGTGTAAAAGTATGGAACCGCATAGCCAGTTTTACGAAAATTAGTTGATGCGCCCTTAAGTATCGTGAGACATACCGCAACCATGCGCTCAAATTTTAAGGAGAGAGTTAAGTGCAGTCCCATATGGAATATTGAGTCAAATACCAGAGCGAGAAAATTTATAAAAGCAATGAAACGGGCGGGTCGCAAAAATTCTCACTAAATCCGAAAGCTCTTGATGATTTGGAAGAACTTCCTGCCCAATACCAAAGAACACAGATTGGGGAAAATTTTCTTCTGCACGATTCGATTGAAGATGAGGACTTTCAAGAAAGTGTTAGTCTTTGCAACGAGAAGAAATTAGGAAATTTTATCAAGTACATAGTTCTTAAAAGGAACATTTTAGGTTAGTCAAAGGTAGTACTCTATAATCTGCGATAAATATTGAAATGTTCTATGTATGTTGCTACTTATTGCAGGTGGCTCCGGATATATTTACACAAGTTTTTACAATCCTCGGAACAATTACTCGAGCCAGGATCAATCCATTATTTAATCTATTATTAATTCATTGATATTAATTAATTTAGGAAAAATTATTGTAGGAAAATTAGATTAGGAATTTTTATTTTAGGGAAATTTGTTTTAGGAAAAATATTTTGTAGGAAAATTGGATTAGAAAAAATGTCCGGGAATCACCCTAAATCGATAGACAGACAAATGTCAAATGGTGGAGTGAAAGCAAAGTACTCGCTTCGCTCGTTCAGTTTATATCCGCATAATTCATTATTATGTACACAAACACACACACACACCACATACCCCACGAAAATTTGTTCAAACCCACTCATTATACGATGGGCAAAACAAGCCCTAATGATGACAGTAAATTTTGTCGAAACATCATCAACCATTTCACCATTTAACTATGAATCCACGACCACTGCTACACTAACGGTGGCTTCTTGTGTGTTGTCGACTTGTGGCCCACTATGCATTGCCTTTTTCAGTGGCTCTACTATAAAATTATCTAATGCCATAAAGACTGCACGTTTCTAGATGATAATATGGCGTACAAAAAGCGTCATCAATTAATCAGTACTAACCAGTCAATTAATCTTGACTGCACGTTTCTAGATGATAATAACGCGTACAAAAAGCTTCATGTAAAACATAATTAATCAGTAGCTACTATGGACACGGATAATGTTGTCAGTAGATCGATGGATACATTTGTACAGGATAAATAAATCAAACTAGATTAAAAATCGACTAGTTCTTGTGACCGTTTCTTCGCTTCTTCTTATTACTGAACTCGCTTCTTCGCTTGTGGAATGAACTCTGTGTTTTTCTAGCTCTGACGTTTAGGTAAATACTCAAATAATAAATATAGTTGTGTACCACTGTACGGGTCAATGCAACAAAATATTCTATTTATTTTTTTATTTTTTATCTTTATCCTCATCATATTAACTCGGAAATATAAGCAGAATTGAACAATCTTCTTTTTTTTAGTATTGCTATTTACATTCTGTTTATTTACTGACGTTCATAATATTTCTAACATCAATCATGCTATTTTTAACAGAATTATCACTGTTGCAAGATCGGATCATTTTTTTTCGATCTGACGATGAGCTGTGAAGCTTGAAAGCACTAATCGAAATAATTTTTCTGTAGTGGCGTGCAACAGTGATAACTCTGTGATTATAACCACTAACACAACTTTCCTAATTAAAATTCATGCTATTTCCGCATTAATGCGTGACTTTATTTACACTGCTTTAATGGGATCTCATAAATGTACGATAATGTCTTATAATCGTGATAATCATCATAATTATCATCACACCACGGCATAGACAAGGCGCTGCCTTTTCCGCCTTCAAACATCCTCCAGCCATCTCTTCCTAGGTCTACACACACACACACCTGTGTCCTATAGGTTAGTACTTCCAAACTTTTTTGGCCAGTCTGCAATCTGATATTCTTTCTAACTATTATTTCCACCGTTGTTTGTAATCTTTTCATTTTTCATTCAAGTTAACTTGTAACTCTTCTCTTATGGCCTCATTCTTTATACGGTCAAGTTTAGACCATCATGTATGTCCTCTTAAGAACGCCATTTTTGAGGCTTGTAGTTTACTGTCTTGTTTCTTGGCGTTGCCCATAATTCACACCCATAGGACAGTATAGAGATTGCCATAACTTTGTGAAGCTTTACTTTGGTATGTCGACGTACCTTGTTTCTATTGATTGTCCCACAGATCGCCTGGACTTACCTAACTTTACACCAATATCATAATTCCTATTATAGCCAATATCAGTTCCCAAATAATTAAAATGGCTCACATAGTCTATAGTTTGACCATTAATCATTATTTTAGTTTTTATTGGTTCCTTGCCTCGAAATGCCATTACATTTGTTCTTATAGTGAAGTTCTTCATATTGTATTGTTTGCAAATCTGATGAAGTCGTACAAAAAGAGATTTTTGTATAGCAGGTTCACAATAAAGTTATTAGCATTACTATCTCACTGTTTTGTGCGGTGTGTGTGTAAGTGTGAGCGCAATGAAGCGAGCAGATAATGGCGGGTGACATTCCAAGAAAGAACGTTCCCTGCCAATATTTTTTCAAACCAATGTAAAGTGCGGGGATAATTCTTTCTGCGAGAATAATCCGACGCTTCGGCTTTCCGCTCGGGTCTACAATTTATTCGCTGCGACGTATATGAGCTGGCACTCTCTCTTATAATAATTTCTACGTAGAGGTGAATGTTTACCCCTTATTGATGATGCTACTGGTGATGATCGTGTCTGGGGGGGGAGGGGGGAGGAAAAAATGGTTAATGTATCGGTTCCGTTTACCCATGTTTGACAACGTTTTAAGAAAAAACGATTCACTTTGAACTGGATGCAAGACCGTCTTGAAAATAAAACTATACTACAAATAATTTAGGGACTGAAAAGTGAGCGGAAGTAAGCGAGACAGAGTTTGCAGGAATTTGATAAATGAATTGAGTACAAACATGCAAATTCGAATATATTGTTACGAAATGCGGAAAAAGTGTTATGCCATTACGGAACGTTCTGGTACACTGGAGAACGTTGTTCTACTCTTTTCTCGGGTATTCCTGGAGCTGTAATGCGTATGTGACGCTTGACATGCGAGGGAGTATTACGTAATGTGACGATTTCATTAATAAAAATATGGTAATTATTAAATTGATAATGTGTAGGCTGAGAAATTTTAAATTTTTAATAAAATCGCACATTTAAACTAAATCTTATTGCTATCATTAATAATAATAATATTTAATAAAAAGTCTAATAATAAAATAAAAGGAAATACGATTGTACAGAAAGGGTAAAGCTTGTTAATTAATCCTGCATAGACAGGCACTAACCAGGATTAACTTGATTTCCGACCCCTAAACAAACTAAATATACTTGTAAATTTTGACATTATTTAAATAATTAAATAAGACCACTGTAATGTATTTTAATAACGTCTGTAACTAAGAATATCTCTACTTAATTAAATAGTCAAACTTTAATCCTTTAAATAAAGAAGAAACATGGAACTACTTTTATGTTGATCGGTAAATGTCGCGAGATTACTACTCTAACCCCTAAACTATTTTCACGCACTTGAAATGGAGCGGTCAACCCGTAAGCTGCGCACAGCAGTAATGTGGAACGTTAAAAATAGTTTGTTTCCTAAAGTGATTAATCCGTCAGTTAAGACACAGAGGCATTCTTTATACTATTAAACAATGTGTTGCGTTAATATAGTTGAACCGCGATTCATATAAATATGTTGTAAACGAGTAAGAAAGAATAATGAAAATTTAGCGCCTATGACATCTCTACAAAAATCCTAAAATATAAAACTTATGTAATTAAAACTGTGGTAACACCATAAAGTGAAGTGCAGCAAATAAACAATCATGTGAAGTAGATACAGGTGAATAAAACTTTTGTGTAAATCATTCAAATCAACGAGCTATTACTACCCGTTAGCCAAGAGCAGAGAACCAGGACCCGCAATGATCTAAAAGACTTCAGGACTACACCATCCCCGGATACGAAGATAACGAGAGATAGCTGACCTACATCAAACATGCTGCAACCGAGGACCGAGGACTGGAATAACGAGGAGCTGGAGGATATCCAAAAGGTGACACGGAGGCAAGCCTTCCGTGGTTATGAAATACTAAATATTATATCCAACCAAAGACAATTAAATTAACAACATTAAGACATTTTAAGTACTGACAGTAATTGTATTCTTATTTGTAGTAAAAGAGTAAATTTAAACTAAGTTTACTGTAGTAAACTCTAGTAAAGTTTAAACTGAAAGCTTTATTGTTTTAAGAAGATTAACAAAGTCCAT
>CM068372.1:119263908-119270891 GCA_034769895.1 Magicicada septendecula
CTCTCATTATACTTACACAGAATAAATCAGAACACAAATACTCAAATTAAAAATAATAAAGAAAAATAGGGAAACACACGACTAAACGAACAAAACACAAATAGGTACGTAGTATCTGCTGCACGTCAGTTCCGAAAACGAACATAGCTGCTAACTGAGCGTTTTGCCGGTTTATACAGCGGCAACACGTTGGACGGATGAGTGTGTACCACCTTTCACAGTTTGTACAGTGACAACTACTACGAGGTCAATGACTGTGCGCAGTAAAACACTGCCATTGTCTAAGCCGGTAACACAAGACGGTACAAGTGCCCAGCAGTTCGAAAGCAATGCTACACTTTTCTTCAAGTTTCCCTACTAATATTGTTCGGATTTCAAATTATTCAATAACTTGTTTGAAATAAATAATAAATTGTTTAACACAACCCAACCGAAACACAACTACTACATCAGCTAGCGAACCAACATGGCTGAAGATGGCTATACTGCTTGATGCTCGAAACGTGTACCAAGATAACAAAAACGCCCTCATTGTACGTGCAGGCGTATCTTTGGGTTATACGTTCTACTTTACCTTTTAGGGATGAAATAAGACTTTTGGTGATATCGGAATGTTTCCGCGTGATTCTTTTGTGTTAAAAACGGCGGGTGAACTCCTTAAAGGGGTCGGTGTTTGACCTTTAGAAGGATTGCCGTGCTTATTTTAGTGTTAGAAAGGCAGATGCGAGGTTTTAGTTCGTCACGCTTGTCTTCCTTGCATCACCCCTAACTCCTTTGTATTGTGTGCGCTTGAATATATAGTTTGTATATTTGTGTATATTTATGTAATATCTAGTATATATAATTGTGATATTATTCAATAGAGTTTCATCTGCAAGCAGCGTATTGGGTTTTTGTCGTTTCAATACCTGACGCAAGTTTCACTGAAAAATATCAGCATCATCAGAGGTTTGTAAGTATTACATAATTGCTGCAAAAATCTTACGTATATATAAAAAATGATGAATATATATATATATATTGTTACGACATTACAGAACAGTCTACGTATTTATCGAATGTTCCAGTGGAATCCGGCTGTAATGTGTGTGTGCGTACGTAATTCTCGACGCGTTAGCTAGACTGTGTCAAGGCCGCAATGAATTATGGTGTAATGTTTTCCTTTATTGTTAATGCGTAGTATGGAATATTCTGGTATTTCGGCGGAGTATAAATACAAGTACTCAGCGACATTCATTTCAGTTTGAGAAGCGAGTTATTGTCGGGCGATTACTCTGTGCGTTCAAGTGGTTATTAGTGGAAGGTAATTGTTGTGGCGAAGTGTTATGCGTTTTACAATCGTGCGGGACAATTGTAATACAATTGTGTTTTATATTAGTTGACATTTTATTGCGTTTGAACAATTTTTTTTAAATTTATTTTAAGAAACTCTTTTGTTGATAACAAACTGTTTAATTGTGATAATTAAAGCTGGTGATTAGTGACTTAATTGGTGTCTGTATTTTGTTTTCCACTGTACTATACGACGATCAGTTACACCGTCGTAACAATATTATAATATAATATTTATGTAATATATTATGTGTATTTATGCAATATCTGTTTTGTTGAATATACTTTGATTTTACATTGTTTAAACTGGCATTGTGTTCCAGATGACAGTAGAGCGTCATCTAATTAGAACTAATGACAGCGTCCGAACTAATTAGAACCGAGAGTAGTTCGAATATACAAAAATTTGGATATTCGAACACAAAAAATTTGTAATACAAAATATGACCATATGCGATAGATAGGCTGCTAGTAACTTATTAATTGTAGAGCACATAATCATATAATAAACACTAAAGATTTGAAACATTCGTTTCTTGCTTACAATTCTGGTTAGTCTGACATCCTACTGGGTTATTACAATTTGTTTCAAACATCTGATCTCCTTTGTAGTCTGTGGGCCCCAAAATTTTTAAATTTTTAAACATTAACTCTACATTCTGGCATTATTTAAAATTCTCTTAAATTTCATAGCCTACATGATTCTTTTGGATTTTTGAAAATTTGCATCCACTTTTTGGGCCCGTCTTAAAAAAAATTATTTAAACGAACACTATATTAAGATGGTGGTTAAAATTCGCTTTAATTTTTTTCCCCAGACGGGCTTTCGGGATTTTTCAACAACATTGACCCAAATAAATATATGCCTCCCTGTCCATTATTTTTGAAGGGAGATCAATCTAAAAAGCAATTAATTTTTCAGGTAAAGGGTTTGTGACGATCGGTCAAAAATATAACACAAATTTTAACTTATTTGTGTCATATTTAAGTTAAAATGTGTGTTAAATTTTTTGACCGATCCTCACAAACCCTTCACCTGAAAAAATATCGATTGACGATCACTACGAATTTAAGGATTTAAATAAAAAACAATGAGATTCTGTAGGGTGAAAGTATGACACGCACCCTAAGATTTATAGAAATCACTTGGTGTGTTCAAGCGATACCGTGATGCATACCCCAAACAATTAGACAGCTAGACAGAACAACAGACAGATAAATTCCGAACGGACGAATTCAATAAATGCCAAGAAACACAAACAACAGCACTTTGCAAGTTACAAACTGTCACTTATACACTAGCGATATGTCTTATTTGTGACCTTTCACGGTACAGATTACTTTCGGTTGATAAAGTTTGTCGTGCATACTATTAAGCTAAAGAAAGTCATACATATTACGGTGGCTGATTCATAGCAGCCTCCAGTAATAACAATTACACACTTCTCCGACAGGAATCACTAATATTTTAAGTAAAATTAAAAAATAATTTTACCTTTGTCTTAGCTAGCTTTGGTTCAGTGTGACTTGTGTCAGAGGCGGCCCCCATGAGCGCTGTCTGTTCCAGGATTGGAGTTAGTACCGTTGATTGGATTGGTTAGCAGATCCTTGTGTGTGCTATATGTTCAAAATCGTATGTGATTTAATGATTTTTGTGATTTAAGCTGTGTCGGAAAAGTGTATACATGTCATTAATGACACTCTGACAAGTCACGGACAACACAATCCAAGAGCCTTCAGTACTAACAATACGTACTTTTACCGTCAGCGAATTATTAGATTGTTGAACGGGCAGAGCGGGCTCTCATCTTTGACTGACCGTTTGTCACTTGTCTGTCTGTCTATCTCATTGGGGTACGTCTCACGATAACTTTTGATGGCTCAACCGATTTCCTAAAATTTGACATGCGTGTCCATACGTTTAGCCTACAGCAGTGGTTCCCAACCTTTCCGGACCCGCGTACCACTCTGGTCTTCCGCGTTCATTTCGCGTACCACCGGAGCTTAAAGAAAGGTTATTGGGGTTTTCTCAATAAAAACCTTGACACAACATGAATAGTACACGTTATCATTCCTAGTTATGTTTAATTATTTAAATCTAATAAATAGAATTTACAAATAGTTAATAGATAGAATTTCCGGTTGGTTCTATGCTAAAATAAAGTACAAAGTTTTTTCAAAAGACAGTTAATTACTTTCATTACAAATTTTCTTGTTAGTACTGAAAAATAACATCTTAAAAAGAAAATAATTAATTTGATACTTGCTGTTATTATGTTTTAATTTAAATCATGTCCGATAAAAATTTATTGTTGTTTTGAACATACAATTTTTATTTATTTATTTTTTTTAGTTAATACTTTTTCCTAGCTAGGTCTTCTTGCGTACCACCTTGGATCGCTCCGGTTGGGAACCACACCCTACAGAATCATATTGCGTTTTAGATCGATCCCAGTAACAATAGGATGATGAAAGACAAAAGTGTGGAGCGTTAAAATAGCAGAATGTAATAAAATCGCAAAATCCCGTGTTGGGTATCAGATTAAAGTGAATTTAACCCACAAGTTGAGATATAGTGTTCGTTTTTTAAAATTTTGAAATTTTCGGACGTCAGGTCCACAAAAGTGGGTGGAAATTTTGACGAAATCGCAAAAATTCATGTGGGGTATCAAATTAAAGAGAATTTTAACTAGTAGTTTACGTTCTGGAAATTACAAAGTTTTGGAATTCCAGGGTCCAAAAAAGGGATTGAAAATTTGAAAAAATTGTAAAAATCTGCAGGGTGTCAGACTAAAAGGGACTGTAACCCAAGTCCAAATATTTAGAATTTTTAGTGTTTATTGAATGATTGTGTTATCTATAATTATTGTAGATATAACCTATTTACTATAGACATTATAGGTATTGTGATGTGTATTTTTTTTTGCTTAAGTTGAGTTGATGGTTGATCTAATTTAATAATAAAATCTTGTTAATTATATTTTCTTAGGCCTCACTAGTTGGACGCCAAATTGTAATATAATATATAACAATTATGATGCTTGTGTTTCTGATAAACAATTAAACCTTCAAATTAATAAAAGAAATGGTTAAATGATAATTGAGTTGTGTATTCGACTTTAGTTGTGGTTAGTTATACTTTTACTTGTTGATTTGTACCTATAGGGTTCCAGTTTTGAGGTTATTTTTTCATGAATTAATATATATAATGTTTTAATTAATTAAAATTATTTAACTTCTTTTAATTCCTTCCTGGATGTTGATTGAATTCACTTACCTACTTTAATTCAAATTACACATGGTACCCGGGCAATAGGTACTACCAACCTATTCTTCGAATGTTCCTTTTAAACACTAATATTTCGAAACTGATAAAAAAAGTTAAGTATTTAAAATAATTCCATACACAATTAATTCTCTTCAATTTCTTTTATTCCTTGTTATATTTGTTTCTTTTCCTTTCTTCTAAATAAAATAACAACCTTTTCTTTTTAAACAATTGTCCAGGTTGGTTAAATTTTTTAGCTCAGTAGTTGGCAATATGATCTCCGTCTCCAAGATCTTACGGATTTTTAACGTTATTTAAATATAAACTCGGGTTCTTTTGACTACAATAATAATAAAATACGAAAATGTCTTTTGCGAAGTACAAAACCTCACAATATAAGAGTGACTACAATAGAACAGAACACTATCTTAGATCTAGAATAACAATTAGTTCGTGTGTGCCGATCGATGTCGACTTTGAGGTTAACCTATTTCAATAAATTATACAACTTTAAACATTAAAAAACAAAGAAATGATGGTTTAAACGTGAAAAATTATAATATTGATAGTGTTTTTGTTTAGTGGTAGTGTAATAAATAGTTTTCAAGTGTACACAAAGTGTTATAGTTTTATTATGATAATTCGTTATCAGTCGTTTATAATTTTAATTATGCACACTATACTTTCCCTTTCTTTTTAAACACACTTTATTATTCACTGTTAAATTATTTATTGACTTTAACTCCTTTCTGCTAGTATAAACTGTCACGACACTTTTCTCACTTTTTTGGTTATGTTTTGATGTTTACGTTCCACCTAACCTAGCCGAGGTTCGACTCTGATGTTAACTTCGCGGCTATATCTATCGCGGAGGAGAGTTCTTTACTCGATGAATTCTTCTCACACTAGACTCCTTGGCGTGGCTTCACTTTTTGAGTTGATCGGCGTAGTCTTTGGGTTCATGCACACAAAAGTGAAAAATTCCCATTGGTCGATACCTAACTCATTGTCGTGAATAGCGTCACTCTTCTGATAACAAAATTACTAAAAATTCTTAAATTTAACATAATTTCCTTATGCTAAGTACAATTGTATTGATTTTATTACGAATGGATTGCTTTCTTTCTTCTGATCATTTTAAAATCTCACACGATATGTTTCAATACAATAATTCTAAAAATGAACAATTTTAATGTTTGGCCTATGCTAATAAATTATTTTTGAAAGTTGTAATTTTTTGTTAGATTTTTAGTTTTCTCGGTAGTACATATTATTTTATGTTACTAACAAGCATTTTCATACTAGTAATTACAATTATGAACCTTAACTTTTTATAAACCCCTTGGCTTGTGCAATAGGCCTAAGAATGTCTTGTGTACACTGGACTATTCTTTGTTTCTTACAATGAAATTGCTTAATTCTAATACAATTTGACTTATCTTCTTTATTCCTTATAGACCATACGATCTATTACTGGACATATCATGATCTAATACAACATTTATACATAGTAATGTCCCTGTCTACCTTCTACAGTAGATGTAGGTTTTTTGTCCAAGTAAACATCTTGTTATTTACATTCTTATTAGTAAATAACAATCATTTAAGATTACTCATATCTTAATCTAATAACATATACTATTTCTTTTTATATTGGACATTGTCTATTACAAATTTTATACATAATATTGTATCTTTTTATCTACCAAGTAGATACAGGTTTTGTTTAACATTTATCTCTTACTAACTACCTTATTACTTGACCATAACCAACAATAGTTATTTCTTATTTTATTAGCTAGTAGCCAGTTTATTTGTCACACTTTATACTACTAAATTAGTTACATCACCCTCTGCTTTACATCTTTAGCATTCTTTTAACGTTCAATATTAGTCTTTTCTTCTACCACACATTACAACATTATTATACAAAAATAAAACTTTTGTAACCCATTTATAACATAATGATCTCTATTTTAATTGTCTAAGTGTCTATCAGTTACACTCAGATATAACTGAATCTATACTTACAGTATATATTATACTGAATCTAGGTTTACAGTTTTTTATCTTTAGGTTATGTTGCCATGTTTCCAGTTACTGGTTATCCAGCTAGGCTCTGCATTATAGGTTTTTACCTATTCTGTATATGATTTGTTATGCAGTTTACTGGAATTATTGTTATTAGGTTTATTCTATACATATTTGATATTTTAGTTTCTTATTTTACTTTATAATGATTTTAAATTTACTTGTGAATACATCTATTTTACAACACAGGTTTATTACTTTGATTCTGTTTTGTACTTCATTATATTTATGACAAACTTTATGTTGTGTGAAACGTCACGTTACAGTATGAATAAATAAATAGTAGATGGAT
>CM068372.1:119271391-119326391 GCA_034769895.1 Magicicada septendecula
ATAAGAATTATCATTAAAGAATTAGATAAACGAAACGAGATGTTTGATAAGCATTTTGCCAAACAAAACGAAAAAATAGATAGTTGTCATGAAGAAATTATGCAACAGTTCACGCTGTTACGCACAGAACTACGTGAAGATACGAATACCTGGAAAGCGAATAAAAGCGAAGTCCAGAAGAAGCAGGAAGAAGAGGTGAATAAGAATTACGAAGATGTACGAAAGGTACAAGATACTGATAACGCTGTTAATTTCACAGACGTGTCAGCTAATAAGAAATTATCAACTGTGGGATCTAATGCGAATGTCATTAGCAACCCGAGGAAGAATTGGATTAAGAAGAAAAATGACTTTGTTTCTTGGTATCTGACGATGTCGGAAGATGATTATCATGATATGAATAGAGATAATAAAAGTTTAATACCATCAAGTAGAATGCATAAAAAGCATAAATTCAACGATACGAGGTTAGACACTGCATCAGTGAAACCAATGATGAACTATTTAGAATGTGGAACAGGCACACATCGACTTAGTAGTCGAGCTGCAGCGATAAGAAGCATGAAGAGGAAGTTCGATATTAAGATGAACACTGCATGTTATGGAGCAGAATGCAAATTTAAGCAAGCCATGGATGAGGTGAAGCGGAAAAATCTACAGGATCCGTATGTAAATTCGTCCTCGGCAAGGAATGTTATGAGAAAAAGGAGAAGAATGAAATTCGCCGAACGACTTAAGAAAATTGTAAGTGCTACTAGTACTGAAAGAAGATATCAAGCGCTCGAGATAAGATTTCTTAAGAATCAAGAAAACAAAATACTCAGTGCATACGTAAATAATGGTAGTATGACTGGAAAACGTTGTCCAAGGCGAGGGTACGGAATATTTCCAACACACACTTTTACAAAAGCAGTGGTAAACAGGTTTGGAAGAGGCGACAAAAGCAATTTAGCGCGTGTTTGCCTAGAGAAGGTTATCGAAAGGGACGGTGCGACATATCCTTTACTCACTCTAAGAGCGAGAGGAAGAGACACGTCATAAATCTTGGAGGTGTCAAGTGCAGAACACATTGTAACAGCATAACGGAAACAGCTGACCGCCTGGAAAGTGAATGTGTGACGCAAGCCACTAGGTCAAATACCCTTACTGTTTACAAACAAAAAATGCGTGCGTTAGTAACGGCACAAAATCTACAAGACATGCAACTATGCCTACACAATTGGAAGGTTAAGAATGAATTAAATGAAAAACGTGGTAAGAAGGCAATTTTAAAAAGACGTCTGAAAATTTAATGATTAAAGTTAGATAATATTGAGTAAAATACGTTAATTATGATTGGTTATGTGAGGATACATAAACCAAAGAAAATAAATAGATATGAATATTGATGAATGAAATTAATGAAAGTAAAACGATTACTAAATTTGATGTCGGAAAGAAAGTGTTAATAAGAACTTACTATCAATCCGACGCAATTCAAAAGAAAATTGATAAATTCTACGAACTATATAGTGGACCATATAGAATACACCGGATTCTTGGGGACGCAATGTACGAACTCGTCGATTGCGAAGATGAAAACAAGGTCCGAGGAAAATTTAACTTAAAACAAATCAAGAAATACCATGAACGAAAGAATGAGATATAATCTACAAAAAAATAAAGGGATATCTGGTGGTGTTAGCTGATGAGTCGAGTCACATACGCTAGGGTTATTGACGCGGGAATCTCATTCAGACTAGCCAACCATAAATAAAAACGCAATATGTATTGTAAATTTAAATAAAAAATTTTATGTAAGTCTTTAGGAATAATATATGTGAAAAGGACTAACGATACGTTAAGTGATACAAGTGAGTGAACACTTTGATTAATATTGTTTTATGGAATTTGGTGAATAAAAGGATGTTCTCTTTATAAAACTCTAATCTAATTACACGGCAATAAATTACCATAGGTGTAATAAATGAAAGAAAGTATGCGAATGATCAATGTAGATCAATATTTCCCATGTAAAGCAAACCATTTTGACGAAATCATGTATAATCATTAGATTAAATTTAAACGGATGTTAGGTTAAGATTACTTAATGGTTACTTTAAGAATATATGTACATGTTTAGTTAATAGGATCGATTGTGGTGTAGTTTAAAGATAACAATACAATGATCATCACTGTTATCAATCAAAATCTTGATGCTATTATGTAATGGAGGTAACTAGAGGAATACTTGAACCACTTAATCAAGTATTTTCCTTAATATATTACGTGAAGCAAAGCCTTCAAATAATTGAATTTTATATTATTTCATTATTGATGTATTACATGTCTATTCTTTAAGAAACAATATCAATCGTTTCGTAGCTAATTCTACATTTATTGAGTATTTATAAGTTGTTATGATAGGATGTAAAAACGGTTATACAAATAACACGTGCAAACGTTCATGTAAAATGCGTTCAAGCAATCCAAATGGATGGCAATAAATTCAGATAATAGCTCTAAACAAAAAGGGGGGTATACCAAAAGCAACACATCATAGAAGTAGGTCATCGAGAGACGCTTCTCATAGACGAAGGTGGACACGGCGACACAGGGCGCAGAATGTGGTTTCAATTGTTCCCTGCGGTCACATCATTAAATCCACATTGGGGACGATATAGCAATCAAAAAATTAAAAATTTAATTTTCGTTCTTGACCAGTTGTTCTCACGCTACGGTGGCAGTGACTCTAAGAACAGAGCCATAAAACAAAGTAATTGGGGTAGGTGACAACTAACGCCCTATCATACAATAGAAGCGCGTTCAGTACGAGGCAACAAAAGGAGAGACGACTTGAGTTGACGGGTGCGTGCCAACGGAGAATTATGACACCGTAACAATTTGAACAATGTACTTAGCTCCGCTGTACGTTTACGCAGAATCAAAGCGAGCAGACATTTAGGGTGTAACTGAGGAACGAGGTCACTATACAAAAAAAACGAGACGAGAGACAAAGGGTTCAGGACATACTGCAGTCTTTAGAAACGATCCAAACAACAAACTATGAAGAGAACCAGCGTCAAGTCACAGCGGGATGTACGCTTAAGTGACAAGCTGAAATTTACAACGAGAAAGCGTGGAGGTTACAACCGTCGACACTGGATGGAAAACTGTTAATTGCCATGACACAGAGTTTCAGTAACGAACAATACCCGGGATGTTAAGAGTAAACCCTTGCTGGAGACTCGAACAATGAGTTGATTGACACGCGGGGAATGGCTTGCATTTCCCAGAACGAGAGCGACGCCTGGACAAGACGATTCAAAGGACATCTCTAGCTACCTATCAGAACAGAGTATTTCACGAGAGGGAGCGGAAAAGAAGCCCGTTTCCATAGCAACTAGCAGAAGAACAAATCAGAGGGTAGAAGAATGGAAGACTTCGAGATGGTGGGAAACGACTTCGAGAGAGGGTAGAGTTTCAGCCTATCATGGTAATCTTAGGCGTGGACAAGCCAGAGACCAAATTTCTAGTAGGGAGACGTTAATAAAACCAAATATCTAACGCGGGACGCGGCAGTCATATAATAATTTTCGACAGTCTTATTAAAAATTTCGGGAGTCTCATTACAATTTTCGGCAGTGATAATAATGTTGAAAGTCTTATAATAACTCTCGAACAGTTCGCGAGGAGTCATATATAAAAACTTTGAGTGTTTAAGATAATTTACCAAAACAGCTCGCGAAGAGTCTTATATCCAATCGGACTACAAAAGTATTTGTGCGACATATAACTCTCGTAATTAACTTTACAATGTTATAAACAATCTCGCAAGTTTATTAAGTATCGTACTTCTACTAAGAACATTCACGCGAATTTCGAAGTGTATCGGTATAGCAAACAACCGTGAATTCTCAAAGTACGCGAATGGAGAACTGAACTTTCTTTAACTAAGAATATATAATTGTTTACGTATTAGAAAACAGTATAACAAACAGTAATTCACAATGTGCGTGAACGTTGTAATCATATCAATAAATCACTATAACCAAGACACTTTTATTCAAAGGAAATATTAATTAGCCACTCAATAATTCGTTGCGTAGTCACACCAAGAACACACAGAACATTTCATCAAACATGGATATGCGCGGAGACAAATTGGAGCGTGTGAACATAGAATAACACAAAACACTATTCTGTTAACGACGCGAGTGAATAACAAGTGAAAGTGATCATCACCATCACAATTCAATGGAGCAACATTTCCAACGATCATCATCACCGGGAGATAGCGCCGATGGATTAACGGATTAACTAAACCAAGTAACTCTTTATGATCTTGTTAATATAGTTTACTACTGTCCTGTCTCTTTCCAAGAATCTAACCCTGAGCTATTATGAGAAAGTTATTAAAAGAAGGTTGCATTCAATTTATATAATTATGTTCTATTAAAGCCAATCCATCTGGGTGAATGAACGCATTAGGTAGAGTAAATATTATTGATTTTGTTGTATGCATTTTATATATGTTGTATGTATTTACAGGAAGCCATTAAGGAGGAATTTATGTTTTGAAATATATATGTATGTATTTGCAGGTACCAGGAAGATTTATATGTTGTTATTGAATACCAAGCAATAATGCGTTCATCATTTTCAGTAAACCCTGTGTAATTCATAATTCACATCACTATTATAATTTAATATTAAAGAAGCAACCTAAGTAAATTAGTAGATTTGTGCCTTAATTACATTGTGGTGATTAGATGATGAAGGGTCTACTCATTAACCCTTGCATCATTAACAATTAAGAATTTACAATATCAATTACATCCTAATTTATCGCATATAAAATTGACGCTCCAACAACACAGAGCTATCTAAAGTCAAATCTTATATAATCAAGGTAATTAATTAAGGAAATCTACTAATTTATGCAAGTAATTTGCATATTATCACCGTATAATATTGCCGCCCAAAGAACGTGAGGCATTACAAAGGTTAATTAACTCCCCAGGTTAATTAACTCCCCATTAATCCTATATAATATTGACGCTCCAAGATCGTGGAGCACGGCAAATATAATTAATTGATTAATTGCCAATTCAATATTATATACCCTATATAATATTGGCGCCCATCCGCACGGCTCGATACGCAATAGAATATCACGTATAAGTCTGGGTAAAGAGCAGGCAGTAGATTAGATTAACCTAGAGTAAGATAAAGATAATTCATAGTGTAGAGGCTATTTGAATGATCACGCGCAGAAGGGCAAAGATGGCCAGTAATTCGGATAGTGTGGAATTTGAGATCAACAGTCAGTTAGGTATGCCTAATACCGAGGAGGGCAACACACCTTGCGATCCAGACAGCGTGGTGGGGACTCCAGATGATAGGGCGCGGGGACCGACGCCTAAACCACAAGAAGAGGTGACATTACAAACACTAATGGTAGCAATTAACGAAATGTTTGATAAACAGGATGAATATAATAGAATTATCATTGAAGAATTAGATAAACGAAACGAAATGTTTGATAAACAGGATGAATATAATAGAATTATCATTAAAGAATTAGATAAACGAAACGAGATGTTTGATAAGCATTTTGCCAAACAAAACGAAAAAATAGATAGTTGTCATGAAGAAATTATGCAACAGTTCACGCTGTTACGCACAGAACTACGTGAAGATACGAATACCTGGAAAGCGAATAAAAGCGAAGTCCAGAAGAAGCAGGAAGAAGAGGTGAATAAGAATTACGAAGATGTACGAAAGGTACAAGATACTGATAACGCTGTTAATTTCACAGACGTGTCAGCTAATAAGAAATTATCAACTGTGGGATCTAATGCGAATGTCATTAGCAACCCGAGGAAGAATTGGATTAAGAAGAAAAATGACTTTGTTTCTTGGTATCTGACGATGTCGGAAGATGATTATCATGATATGAATAGAGATAATAAAAGTTTAATACCATCAAGTAGAATGCATAAAAAGCATAAATTCAACGATACGAGGTTAGACACTGCATCAGTGAAACCAATGATGAACTATTTAGAATGTGGAACAGGCACACATCGACTTAGTAGTCGAGCTGCAGCGATAAGAAGCATGAAGAGGAAGTTCGATATTAAGATGAACACTGCATGTTATGGAGCAGAATGCAAATTTAAGCAAGCCATGGATGAGGTGAAGCGGAAAAATCTACAGGATCCGTATGTAAATTCGTCCTCGGCAAGGAATGTTATGAGAAAAAGGAGAAGAATGAAATTCGCCGAACGACTTAAGAAAATTGTAAGTGCTACTAGTACTGAAAGAAGATATCAAGCGCTCGAGATAAGATTTCTTAAGAATCAAGAAAACAAAATACTCAGTGCATACGTAAATAATGGTAGTATGACTGGAAAACGTTGTCCAAGGCGAGGGTACGGAATATTTCCAACACACTTTTACAAAAGCAGTGGTAAACAGGTTTGGAAGAGGCGACAAAAGCAATTTAGCGCGTGTTTGCCTAGAGAAGGTTATCGAAAGGGACGGTGCGACATATCCTTTACTCACTCTAAGAGCGAGAGGAAGAGACACGTCATAAATCTTGGAGGTGTCAAGTGCAGAACACATTGTAACAGCATAACGGAAACAGCTGACCGCCTGGAAAGTGAATGTGTGACGCAAGCCACTAGGTCAAATACCCTTACTGTTTACAAACAAAAATGCGTGCGTTAGTAACGGCACAAAATCTACAAGACATGCAACTATGCCTACACAATTGGAAGGTTAAGAATGAATTAAATGAAAACGTGGTAAGAAGGCAATTTTAAAAAGACGTCTGAAAATTTAATGATTAAGTTAGATAATATTGAGTAAAATACGTTAATTATGATTGGTTATGTGAGGATACATAAACCAAAGAAAATAAATAGATATGAATATTGATGAATGAAATTAATGAAAGTAAAACGATTACTAAATTTGATGTCGGAAAGAAAGTGTTAATAAGAACTTACTATCAATCCGACGCAATTCAAAAGAAAATTGATAAATTCTACGAACTATATAGTGGACCATATAGAATACACCGGATTCTTGGGGACGCAATGTACGAACTCGTCGATTGCGAAGATGAAAACAAGGTCCGAGGAAAATTTAACTTAAAACAAATCAAGAAATACCATGAACGAAAGAATGAGATATAATCTACAAAAAAATAAAGGGATATCTGGTGGTGTTAGCTGATGAGTCGAGTCACATACGCTAGGGTTATTGACGCGGGAATCTCATTCAGACTAGCCAACCATAAATAAAAACGCAATATGTATTGTAAATTTAAATAAAAAATTTTATGTAAGTCTTTAGGAATAATATATGTGAAAAGGACTAACGATACGTTAAGTGATACAAGTGAGTGAACACTTTGATTAATATTGTTTTATGGAATTTGGTGAATAAAAGGATGTTCTCTTTATAAAACTCTAATCTAATTACACGGCAATAAATTACCATAGGTGTAATAAATGAAAGAAAGTATGCGAATGATCAATGTAGATCAATATTTCCCATGTAAAGCAAACCATTTTGACGAAATCATGTATAATCATTAGATTAAATTTAAACGGATGTTAGGTTAAGATTACTTAATGGTTACTTTAAGAATATATGTACATGTTTAGTTAATAGGATCGATTGTGGTGTAGTTTAAAGATAACAATACAATGATCATCACTGTTATCAATCAAAATCTTGATGCTATTATGTAATGGAGGTAACTAGAGGAATACTTGAACCACTTAATCAAGTATTTTCCTTAATATATTACGTGAAGCAAAGCCTTCAAATAATTGAATTTTATATTATTTCATTATTGATGTATTACATGTCTATTCTTTAAGAAACAATATCAATCGTTTCGTAGCTAATTCTACATTTATTGAGTATTTATAAGTTGTTATGATAGGATGTAAAAACGGTTATACAAATAACACGTGCAAACGTTCATGTAAAATGCGTTCAAGCAATCCAAATGGATGGCAATAAATTCAGATAATAGCTCTAAACAAAAAGGGGGGTATACCAAAAGCAACACATCATAGAAGTAGGTCATCGAGAGACGCTTCTCATAGACGAAGGTGGACACGGCGACACAGGGCGCAGAATGTGGTTTCAATTGTTCCCTGCGGTCACATCATTAAATCCACATTGGGGACGATATAGCAATCAAAAAATTAAAAATTTAATTTTCGTTCTTGACCAGTTGTTCTCACGCTACGGTGGCAGTGACTCTAAGAACAGAGCCATAAAACAAAGTAATTGGGGTAGGTGACAACTAACGCCCTATCATACAATAGAAGCGCGTTCAGTACGAGGCAACAAAAGGAGAGACGACTTGAGTTGACGGGTGCGTGCCAACGGAGAATTATGACACCGTAACAATTTGAACAATGTACTTAGCTCCGCTGTACGTTTACGCAGAATCAAAGCGAGCAGACATTTAGGGTGTAACTGAGGAACGAGGTCACTATACAAAAAAAACGAGACGAGAGACAAAGGGTTCAGGACATACTGCAGTCTTTAGAAACGATCCAAACAACAAACTATGAAGAGAACCAGCGTCAAGTCACAGCGGGATGTACGCTTAAGTGACAAGCTGAAATTTACAACGAGAAAGCGTGGAGGTTACAACCGTCGACACTGGATGGAAAACTGTTAATTGCCATGACACAGAGTTTCAGTAACGAACAATACCCGGGATGTTAAGAGTAAACCCTTGCTGGAGACTCGAACAATGAGTTGATTGACACGCGGGGAATGGCTTGCATTTCCCAGAACGAGAGCGACGCCTGGACAAGACGATTCAAAGGACATCTCTAGCTACCTATCAGAACAGAGTATTTCACGAGAGGGAGCGGAAAAGAAGCCCGTTTCCATAGCAACTAGCAGAAGAACAAATCAGAGGGTAGAAGAATGGAAGACTTCGAGATGGTGGGAAACGACTTCGAGAGAGGGTAGAGTTTCAGCCTATCATGGTAATCTTAGGCGTGGACAAGCCAGAGACCAAATTTCTAGTAGGGAGACGTTAATAAAACCAAATATCTAACGCGGGACGCGGCAGTCATATAATAATTTTCGACAGTCTTATTAAAAATTTCGGGAGTCTCATTACAATTTTCGGCAGTGATAATAATGTTGAAAGTCTTATAATAACTCTCGAACAGTTCGCGAGGAGTCATATATAAAAACTTTGAGTGTTTAAGATAATTTACCAAAACAGCTCGCGAAGAGTCTTATATCCAATCGGACTACAAAAGTATTTGTGCGACATATAACTCTCGTAATTAACTTTACAATGTTATAAACAATCTCGCAAGTTTATTAAGTATCGTACTTCTACTAAGAACATTCACGCGAATTTCGAAGTGTATCGGTATAGCAAACAACCGTGAATTCTCAAAGTACGCGAATGGAGAACTGAACTTTCTTTAACTAAGAATATATAATTGTTTACGTATTAGAAAACAGTATAACAAACAGTAATTCACAATGTGCGTGAACGTTGTAATCATATCAATAAATCACTATAACCAAGACACTTTTATTCAAAGGAAATATTAATTAGCCACTCAATAATTCGTTGCGTAGTCACACCAAGAACACACAGAACATTTCATCAAACATGGATATGCGCGGAGACAAATTGGAGCGTGTGAACATAGAATAACACAAAACACTATTCTGTTAACGACGCGAGTGAATAACAAGTGAAAGTGATCATCACCATCACAATTCAATGGAGCAACATTTCCAACGATCATCATCACCGGGAGATAGCGCCGATGGATTAACGGATTAACTAAACCAAGTAACTCTTTATGATCTTGTTAATATAGTTTACTACTGTCCTGTCTCTTTCCAAGAATCTAACCCTGAGCTATTATGAGAAAGTTATTAAAAGAAGGTTGCATTCAATTTATATAATTATGTTCTATTAAAGCCAATCCATCTGGGTGAATGAACGCATTAGGTAGAGTAAATATTATTGATTTTGTTGTATGCATTTTATATATGTTGTATGTATTTACAGGAAGCCATTAAGGAGGAATTTATGTTTTGAAATATATATGTATGTATTTGCAGGTACCAGGAAGATTTATATGTTGTTATTGAATACCAAGCAATAATGCGTTCATCATTTTCAGTAAACCCTGTGTAATTCATAATTCACATCACTATTATAATTTAATATTAAAGAAGCAACCTAAGTAAATTAGTAGATTTGTGCCTTAATTACATTGTGGTGATTAGCTGATGAAGGGTCTACTCATTAACCCTTGCATCATTAACAATTAAGAATTTACAATATCAATTACATCCTAATTTATCGCATATAAAATTGACGCTCCAACAACACAGAGCTATCTAAAGTCAAATCTTATATAATCAAGGTAATTAATTAAGGAAATCTACTAATTTATGCAAGTAATTTGCATATTATCACCGTATAATATTGCCGCCCAAAGAACGTGAGGCATTACAAAGGTTAATTAACTCCCCAGGTTAATTAACTCCCCATTAATCCTATATAATATTGACGCTCCAAGATCGTGGAGCACGGCAAATATAATTAATTGATTAATTGCCAATTCAATATTATATACCCTATATAATATTGGCGCCCATCCGCACGGCTCGATACGCAATAGAATATCACGTATAAGTCTGGGTAAAGAGCAGGCAGTAGATTAGATTAACCTAGAGTAAGATAAAGATAATTCATAGTGTAGAGGCTATTTGAATGATCACGCGCAGAAGGGCAAAGATGGCCAGTAATTCGGATAGTGTGGAATTTGAGATCAACAGTCAGTTAGGTATGCCTAATACCGAGGAGGGCAACACACCTTGCGATCCAGACAGCGTGGTGGAGACTCCAGATGATAGGGCGCGGGGACCGACGCCTAAACCACAAGAAGAGGTGACATTACAAACACTAATGGTAGCAATTAACGAAATGTTTGATAAACAGGATGAATATAATAGAATTATCATTGAAGAATTAGATAAACGAAACGAAATGTTTGATAAACAGGATGAATATAATAGAATTATCATTAAAGAATTAGATAAACGAAACGAGATGTTTGATAAGCATTTTGCCAAACAAAACGAAAAAATAGATAGTTGTCATGAAGAAATTATGCAACAGTTCACGCTGTTACGCACAGAACTACGTGAAGATACGAATACCTGGAAAGCGAATAAAAGCGAAGTCCAGAAGAAGCAGGAAGAAGAGGTGAATAAGAATTACGAAGATGTACGAAAGGTACAAGATACTGATAACGCTGTTAATTTCACAGACGTGTCAGCTAATAAGAAATTATCAACTGTGGGATCTAATGCGAATGTCATTAGCAACCCGAGGAAGAATTGGATTAAGAAGAAAAATGACTTTGTTTCTTGGTATCTGACGATGTCGGAAGATGATTATCATGATATGAATAGAGATAATAAAAGTTTAATACCATCAAGTAGAATGCATAAAAAGCATAAATTCAACGATACGAGGTTAGACACTGCATCAGTGAAACCAATGATGAACTATTTAGAATGTGGAACAGGCACACATCGACTTAGTAGTCGAGCTGCAGCGATAAGAAGCATGAAGAGGAAGTTCGATATTAAGATGAACACTGCATGTTATGGAGCAGAATGCAAATTTAAGCAAGCCATGGATGAGGTGAAGCGGAAAAATCTACAGGATCCGTATGTAAATTCGTCCTCGGCAAGGAATGTTATGAGAAAAAGGAGAAGAATGAAATTCGCCGAACGACTTAAGAAAATTGTAAGTGCTACTAGTACTGAAAGAAGATATCAAGCGCTCGAGATAAGATTTCTTAAGAATCAAGAAAACAAAATACTCAGTGCATACGTAAATAATGGTAGTATGACTGGAAAACGTTGTCCAAGGCGAGGGTACGGAATATTTCCAACACACTTTTACAAAAGCAGTGGTAAACAGGTTTGGAAGAGGCGACAAAAGCAATTTAGCGCGTGTTTGCCTAGAGAAGGTTATCGAAAGGGACGGTGCGACATATCCTTTACTCACTCTAAGAGCGAGAGGAAGAGACACGTCATAAATCTTGGAGGTGTCAAGTGCAGAACACATTGTAACAGCATAACGGAAACAGCTGACCGCCTGGAAAGTGAATGTGTGACGCAAGCCACTAGGTCAAATACCCTTACTGTTTACAAACAAAAATGCGTGCGTTAGTAACGGCACAAAATCTACAAGACATGCAACTATGCCTACACAATTGGAAGGTTAAGAATGAATTAAATGAAAACGTGGTAAGAAGGCAATTTTAAAAAGACGTCTGAAAATTTAATGATTAAGTTAGATAATATTGAGTAAAATACGTTAATTATGATTGGTTATGTGAGGATACATAAACCAAAGAAAATAAATAGATATGAATATTGATGAATGAAATTAATGAAAGTAAAACGATTACTAAATTTGATGTCGGAAAGAAAGTGTTAATAAGAACTTACTATCAATCCGACGCAATTCAAAAGAAAATTGATAAATTCTACGAACTATATAGTGGACCATATAGAATACACCGGATTCTTGGGGACGCAATGTACGAACTCGTCGATTGCGAAGATGAAAACAAGGTCCGAGGAAAATTTAACTTAAAACAAATCAAGAAATACCATGAACGAAAGAATGAGATATAATCTACAAAAAAATAAAGGGATATCTGGTGGTGTTAGCTGATGAGTCGAGTCACATACGCTAGGGTTATTGACGCGGGAATCTCATTCAGACTAGCCAACCATAAATAAAAACGCAATATGTATTGTAAATTTAAATAAAAAATTTTATGTAAGTCTTTAGGAATAATATATGTGAAAAGGACTAACGATACGTTAAGTGATACAAGTGAGTGAACACTTTGATTAATATTGTTTTATGGAATTTGGTGAATAAAAGGATGTTCTCTTTATAAAACTCTAATCTAATTACACGGCAATAAATTACCATAGGTGTAATAAATGAAAGAAAGTATGCGAATGATCAATGTAGATCAATATTTCCCATGTAAAGCAAACCATTTTGACGAAATCATGTATAATCATTAGATTAAATTTAAACGGATGTTAGGTTAAGATTACTTAATGGTTACTTTAAGAATATATGTACATGTTTAGTTAATAGGATCGATTGTGGTGTAGTTTAAAGATAACAATACAATGATCATCACTGTTATCAATCAAAATCTTGATGCTATTATGTAATGGAGGTAACTAGAGGAATACTTGAACCACTTAATCAAGTATTTTCCTTAATATATTACGTGAAGCAAAGCCTTCAAATAATTGAGTTTTATATTATTTCATTATTGATGTATTACATGTCTATTCTTTAAGAAACAATATCAATCGTTTCGTAGCTAATTCTACATTTATTGAGTATTTATAAGTTGTTATGATAGGATGTAAAAACGGTTATACAAATAACACGTGCAAACGTTCATGTAAAATGCGTTCAAGCAATCCAAATGGATGGCAATAAATTCAGATAATAGCTCTAAACAAAAAGGGGGGTATACCAAAAGCAACACATCATAGAAGTAGGTCATCGAGAGACGCTTCTCATAGACGAAGGTGGACACGGCGACACAGGGCGCAGAATGTGGTTTCAATTGTTCCCTGCGGTCACATCATTAAATCCACATTGGGGACGATATAGCAATCAAAAAATTAAAAATTTAATTTTCGTTCTTGACCAGTTGTTCTCACGCTACGGTGGCAGTGACTCTAAGAACAGAGCCATAAAACAAAGTAATTGGGGTAGGTGACAACTAACGCCCTATCATACAATAGAAGCGCGTTCAGTACGAGGCAACAAAAGGAGAGACGACTTGAGTTGACGGGTGCGTGCCAACGGAGAATTATGACACCGTAACAATTTGAACAATGTACTTAGCTCCGCTGTACGTTTACGCAGAATCAAAGCGAGCAGACATTTAGGGTGTAACTGAGGAACGAGGTCACTATACAAAAAAAACGAGACGAGAGACAAAGGGTTCAGGACATACTGCAGTCTTTAGAAACGATCCAAACAACAAACTATGAAGAGAACCAGCGTCAAGTCACAGCGGGATGTACGCTTAAGTGACAAGCTGAAATTTACAACGAGAAAGCGTGGAGGTTACAACCGTCGACACTGGATGGAAAACTGTTAATTGCCATGACACAGAGTTTCAGTAACGAACAATACCCGGGATGTTAAGAGTAAACCCTTGCTGGAGACTCGAACAATGAGTTGATTGACACGCGGGGAATGGCTTGCATTTCCCAGAACGAGAGCGACGCCTGGACAAGACGATTCAAAGGACATCTCTAGCTACCTATCAGAACAGAGTATTTCACGAGAGGGAGCGGAAAAGAAGCCCGTTTCCATAGCAACTAGCAGAAGAACAAATCAGAGGGTAGAAGAATGGAAGACTTCGAGATGGTGGGAAACGACTTCGAGAGAGGGTAGAGTTTCAGCCTATCATGGTAATCTTAGGCGTGGACAAGCCAGAGACCAAATTTCTAGTAGGGAGACGTTAATAAAACCAAATATCTAACGCGGGACGCGGCAGTCATATAATAATTTTCGACAGTCTTATTAAAAATTTCGGGAGTCTCATTACAATTTTCGGCAGTGATAATAATGTTGAAAGTCTTATAATAACTCTCGAACAGTTCGCGAGGAGTCATATATAAAAACTTTGAGTGTTTAAGATAATTTACCAAAACAGCTCGCGAAGAGTCTTATATCCAATCGGACTACAAAAGTATTTGTGCGACATATAACTCTCGTAATTAACTTTACAATGTTATAAACAATCTCGCAAGTTTATTAAGTATCGTACTTCTACTAAGAACATTCACGCGAATTTCGAAGTGTATCGGTATAGCAAACAACCGTGAATTCTCAAAGTACGCGAATGGAGAACTGAACTTTCTTTAACTAAGAATATATAATTGTTTACGTATTAGAAAACAGTATAACAAACAGTAATTCACAATGTGCGTGAACGTTGTAATCATATCAATAAATCACTATAACCAAGACACTTTTATTCAAAGGAAATATTAATTAGCCACTCAATAATTCGTTGCGTAGTCACACCAAGAACACACAGAACATTTCATCAAACATGGATATGCGCGGAGACAAATTGGAGCGTGTGAACATAGAATAACACAAAACACTATTCTGTTAACGACGCGAGTGAATAACAAGTGAAAGTGATCATCACCATCACAATTCAATGGAGCAACATTTCCAACGATCATCATCACCGGGAGATAGCGCCGATGGATTAACGGATTAACTAAACCAAGTAACTCTTTATGATCTTGTTAATATAGTTTACTACTGTCCTGTCTCTTTCCAAGAATCTAACCCTGAGCTATTATGAGAAAGTTATTAAAAGAAGGTTGCATTCAATTTATATAATTATGTTCTATTAAAGCCAATCCATCTGGGTGAATGAACGCATTAGGTAGAGTAAATATTATTGATTTTGTTGTATGCATTTTATATATGTTGTATGTATTTACAGGAAGCCATTAAGGAGGAATTTATGTTTTGAAATATATATGTATGTATTTGCAGGTACCAGGAAGATTTATATGTTGTTATTGAATACCAAGCAATAATGCGTTCATCATTTTCAGTAAACCCTGTGTAATTCATAATTCACATCACTATTATAATTTAATATTAAAGAAGCAACCTAAGTAAATTAGTAGATTTGTGCCTTAATTACATTGTGGTGATTAGCTGATGAAGGGTCTACTCATTAACCCTTGCATCATTAACAATTAAGAATTTACAATATCAATTACATCCTAATTTATCGCATATAAAATTGACGCTCCAACAACACAGAGCTATCTAAAGTCAAATCTTATATAATCAAGGTAATTAATTAAGGAAATCTATTAATTTATGCAAGTAATTTGCATATTATCACCGTATAATATTGCCGCCCAAAGAACGTGAGGCATTACAAAGGTTAATTAACTCCCCAGGTTAATTAACTCCCCATTAATCCTATATAATATTGACGCTCCAAGATCGTGGAGCACGGCAAATATAATTAATTGATTAATTGCCAATTCAATATTATATACCCTATATAATATTGGCGCCCATCCGCACGGCTCGATACGCAATAGAATATCACGTATAAGTCTGGGTAAAGAGCAGGCAGTAGATTAGATTAACCTAGAGTAAGATAAAGATAATTCATAGTGTAGAGGCTATTTGAATGATCACGCGCAGAAGGGCAAAGATGGCCAGTAATTCGGATAGTGTGGAATTTGAGATCAACAGTCAGTTAGGTATGCCTAATACCGAGGAGGGCAACACACCTAGCGATCCAGACAGCGTGGTGGAGACTCCAGATGATAGGGCGCGGGGACCGACGCCTAAACCACAAGAAGAGGTGACATTACAAACACTAATGGTAGCAATTAACGAAATGTTTGATAAACAGGATGAATATAATAGAATTATCATTGAAGAATTAGATAAACGAAACGAAATGTTTGATAAACAGGATGAATATAATAGAATTATCATTAAAGAATTAGATAAACGAAACGAGATGTTTGATAAGCATTTTGCCAAAAAAACGAAAAAATAGATAGTTGTCATGAAGAAATTATGCAACAGTTCACGCTGTTACGCACAGAACTACGTGAAGATACGAATACCTGGAAAGCGAATAAAAGCGAAGTCCAGAAGAAGCAGGAAGAAGAGGTGAATAAGAATTACGAAGATGTACGAAAGGTACAAGATACTGATAACGCTGTTAATTTCACAGACGTGTCAGCTAATAAGAAATTATCAACTGTGGGATCTAATGCGAATGTCATTAGCAACCCGAGGAAGAATTGGATTAAGAAGAAAAATGACTTTGTTTCTTGGTATCTGACGATGTCGGAAGATGATTATCATGATATGAATAGAGATAATAAAAGTTTAATACCATCAAGTAGAATGCATAAAAAGCATAAATTCAACGATACGAGGTTAGACACTGCATCAGTGAAACCAATGATGAACTATTTAGAATGTGGAACAGGCACACATCGACTTAGTAGTCGAGCTGCAGCGATAAGAAGCATGAAGAGGAAGTTCGATATTAAGATGAACACTGCATGTTATGGAGCAGAATGCAAATTTAAGCAAGCCATGGATGAGGTGAAGCGGAAAAATCTACAGGATCCGTATGTAAATTCGTCCTCGGCAAGGAATGTTATGAGAAAAAGGAGAAGAATGAAATTCGCCGAACGACTTAAGAAAATTGTAAGTGCTACTAGTACTGAAAGAAGATATCAAGCGCTCGAGATAAGATTTCTTAAGAATCAAGAAAACAAAATACTCAGTGCATACGTAAATAATGGTAGTATGACTGGAAAACGTTGTCCAAGGCGAGGGTACGGAATATTTCCAACACACTTTTACAAAAGCAGTGGTAAACAGGTTTGGAAGAGGCGACAAAAGCAATTTAGCGCGTGTTTGCCTAGAGAAGGTTATCGAAAGGGACGGTGCGACATATCCTTTACTCACTCTAAGAGCGAGAGGAAGAGACACGTCATAAATCTTGGAGGTGTCAAGTGCAGAACACATTGTAACAGCATAACGGAAACAGCTGACCGCCTGGAAAGTGAATGTGTGACGCAAGCCACTAGGTCAAATACCCTTACTGTTTACAAACAAAAATGCGTGCGTTAGTAACGGCACAAAATCTACAAGACATGCAACTATGCCTACACAATTGGAAGGTTAAGAATGAATTAAATGAAAACGTGGTAAGAAGGCAATTTTAAAAAGACGTCTGAAAATTTAATGATTAAGTTAGATAATATTGAGTAAAATACGTTAATTATGATTGGTTATGTGAGGATACATAAACCAAAGAAAATAAATAGATATGAATATTGATGAATGAAATTAATGAAAGTAAAACGATTACTAAATTTGATGTCGGAAAGAAAGTGTTAATAAGAACTTACTATCAATCCGACGCAATTCAAAAGAAAATTGATAAATTCTACGAACTATATAGTGGACCATATAGAATACACCGGATTCTTGGGGACGCAATGTACGAACTCGTCGATTGCGAAGATGAAAACAAGGTCCGAGGAAAATTTAACTTAAAACAAATCAAGAAATACCATGAACGAAAGAATGAGATATAATCTACAAAAAAATAAAGGGATATCTGGTGGTGTTAGCTGATGAGTCGAGTCACATACGCTAGGGTTATTGACGCGGGAATCTCATTCAGACTAGCCAACCATAAATAAAAACGCAATATGTATTGTAAATTTAAATAAAAAATTTTATGTAAGTCTTTAGGAATAATATATGTGAAAAGGACTAACGATACGTTAAGTGATACAAGTGAGTGAACACTTTGATTAATATTGTTTTATGGAATTTGGTGAATAAAAGGATGTTCTCTTTATAAAACTCTAATCTAATTACACGGCAATAAATTACCATAGGTGTAATAAATGAAAGAAAGTATGCGAATGATCAATGTAGATCAATATTTCCCATGTAAAGCAAACCATTTTGACGAAATCATGTATAATCATTAGATTAAATTTAAACGGATGTTAGGTTAAGATTACTTAATGGTTACTTTAAGAATATATGTACATGTTTAGTTAATAGGATCGATTGTGGTGTAGTTTAAAGATAACAATACAATGATCATCACTGTTATCAATCAAAATCTTGATGCTATTATGTAATGGAGGTAACTAGAGGAATACTTGAACCACTTAATCAAGTATTTTCCTTAATATATTACGTGAAGCAAAGCCTTCAAATAATTGAATTTTATATTATTTCATTGTTGATGTATTACATGTCTATTCTTTAAGAAACAATATCAATCGTTTCGTAGCTAATTCTACATTTATTGAGTATTTATAAGTTGTTATGATAGGATGTAAAAACGGTTATACAAATAACACGTGCAAACGTTCATGTAAAATGCGTTCAAGCAATCCAAATGGATGGCAATAAATTCAGATAATAGCTCTAAACAAAAAGGGGGGTATACCAAAAGCAACACATCATAGAAGTAGGTCATCGAGAGACGCTTCTCATAGACGAAGGTGGACACGGCGACACAGGGCGCAGAATGTGGTTTCAATTGTTCCCTGCGGTCACATCATTAAATCCACATTGGGGACGATATAGCAATCAAAAAATTAAAAATTTAATTTTCGTTCTTGACCAGTTGTTCTCACGCTACGGTGGCAGTGACTCTAAGAACAGAGCCATAAAACAAAGTAATTGGGGTAGGTGACAACTAACGCCCTATCATACAATAGAAGCGCGTTCAGTACGAGGCAACAAAAGGAGAGACGACTTGAGTTGACGGGTGCGTGCCAACGGAGAATTATGACACCGTAACAATTTGAACAATGTACTTAGCTCCGCTGTACGTTTACGCAGAATCAAAGCGAGCAGACATTTAGGGTGTAACTGAGGAACGAGGTCACTATACAAAAAAAACGAGACGAGAGACAAAGGGTTCAGGACATACTGCAGTCTTTAGAAACGATCCAAACAACAAACTATGAAGAGAACCAGCGTCAAGTCACAGCGGGATGTACGCTTAAGTGACAAGCTGAAATTTACAACGAGAAAGCGTGGAGGTTACAACCGTCGACACTGGATGGAAAACTGTTAATTGCCATGACACAGAGTTTCAGTAACGAACAATACCCGGGATGTTAAGAGTAAACCCTTGCTGGAGACTCGAACAATGAGTTGATTGACACGCGGGGAATGGCTTGCATTTCCCAGAACGAGAGCGACGCCTGGACAAGACGATTCAAAGGACATCTCTAGCTACCTATCAGAACAGAGTATTTCACGAGAGGGAGCGGAAAAGAAGCCCGTTTCCATAGCAACTAGCAGAAGAACAAATCAGAGGGTAGAAGAATGGAAGACTTCGAGATGGTGGGAAACGACTTCGAGAGAGGGTAGAGTTTCAGCCTATCATGGTAATCTTAGGCGTGGACAAGCCAGAGACCAAATTTCTAGTAGGGAGACGTTAATAAAACCAAATATCTAACGCGGGACGCGGCAGTCATATAATAATTTTCGACAGTCTTATTAAAAATTTCGGGAGTCTCATTACAATTTTCGGCAGTGATAATAATGTTGAAAGTCTTATAATAACTCTCGAACAGTTCGCGAGGAGTCATATATAAAAACTTTGAGTGTTTAAGATAATTTACCAAAACAGCTCGCGAAGAGTCTTATATCCAATCGGACTACAAAAGTATTTGTGCGACATATAACTCTCGTAATTAACTTTACAATGTTATAAACAATCTCGCAAGTTTATTAAGTATCGTACTTCTACTAAGAACATTCACGCGAATTTCGAAGTGTATCGGTATAGCAAACAACCGTGAATTCTCAAAGTACGCGAATGGAGAACTGAACTTTCTTTAACTAAGAATATATAATTGTTTACGTATTAGAAAACAGTATAACAAACAGTAATTCACAATGTGCGTGAACGTTGTAATCATATCAATAAATCACTATAACCAAGACACTTTTATTCAAAGGAAATATTAATTAGCCACTCAATAATTCGTTGCGTAGTCACACCAAGAACACACAGAACATTTCATCAAACATGGATATGCGCGGAGACAAATTGGAGCGTGTGAACATAGAATAACACAAAACACTATTCTGTTAACGACGCGAGTGAATAACAAGTGAAAGTGATCATCACCATCACAATTCAATGGAGCAACATTTCCAACGATCATCATCACCGGGAGATAGCGCCGATGGATTAACGGATTAACTAAACCAAGTAACTCTTTATGATCTTGTTAATATAGTTTACTACTGTCCTGTCTCTTTCCAAGAATCTAACCCTGAGCTATTATGAGAAAGTTATTAAAAGAAGGTTGCATTCAATTTATATAATTATGTTCTATTAAAGCCAATCCATCTGGGTGAATGAACGCATTAGGTAGAGTAAATATTATTGATTTTGTTGTATGCATTTTATATATGTTGTATGTATTTACAGGAAGCCATTAAGGAGGAATTTATGTTTTGAAATATATATGTATGTATTTGCAGGTACCAGGAAGATTTATATGTTGTTATTGAATACCAAGCAATAATGCGTTCATCATTTTCAGTAAACCCTGTGTAATTCATAATTCACATCACTATTATAATTTAATATTAAAGAAGCAACCTAAGTAAATTAGTAGATTTGTGCCTTAATTACATTGTGGTGATTAGCTGATGAAGGGTCTACTCATTAACCCTTGCATCATTAACAATTAAGAATTTACAATATCAATTACATCCTAATTTATCGCATATAAAATTGACGCTCCAACAACACAGAGCTATCTAAAGTCAAATCTTATATAATCAAGGTAATTAATTAAGGAAATCTACTAATTTATGCAAGTAATTTGCATATTATCACCGTATAATATTGCCGCCCAAAGAACGTGAGGCATTACAAAGGTTAATTAACTCCCCAGGTTAATTAACTCCCCATTAATCCTATATAATATTGACGCTCCAAGATCGTGGAGCACGGCAAATATAATTAATTGATTAATTGCCAATTCAATATTATATACCCTATATAATATTGGCGCCCATCCGCACGGCTCGATACGCAATAGAATATCACGTATAAGTCTGGGTAAAGAGCAGGCAGTAGATTAGATTAACCTAGAGTAAGATAAAGATAATTCATAGTGTAGAGGCTATTTGAATGATCACGCGCAGAAGGGCAAAGATGGCCAGTAATTCGGATAGTGTGGAATTTGAGATCAACAGTCAGTTAGGTATGCCTAATACCGAGGAGGGCAACACACCTTGCGATCCAGACAGCGTGGTGGAGACTCCAGATGATAGGGCGCGGGGACCGACGCCTAAACCACAAGAAGAGGTGACATTACAAACACTAATGGTAGCAATTAACGAAATGTTTGATAAACAGGATGAATATAATAGAATTATCATTGAAGAATTAGATAAACGAAACGAAATGTTTGATAAACAGGATGAATATAATAGAATTATCATTAAAGAATTAGATAAACGAAACGAGATGTTTGATAAGCATTTTGCCAAACAAAACGAAAAAATAGATAGTTGTCATGAAGAAATTATGCAACAGTTCACGCTGTTACGCACAGAACTACGTGAAGATACGAATACCTGGAAAGCGAATAAAAGCGAAGTCCAGAAGAAGCAGGAAGAAGAGGTGAATAAGAATTACGAAGATGTACGAAAGGTACAAGATACTGATAACGCTGTTAATTTCACAGACGTGTCAGCTAATAAGAAATTATCAACTGTGGGATCTAATGCGAATGTCATTAGCAACCCGAGGAAGAATTGGATTAAGAAGAAAAATGACTTTGTTTCTTGGTATCTGACGATGTCGGAAGATGATTATCATGATATGAATAGAGATAATAAAAGTTTAATACCATCAAGTAGAATGCATAAAAAGCATAAATTCAACGATACGAGGTTAGACACTGCATCAGTAAAACCAATGATGAACTATTTAGAATGTGGAACAGGCACACATCGACTTAGTAGTCGAGCTGCAGCGATAAGAAGCATGAAGAGGAAGTTCGATATTAAGATGAACACTGCATGTTATGGAGCAGAATGCAAATTTAAGCAAGCCATGGATGAGGTGAAGCGGAAAAATCTACAGGATCCGTATGTAAATTCGTCCTCGGCAAGGAATGTTATGAGAAAAAGGAGAAGAATGAAATTCGCCGAACGACTTAAGAAAATTGTAAGTGCTACTAGTACTGAAAGAAGATATCAAGCGCTCGAGATAAGATTTCTTAAGAATCAAGAAAACAAAATACTCAGTGCATACGTAAATAATGGTAGTATGACTGGAAAACGTTGTCCAAGGCGAGGGTACGGAATATTTCCAACACACTTTTACAAAAGCAGTGGTAAACAGGTTTGGAAGAGGCGACAAAAGCAATTTAGCGCGTGTTTGCCTAGAGAAGGTTATCGAAAGGGACGGTGCGACATATCCTTTACTCACTCTAAGAGCGAGAGGAAGAGACACGTCATAAATCTTGGAGGTGTCAAGTGCAGAACACATTGTAACAGCATAACGGAAACAGCTGACCGCCTGGAAAGTGAATGTGTGACGCAAGCCACTAGGTCAAATACCCTTACTGTTTACAAACAAAAATGCGTGCGTTAGTAACGGCACAAAATCTACAAGACATGCAACTATGCCTACACAATTGGAAGGTTAAGAATGAATTAAATGAAAACGTGGTAAGAAGGCAATTTTAAAAAGACGTCTGAAAATTTAATGATTAAGTTAGATAATATTGAGTAAAATACGTTAATTATGATTGGTTATGTGAGGATACATAAACCAAAGAAAATAAATAGATATGAATATTGATGAATGAAATTAATGAAAGTAAAACGATTACTAAATTTGATGTCGGAAAGAAAGTGTTAATAAGAACTTACTATCAATCCGACGCAATTCAAAAGAAAATTGATAAATTCTACGAACTATATAGTGGACCATATAGAATACACCGGATTCTTGGGGACGCAATGTACGAACTCGTCGATTGCGAAGATGAAAACAAGGTCCGAGGAAAATTTAACTTAAAACAAATCAAGAAATACCATGAACGAAAGAATGAGATATAATCTACAAAAAAATAAAGGGATATCTGGTGGTGTTAGCTGATGAGTCGAGTCACATACGCTAGGGTTATTGACGCGGGAATCTCATTCAGACTAGCCAACCATAAATAAAAACGCAATATGTATTGTAAATTTAAATAAAAAATTTTATGTAAGTCTTTAGGAATAATATATGTGAAAAGGACTAACGATACGTTAAGTGATACAAGTGAGTGAACACTTTGATTAATATTGTTTTATGGAATTTGGTGAATAAAAGGATGTTCTCTTTATAAAACTCTAATCTAATTACACGGCAATAAATTACCATAGGTGTAATAAATGAAAGAAAGTATGCGAATGATCAATGTAGATCAATATTTCCCATGTAAAGCAAACCATTTTGACGAAATCATGTATAATCATTAGATTAAATTTAAACGGATGTTAGGTTAAGATTACTTAATGGTTACTTTAAGAATATATGTACATGTTTAGTTAATAGGATCGATTGTGGTGTAGTTTAAAGATAACAATACAATGATCATCACTGTTATCAATCAAAATCTTGATGCTATTATGTAATGGAGGTAACTAGAGGAATACTTGAACCACTTAATCAAGTATTTTCCTTAATATATTACGTGAAGCAAAGCCTTCAAATAATTGAATTTTATATTATTTCATTATTGATGTATTACATGTCTATTCTTTAAGAAACAATATCAATCGTTTCGTAGCTAATTCTACATTTATTGAGTATTTATAAGTTGTTATGATAGGATGTAAAAACGGTTATACAAATAACACGTGCAAACGTTCATGTAAAATGCGTTCAAGCAATCCAAATGGATGGCAATAAATTCAGATAATAGCTCTAAACAAAAAGGGGGGTATACCAAAAGCAACACATCATAGAAGTAGGTCATCGAGAGACGCTTCTCATAGACGAAGGTGGACACGGCGACACAGGGCGCAGAATGTGGTTTCAATTGTTCCCTGCGGTCACATCATTAAATCCACATTGGGGACGATATAGCAATCAAAAAATTAAAAATTTAATTTTCGTTCTTGACCAGTTGTTCTCACGCTACGGTGGCAGTGACTCTAAGAACAGAGCCATAAAACAAAGTAATTGGGGTAGGTGACAACTAACGCCCTATCATACAATAGAAGCGCGTTCAGTACGAGGCAACAAAAGGAGAGACGACTTGAGTTGACGGGTGCGTGCCAACGGAGAATTATGACACCGTAACAATTTGAACAATGTACTTAGCTCCGCTGTACGTTTACGCAGAATCAAAGCGAGCAGACATTTAGGGTGTAACTGAGGAACGAGGTCACTATACAAAAAAAACGAGACGAGAGACAAAGGGTTCAGGACATACTGCAGTCTTTAGAAACGATCCAAACAACAAACTATGAAGAGAACCAGCGTCAAGTCACAGCGGGATGTACGCTTAAGTGACAAGCTGAAATTTACAACGAGAAAGCGTGGAGGTTACAACCGTCGACACTGGATGGAAAACTGTTAATTGCCATGACACAGAGTTTCAGTAACGAACAATACCCGGGATGTTAAGAGTAAACCCTTGCTGGAGACTCGAACAATGAGTTGATTGACACGCGGGGAATGGCTTGCATTTCCCAGAACGAGAGCGACGCCTGGACAAGACGATTCAAAGGACATCTCTAGCTACCTATCAGAACAGAGTATTTCACGAGAGGGAGCGGAAAAGAAGCCCGTTTCCATAGCAACTAGCAGAAGAACAAATCAGAGGGTAGAAGAATGGAAGACTTCGAGATGGTGGGAAACGACTTCGAGAGAGGGTAGAGTTTCAGCCTATCATGGTAATCTTAGGCGTGGACAAGCCAGAGACCAAATTTCTAGTAGGGAGACGTTAATAAAACCAAATATCTAACGCGGGACGCGGCAGTCATATAATAATTTTCGACAGTCTTATTAAAAATTTCGGGAGTCTCATTACAATTTTCGGCAGTGATAATAATGTTGAAAGTCTTATAATAACTCTCGAACAGTTCGCGAGGAGTCATATATAAAAACTTTGAGTGTTTAAGATAATTTACCAAAACAGCTCGCGAAGAGTCTTATATCCAATCGGACTACAAAAGTATTTGTGCGACATATAACTCTCGTAATTAACTTTACAATGTTATAAACAATCTCGCAAGTTTATTAAGTATCGTACTTCTACTAAGAACATTCACGCGAATTTCGAAGTGTATCGGTATAGCAAACAACCGTGAATTCTCAAAGTACGCGAATGGAGAACTGAACTTTCTTTAACTAAGAATATATAATTGTTTACGTATTAGAAAACAGTATAACAAACAGTAATTCACAATGTGCGTGAACGTTGTAATCATATCAATAAATCACTATAACCAAGACACTTTTATTCAAAGGAAATATTAATTAGCCACTCAATAATTCGTTGCGTAGTCACACCAAGAACACACAGAACATTTCATCAAACATGGATATGCGCGGAGACAAATTGGAGCGTGTGAACATAGAATAACACAAAACACTATTCTGTTAACGACGCGAGTGAATAACAAGTGAAAGTGATCATCACCATCACAATTCAATGGAGCAACATTTCCAACGATCATCATCACCGGGAGATAGCGCCGATGGATTAACGGATTAACTAAACCAAGTAACTCTTTATGATCTTGTTAATATAGTTTACTACTGTCCTGTCTCTTTCCAAGAATCTAACCCTGAGCTATTATGAGAAAGTTATTAAAAGAAGGTTGCATTCAATTTATATAATTATGTTCTATTAAAGCCAATCCATCTGGGTGAATGAACGCATTAGGTAGAGTAAATATTATTGATTTTGTTGTATGCATTTTATATATGTTGTATGTATTTACAGGAAGCCATTAAGGAGGAATTTATGTTTTGAAATATATATGTATGTATTTGCAGGTACCAGGAAGATTTATATGTTGTTATTGAATACCAAGCAATAATGCGTTCATCATTTTCAGTAAACCCTGTGTAATTCATAATTCACATCACTATTATAATTTAATATTAAAGAAGCAACCTAAGTAAATTAGTAGATTTGTGCCTTAATTACATTGTGGTGATTAGCTGATGAAGGGTCTACTCATTAACCCTTGCATCATTAACAATTAAGAATTTACAATATCAATTACATCCTAATTTATCGCATATAAAATTGACGCTCCAACAACACAGAGCTATCTAAAGTCAAATCTTATATAATCAAGGTAATTAATTAAGGAAATCTATTAATTTATGCAAGTAATTTGCATATTATCACCGTATAATATTGCCGCCCAAAGAACGTGAGGCATTACAAAGGTTAATTAACTCCCCAGGTTAATTAACTCCCCATTAATCCTATATAATATTGACGCTCCAAGATCGTGGGGCACGGCAAACATAATTAATTGATTAATTGCCAATTCAATATTATATACCCTATATCTTGTAACCGTTTAACGAAAGATTTGTTACTATGAATAGCTGTAATGAAATTTTAACTTTCTAACAATCGTAAAGATAAGGTTATATAAAATGTAAAACACAAAAGAAATCTACTAGTAAAATCTGTTAGAAGCATTTCTTATTTTGGATACCGTGACGGTCATCAGATCATTGATGATTATCCGAATAACGCCTAGAGGTCGGTCATCGTCATCGTCACCACATGCTCATCTTATCATCATTGTCCTGTCACGGGCCTGGTAAATGCGCTTGTTCCGACGTCCATCGTTTTCTTAGCCTGTCTACAGAACTTTCGGCCTTCTGGGGCAGTGTTGTCAGGTCAATCAAACCCCATTTCCCTAAATAGCTACTCAAACTTTTCCCACCTTAGCATAAAAATCCCCACTGTCAAGAGTACGTGTGTTTTATGGAAAGCATAATACTTTAAAAAAAATCTCAGTATATTCAAATACTATTACATGAGTAAGATAAATATTAAAAATTTTCTTAAATGTGACAAAAGAAAATGTGCTCATCTGCTAGAATCGAACTGAACGCTTTAGAAATCATTTCCTTTTACTCAGTTCATTATACGCTACTACGTTTACGCAATTTCTTACACTTTTCTTTAAATTTATAAAAACAACTTACAATGAGTTTATATATATACAGTATATAAACTAAAACAACCTAATTTTAGTTTATATACATTGTAACGTCCTACTTAGATGTGAGGCATCCACCACTTACGGGTGTATTGCAATTACAAGCTTCGTTAATTCCGCCCCACAGTTGTACGCCAATTTGTAACGTGCGGTTTCTGCGAGAGGCGGGTGTTAGCGAAACGTCCTTCTCATTCAAGCCCCAAATGTTGGGTTCGCCATTTCTGTAACGTACCGCTTAATGTGATGTGTGCACTTGCGAAAGTGTTATTATATGCCTCACGCAGTATGCGTCACTTTTGAATTATACTAACTGACGTTTTAAAAGGTATAAATAAAAGATTTTGTTTATCTTGTTTTACTCAATCTAAAAGAAATCGAGAGTGTGTGATTTGGGGTCCAGGAGGTAATTTGTTCAGCCTTATGCAGAAGAGAGAGTAAGTATCATTATTGCCCCTCAGTTGTGACGATTTCTTCTGTATGTTGTGCTGAAATTTTCATTAACTACCCACTACAATAAATTATAACACGTTATAATTCAATATTAATTTTCAATAATATTGCTTTATTGATTATTGACTTTTGTCTCCTGCCACCAAAATATAGGTATCACAATTAATCTTATTTAAAAAAAAACATCATCTCGACTTTACCGAGTAAACATAGATCTGTCTAAGGAACAAAACATATATGTTGTTATTTACCCAATATTACGCTATAATAAAAAACATCAGTTATTACATAATTCTTAGTAATTCCCCAGGGTTCAGGGTGAATTCTTTGTGTTATGAGAGTGTCAGAAATGGATAATGGCTACGCTTTACAAATATCAAAAAGTTAATAAATAATTTTGTTTAGTTTTCAAATATTACGTAGTTTCCGGAATTGCCGTAAGAGAGCAGCATGTATTTGTTTACTTTGAAAGAAACATATGATAAAATGAATATTTTTTGTTCTATTTCACTGTTAAAAAACGAGTTTTCTTCTGGACTTATTACGAAAAAATGTTTATATTACCTCGCTCCGTGTTGTCCTTACTGGATTGAAGTTTTATTCTGTGATGAGGTACGTCTTGCGTTATTATTTCCTTTTCGTTTGGAGTATTTTCTAATTGTCTACTGGAAGTAGGCCGAACTATATTGGATCCTCAGAATGTTTTCATCCACTGGTTTTTAATGTATATCACCATTTAATTTGGATTCCTCAGGTATAATTAGTTAGTATTCACTTTATTTATTACTCTTGCGTGAATTTCGCCTCCTCCAACGTCCAAAAAAGGTTATTTTTTATAATTTTTGTCGCATCGTTTCTTCAACTCTCCGGTTTAGTTCAAAATTTGTTATATCTTATTAACAATACTTGTTATTTTTCATCACTCTTAGTAACACATAGTATTTTTATTATGTAGGCAGTTTGTGATTATTATAAATTTATATTTTATTTATGGAAAAATAATTCCCTTCCATTCCGGTTTCTTTACTAATTTAATTTACATAATATGTTTTGGTTAATTTTTTTATGACATTGTATATAAATATTTTATCATTTTATTATCATTAAATAAATTTATATATTATTTATTTAGTCTAGAATAGTGTTCATACCCGGTACTACTTCCTGTTGCCATTTCCTTCATAGGATTATTTTAATTTTATATTATCTTTAGTAGTTAAAATTTTTGTCTTTTAAAATTAACCCTGGGTTTTCTTACAATCTAACATAATTATTTGAAACATTATAATATTAACTTGGGTATAACAAATTGTGGTTCATACAATATAAATTACAATAAATAAATAAAATTACAAAAATCAATTAGTATTATTACATACTACTTCCATAGTTTTATCCTATCCAAAACCTACAGCACAGTTTGGTTATACATTAATTTCACTTTGGTTTTTTCACCTCAATGGGTACACTAGAACTCACTTCGCACTATATACCACTCGAATTGTTTATTATGTTGAGTGATATAATTAAATTTTGAGCGAGCTTTAGTTTTACCCATTTCTGACTTTTATTCTCATGATTTACTTTATTGGGACCAGGTTATGTACCGTTACAACATACAGTTTCTATTTTTCTCCACCACGACACCTTTTATAGTTAAATGAAAACAACATATCTTTTGTTTGCTTAAGCCGTTTTCATGTGTACAGAAAATGTGTTTATGATTTTGGTTTTATTAATGTTACTGACACTAAAAATCCTCTCAACAAGCCCACTATTATGTGACAAAGTAAATATATATGGCATTAAAGTACTGAAAATAGGAAAGCTTCAGTATCATTTTCCTTTCTTGGTGTTTTTCATTTCACTTTAATAAAATTTCATCAGCATATCCGTAAGTATTGGCATTTCTAAGGAGTATCCATTCCTTGGCTAGGTCTACAACGCCTATTTCAGGGCTTTCCTCAAAGGCTACAGCTGCTGAAGCAAATGACTGGATATCTTAAATTTTTTTCTGTCGAGAAATTCTAAATGTTTGAGACTTTGAAGGTAGTCATTGTTGACAGGAATTCCTCTCTAATTCCCACATAGCAGATTGAAGCTTTAAATTTTACAGCTGCGTTGTATTTCAACGCTTGTTTAGGATGAGTTCCACATGATACTTCCGACCTTGTCTGTATTCCTTTATTCCATCAACAACTGGTGGTACCTTGAGGTGTTTCCTTATACACAGTCCAACAAAACTACTCTTTAGTCACACTGTACAGGTTTCTAACGTAGTCCACAAAACTACCTGTAACAGATTTAAAACATTTCATTTCAGAGGCCTGTACTTTAGAAATATCTTTTTGCAAGATAGTCACTGTTTCACTGCCACACATTAAAGTTGGTACTGCCATGATCTTATAAAACTTCAGCTGTGTCTCCCTCTGTAGTTAGTCTTTAAAAGTTGTCTGCTTATTCTATATTTTGGCCGGTAGCAGGCCATAGGTAGAAACCAACAGATTAAAAATTACGAAAATCTTGATACTTTTATTGGGTTTTTAATTAAATTTGTAATCATAATGCCTAATTTACAAATACCTTAGTCTTAGCTTTTAATTTATGTATGTTTCCATAGGCAGTTTAATCTATCTGTAATTAAATTTTTTTCGAAAGAAAGTTGTTTGGAATTATTAGTGTTTATTGTGTGATTGTCTGTTTTACAATAGATATTTTACTAAAAAATTTGTAGAGTACACGAGATTTTTGTAATTTTTTTGATAATTGAAAATTATCTCGTTTGCAATTTATCTAATAATAAATGTAGTTTGTTCGAAATAGTTCTGCAGCTCAGAGAGCTTACTAGTTTATATTTTTAACATAAGAGATACAATAAGGTGTCACAGAAATGACTAAAAGATTTACCTACAGTTCCTCAAATCAGAAACATTTCGAAACCCTGCTGCGGGGTGCGTAAATACGTGTCTTCAAATTTTGTTGACATAAATACAGCTGACAACAAAAGCAGCTCAGGGACAGCGGTTTACATTCTAGCATTCCGAAACATTGGACTTATGTTTACTATGTACGAAATACCGGGCACGTCTTAAGTTTTTAATTGTTTATTTGTTTTCGAAAAGATAATTAAGCGCTAAATTAAAAAAAAATCTTCTTCTTCTGCACCTTTTGGAGTAGGCACTTTGCCTGTTCCGTCTTCACAGAGTATCTCACCATCTCACTTTCGATCTTCCTATATCTCTTGTACCAAAGGATCTATATCGAAACGCAACCTTAGGTAGTCGTCCTTTCCACTCTGTCCACATGCTGTAACCATTCCCTGCGATATGTCTGGATTTTTATCATTTATGGAGAATACCTGTAGCTCTTCTCTAATATCCTCATTGCGCAAACAATCCTGTCTCGTGCAACCCTTTGTTCTTCTCAGAAACAAAGATGGGAAGGGGTAAAAAGGGTGGAGACTCTAACGGTCAGAGGTGAGCGGATGGAGCAACCCCTCATGTGGGGATAGTATGCATGGTGGCTAGACTTACGCCATAAGACAGCAGTCCTGTCACATCACCCTCTTCGAAGGGCTGGAAACTCTTTTAACTCTTTTAGAGTAATCAATTACTCGAATTCTTCACAGTAGAAAGCGGATGGATTTAAAAAACATTAGGAATAATTATCAAGTACGAATCGCGAAACCTTCTACTAGAATAGGCACATCTGTATAAGATTCGAATAGCATGCAGAAACTTTTTATGTAGCAATTTTTGAGTTGCTCTAGAATATTTTACTGCGACATAAATATCGTAAACCGAGTTGGATACAGTGCTGGCTGGATATACAATCGGAGATATTGTTTTTCCCCTCCTCTTTTCTCCCCGCTAAGAAAACATCAAAGAGTAGAATACAATTTGAACCCTCTTTTAATCACAAGACAATTAGCAATATTTTTACGAAACGATTTCTTGCGGCAATAGCATACCGCAATTTAAAATGTTCATACTCACATAACTAATTAGCCTAATTATTTAATTCGACTTATACGACTACAGTTTTACCATCACATTTTTTATTTTTTAAATTTCCTTTTTTGTGCCTGAGGGGGGTTAACCACCCCTAAAACCATCTTTTCGGTGCGCCATCGCTATACAGTAAAAAAAATATTAGTAATAGTTATAACGTTAATCTCGTGTGTTTCTCTATAAATAAAATGAATAAAATTTTCACAGTGCATTCAATAACAATTCTTCCTGATGATTTACAACAAAAACATAACAAAAAAATATATAAAAACAAATAACGAACACGTTCTAATTACTTTTGAATTTAGTTTTTGAATTCAAACCGTTAAAAAAACGGTTATTAAAACAGTTAAGCCATTTGCGATTCAGTTTTTGTGAATCCTGCAACAGTGGAATCTTATTTTCAGCTTATTAATAGTTCTCTATATATTAATAATCAGTTTGTGTTGTGTTTTTGTAAATTATCGGAAACGCTGCAAGCGTAAAAACGATAATCGGCGCATTATAGTCTGACAACAATCGGTTATAATGGAGTATTGGCCACGGTCTGATCTGTGTCAACTGGATTACGCACCAATACACCAGTTAATAGAGAGCCTTTGTGCCGCCGCGCCACCGTCTCCCCGAGGGTCAAACACAAATCGTCCTCTGTAAGTGACCGCGTCGCCCAGATCTACGGTCCACTGCACCTTTATTGCGCCGCGACCGGCGTAATTTAATAGCCGTTCACGCCTAGATTACAGTTTACTGGTTTCGCACGGCTGTACGTCACAAAAATTGAATTATCAAATGTTAATTATCGATTTTCAATAAGGTTTCGTTTCGATACATACCCTTTGGTACAAGAGATGTAGAAAAACTGAGAGTGAGATGGAGAGATACTCTGTGAAGACAGAACAGACAAAGTACCTACTCCGTGAAGTGCAGGAGAAGAAGAAGAAGAAGAAGCAGTTGATGATGAAGAATTAGGCAAAAATTAAAGAGAATTTTAACCAAAATCTAAATATGTGTACAGTTTTGAAAATGTCAAAATTTTTAGTTGCCAGGGCTCAGAAAAGGAACCAATAATTGTAACAATCCAGTCGTGTGTCAGGCTAAAGGTGAATTTATTCCAAATGCAAATGTAAGTTTACTACAAAAATTTTTTAAATTTAGGTGAACGGTAGGTCAGAAATGGTAGTTACTTTTTTAAAAAAAGTCAATGTGAGTCACCGTATTACGAGAAAGTTTACTCAAAATACAAACTCGACATGTTTAATCATTTAAAATTAAATTCTGTCAATATCCCTTGTAGAGACAGGCTTATATGTATTAATATATCTATGGAAAACTTGTATGGCTAGACAATTTAATTTTTTGCTGAATATGAGGCTATTTTGGCTGATTCGCTGATTGGTGTAGCGGGGATTGTTTACCGTCGTCCTCTCAAAACTAAAACCATCAATACTACCCTCAATAAACACTTTCCAGCCCTAGACTCTTTCCTGCATAAACTACACTGGACATATGCCCACACTGCCAAAAACCGTGCCTCCCTCCAATCCATCGCTCCGATTCATCGCAGCCTCTATCAACAGATCAACAGGAACACTCACGCTGTCATTCCTCATTAATTGTATACTGGCTATCGCCAACTAACCTTCTTTCAGAAATTTATACAGAAACAGAAATAACTAACCAGCAAATTACAACACCTACTTCACTAAAAGCTAGCATCGATTCCCTAATTCTATAATTCCCTTTTACTTCACACCCCCTTTTGTACCTTCTTAATTGAGTCCCCCGCCTATCCCTAGACGCCTCATTGAAGCTAACCTCCATTTTTAGCGCCCTGCGCTACTCGGCACTGCCGTGGCTGTTTTTTAGTTTGACACTTTCATATCAATCCCCTCCAATTCCCTATATGGCTATCCACACTACATTTACACAATATCACACATAGTTTTATGTAGGTGAAAGAATTATACAAATTTTAATTTCGTATGTTGCAAAATACATGGCTGGCGATTTCAGTTGGTGTTCTTAGTCTTTTTTAATGAAAAAAATGATTGTAGCTATAGTATATCACAGTTGCGTATCTGTGACGCCAAAAGCTGATGTTGTTAGGTTAAAATTACCGAACAACCCCATTTTTGATATTTATAGTTTTATTGAGTAATAGTTTCATCATATGTAATTACTAAGATATCTTATCCTTCAAAATGAAGTAGTTTGTTGGACATCAGAAAGATTTTTTCAAAAATTACCCCCTCCCCCTTCAACTACAATTTCATTTATAGATATTTCATCTACCTTTCCACAGTGGATTATTATGACCTTCTTTTCAGGATACTTTGTTTATAAAAACTTTACTCTTTTTAAAACGTAAAATGTTGTTGGTAAACTACCCCTCCCGCTAAACCGATCTTCACAAAAATCAATAGGCCTCGAGTCCTCTACAACTCGGGCGCATATGCAAATAACTATTTGATTCTATTTGAATTTGCAGCAGTTATCGTTCGCCATATAAAAATGTCTACGTACAGACAACCATAGACACACAGACACTTTTTGGGAAATGACTTTTCTTCATGTTTTGAGGGTAGTACAATCAAAATCAGACCTTATCCCGAACACGATTTCTTTCGCGATCTCCACACTTCCATTTCCTTACGGGACATGGAAGTAAAAGTATTACCCTTGTCTTATATGAAGTTAAATACGAACATTACTAATAAACATATATTCATAAAAACTACATAAATTAAATAAAATTATTGCCCTCATAAATAAATTGGGTATGCTTGGGTCGCTTAAAAGAGATGTATTCTGTTATATACATATTATAATAGATTAGTTTATCGAACTTCAGAAAATTTGGTTGCAGCGGGATTTTCAAGCATCATCCCATTAAACCTTCATCATTCCACCTCCTCTCCCCACACACACTTGCTTACAATGCTGTTGAAATGCACTAATGGGTGAGTGGGGGATCGTATATTTACTTAATACATTCGCAGCTCAGTTTTGGATTTCCTTTAGCATCAAGTTTATTGTCGAATTTCATATTAGCTGTAGCCGACAATTCTGTTACCTTCAAGTTACTAACTCGTTGTTATCTGTAGCACGCGCGCGCGCGCGCGCGCGCGTGTGTGGGCGTTCTCAAGTTGCTTTCTACTTTACGTCGCTCTCATAATGTGTGACATCTTAAAACATATTCCAAACCTGATGTAGTGTAAGTGCGTGTTGGTAATCTTCAGTATGTTGTAGTACATATTTTAGTACATACACAGTTGTGTTGTGTGTCTGTTTCCAATAAAAAAGCCTTCTGCCGTCTATAAACACTGTGTCTCCTTCGTTCACACATTAGAGTTCCCGTTTTCCCATCTTTAATGTAATAATATCGGATTACCGAGCTTTCCTCGATTGTAATATGTCGTAATATTTAAAACAAAATTTTTAAAATAAATGCAAAATGTTGAATGACTAAATTTTTATAATTTATAATTAAAATAAAGTTATAATTAAAACAAACATATGCAAAATACAACTAATCTAAAAATGTGTTAAATAGCTATAGGATTTCAAGAGTGTAATATGATCGTAAATTAATGTTTTTTTAAAAATCAATATAAAAGGACTGTTAAGTGACTAAATTTTTCTAGGTTATAGTATATATATTTATATATAAAATATAACTAATATAAACATTTGTTTATTACTATATAACTTCAAAGACATTTTTATTGTCGAATCCTTCATCGTAACACCGAATCCACTGTATTCAAAATTTATTTTCATTCAACATTGCGAATTTGTGGATTTTTCGGCGGCAAGACAAGATTTAAACACTTTTTCCTCTTAACTCTGGAAAAAGCTGCCTGCATATAGCATTCCATGGACAAAGACGAATGTTTGCAAGTCGACACCCCATCCTGGCGTAGGCCTATGCTCACCCGATCCTGCTGACCGCTGAACATGAACGCCTGATGCCCTATAGAGTCATAGAACGATTCTAAGGGAACAAGCCCTTAGAATAATATACTGCCGTCCCCCCCCCAACTCGCACCAGCACAGGTTACTGTACGCTATGAATACCCTATTCCCGGCACTTGACTCCTTCTTGTCCAAATTAAACCGTAAATACGCAAAGAAAGGCAGCACACGAGCCCCCATCCAGTCCACAGCAACCACCATAAACCGTTCCACCAGAAACACGAAACGGCTCTCTTTCCTCATAAACCGCCTGCTGTCATCTGTCAACGCACTACACATAAACTACAGATAAACACCACAGTTTCTCACCTACGCTAACTCACTAATTCGGTTATTCCCGAAATCTGCCAATTCACCACCCGACAACCTCGCCCTCTAAATGAGTCCTCGCCTAACCCATGACACCGCTTTGACCCTGTCCTCCATCTTTAGCGTCCTGCGCTGCTCGACCTGACTGTTCCGCTTTTCTAGTTTGGCACTAACTCGACACAATACCCCAATGGGCTGTCCTACACTATAACCACACGCACAACCACACATGAACTCCATATCTTATTCTTGGCGACTCCTCCTTCTCAACGGCCGGTGTTCGTCTCCCAAAAATCAAATTCCAAACCTGCTGAAGGGAACTAGTCTCCAAAACGCGCCAAGACTTTTCCAATTGGACACGAAAAATACGACGCCGACGTATTCGAATGTTTGCCCTTGAGCCTAGTGCACACTCATAACGACAGCTGGTCTGATAGGAAATTGATGACGTTACATTCATTGTACACTCCAGTTGACTTTTGTTCGAGTCTAGCGTGATTCTTGCAATGTAAACTTCTCGGCCAGACTGTTCTCCAGTTATAATTTTTGCCTTCATGATGGTGTTGCAAAGTTCGGTTAAAATCAATCTTGTCCCATTTCAAAGTCCTTCTGATGCGTCCAAGTTTAGCAGGAGCATAATGCTTCTGTTCTTTTTTAACTATAATTTATGAATTGGGAAATCGACAATATCGACAGAGTTAAGAAATTATGAAGTCTTTCTTCTGGCTGATCTTTAATTGAATCGTAGCTGTGATAAACCTTGTAATTTGCAGGTAGTTTTTTTGATGATACTAGTATTAAGTTTGTTCACGTCTTTATTTAATTAGGCTAATATAGCTCTGTCTGTCATCCCTTTGTAGTTGCTATTACCTACCTATTTCCAACCCTTTGGTCAATTAGGTAGCCACTGGGAAGGATATCCTCTGATAATCCAATTTCATCCATAGTATTTACAGGTCATTCTCCATTGCCAACCTTCAATATGTAATTAGCAAAGTCTGTTTCTTCTGGGTCCACACGCCATCTCTCCTCTCTCCTATGGTACTACAGCCACCTTCAATTTTTCCCCCATTCTCTTCTGTCAGTAGCCATCCTCCTCTAGAAACGCACTTTCAGTATTTCTTTCGCGCCCTCATCCACCGCGTCCTCCCATCTCCTCCTCGGTCTTCCCACTGGTCTTTTCCGTGGATTCTGGTATTCAATAGTTTTCGTGGTATTCTGTCTTCCCCCATCCTGGCTACATGACTAGCACACCTTAGACGCTGTAGTTTTATGTATCGTGTTAGGGGTAGTTCTTTATACATTTGATACAAATCAAAGTTATATCTTATAACTTTGGGTCCACACGCCCAATTAGACCAAATTAATTTTTGTAATCTCTCAATTAGGCCTATGTATTATTTTAATTTGTCTTTCTTAGAATTATTCCACCATTTAATACATTATGGTTAATTGAATTTTGATTATTAACATATTACGTATATAATTTTAAGTTTTTTTTTTACTACATTGATTAATATTACATATTAATATATGTGAACATTGGGCTAATCCTTTTTATACCGGATGGAAATAATCTGAATTAATTTAAATCATTTACCAAGTTGTCTAAATAGACTGCGGTTTGCATCTCACCTAATCCAATGTGGCTGAAAGACTTCTTCCTCTTTGACAACATAACAATTTTACAAATAGATATTCTATAAATTTCTATTATTTCTAATAAGGTTTATATACTCCTACATTTTACAGCAGCACAATAAGTTAATAAAACGTACACCTTACATTTTTTTAAATTTAATTAAAATTACCAATTATTTATGCACCTGAAGCATAGGATAACAAGTAAATCGTGAACATTGGGCTCATCCTTTTTATACCGGATGGAAATAATCTGAACGGTTTGCAAAATTGTATAATAATATTTCTAAATGCGACGAGTGTTTAGTATTTCGTATAAAAACATTAACATGGTTAAAACGAAATAAATTGTGACTACGAAATTTGAAAACGCTACGGTGCAATTGCTGAGTGATGATATGAAACTGCTTCAACAATATATGCTCCCTCCAGTTTCCGGTTATCCTGTCATTCCGGTGTACCACAGGGTGCATCCGACAGAGTGCGTTTGTATAGTGCCGCAGCACTGGTTGGAAACAATGTATGATTTGTCATGTATCACTGGATTGTTTTAAGTGTCAACTGCAAAAACAATTTGTAACAGTGGCCTATTTTTACTTCCATGTTCCTTACGAAATGGAAGAATGGTGATCGCGAAAAAATCGTGTTCGAGATAAGGGCTTATTCTGATTGTACTACCCTCAAAACATGAAGAAAAGTCAATTTCCGAAATGTGTGTGTGTGTGTGTGTGTGTGTGTGTGTGTGTGTGTGTCTCTATGTGTAGAATATTTTCTACGGCGAACGATAACTGCCGCAAATTCAACAGAATCAAATAACTTTTGCATATGTGCTTGAGTTGTAGAGGACTCAAGACCTATTGATTTTGGTGAAGATCGGTTAAGGGGAAGGGGTAGTTTACCTGATAAGTAAAGTATCCTGAAAAGAAGGTTATAATAATCCACTGTAGAAAGGTAGATCAAATATCTATAAATGAAAAGAATAGTTGAAGGGGAAGAGGTAATTTTTTATAAATTTATTCAACTAAAAACTTTAAAAAATTTCAACAACATATTAACAATTGATATCGTTCCATGCTACGTAACCACGGATATGTAAACAAAATAATTTTTCGTTTTCAGAAATTCACAAATAACAACCGTTGAGCAGTATGCATCTTCTCTTTCTTTCACCTTGTTTAAATAAAAAATAATTTAATCAAATTAATTCTTTATTTTTAAAATATTAACAACAAGGTACAACTTGTACTTTGATTATCTTTGTCAGCGTTTTTACCAAAAGCATGCTGGTACATTTAGTTTCGTTCTGAGTGCACATATTAAAAATAATTTTATAATTAATTAGAACATGGAAGTCATGTATGGTTCTCCACACCCATTTTTGTATTTATATCATCAGTTATCATCATCGTCGTCGTCGTCGTCGTCGTCGTCGTCATCATCATCATCATCATCATCATTATCATCTTCACCCCCAAAAACCAAGCCCTGGTGGACTTGTTCCGGAACCCATATCATCCTCGGAATACCAACTTCTCTATAGTTAGTAGACTCATATCTCAAGGGTACTGCTGTCCATGTGTTCGTACGAATCGTCTCCTATTGTCCCTAATCTTCTGTGCAAAAATTCGATTTTCAATTGTATCCTAACATCTTCATGCATTTTTCGTGTGTAGGAAAGAATATTCTTCTGTACTTCTTAAAATTAATCATCTCGGCACTTTGAACTTTCTCTTCTTCGTTTCTTCCGAGGACAACGTTCTACTTGTGCACAGGAATGTAGGAGTAACCAGTGTTTTGTAAAATTTTTGATGGTAACATTTTTTTTTTTTTAAGAATTTTATGGATTGTTTTACACACCTTCATCTTTTTGACTTATTTTGTTATTTATAAAATCATTAATTTATAAATTAGCTTCATTCACTCAATAATTAACCTATTAAACTGCTGTAGAATTTATTTGTTAGGGATGGACGATGGTAACCTCTCGCCGTTTCGCTTCCACAATGTTTGATTCCGACCTTCTTGACGGGCGGATTGAGGATCTTGTGGCAGACCTGCTGTTATACTCTGCACTTACGCTGGATACTATTGCATTTGGAGATGCTTGTGATGCGACTGCATTTCTGCTAAGTATCGCTCGATGAAGCGCGTAACTGCCGGCATTGTTTCTTTCACTTTAGGCATTCACATCATCGCTCTTGTAGAATTAACAGCATGTGCACAAGCACTGCCTGATTCACAGGGAAAACAATTTTCTTAGCTTCGAGGTAGGCGATTTTTTGCAACGTTTTTATTTCATGTATCGATACCTCATGTTTATACACAGAACAGTTGCGTGACCGTGAAGACTGTTGGCTACAGGAGTTAATACACTTCGTCGGATCGGCACAAAGGTCATCGCCATGGGCCGACATTCCATGAAAACATGTCTTGACTCGGATGCCATGTACCCAAGACGCGTCCGCTGCAAAAAATGCATGGTCTGAGGAATAAAAGGTTTTACGCTCAACCTATGGATTCCTGTTCAAGTTTTCTCGGGGAGGTTTGTCGTGTTAAAAGTCAAGACATGGAAGGCGGAAGGAAGTGTCTGACCTTCCCTGCGCACCTGGAGCCTCTAACACGTTATGGCTTCCTGTGGCGCTAGTTTAGTTGCAATCTGCTCTTCAGTGGAGTTTAGTAAGTCACGGCCCACCACCACGTCCTTTGTGGTATTTAGAGTGGCGTGGTGACTCACTTCAACCGCTCTTCTTTGTGCCCTTTGCTGCCCGGTCAGAGTCTCAACCACAGACCACCAGCCCTTTTCCTAGAGTCTATGACTTAGGCGTTCTAGTAGAACCACTTACAGATTTCTCTATTAAAAAGGGGCTCACTTTCGTGAAGTCCCCTTATTTTCTTTTAACTATCAACTATTTGGAATGTGTTCTTGCTGACGGCACCAAAAGCTTCACTGCATCGACAAGACTGTAGTGCCTCCTTATCTTTATCCTCCTAGGATGTTTTTTTCTGACGAGGGTTCTTCAACCCCCGAATTAATTTCGAACTTAGCATATGAGTTCGACGATTACCGTGAAAATAACCGGATCACTGCGGTAGAGCCCTCGAGTACCGCAGCTAGGATTAAGTATAACAGGGTGCGTCCTAGGGCCCTGAAGCCAAAGTTGGCGACTCACTAACGTAGACCATCCACTCATTGGCACAATCGGCTTCTAGGGATACACACAACGTTGTCAAAACTGTCTTAACAGTGTCTTGTTAGTCAGCTAAAGTGTGACATTTGTTGTTCGCCCCCCACGAGGCCAAGTTGTTGTAGGCTTGGGCATATTGTTGGATTTCTGGGGGGTCATCGATGATGATTATTATTATGATTGTTCTTGTTACGGTTGCGAAATCTGGGCCGATGCACTAAAGGCGGAGAAGTACAGAAAAGGTATGGCATCGGTGCAGAGAAGAGGAGCCCTCAGAGTACCATCCTCTTACCGGACAGTGCCAGAGCCAGTAGTCCTGGTGATAGCGGGAGTGATTTCCATAGACCTGCTGGCTCTTGAGCGGAAGAATTTATTCGAAAGAAGAGAGGAAATTGGAAGGGATGCCGCAAAGCATGAAGCCAGGGAACTCACTCTCCGGCATTGGCAAGATCGTTGGGATAGAGAGGATAGAGGAAGATGGGCCGCAAGGCTCGTACCAAACTGGAAGGTACGGATCGACCGCCAACACGGTGAGGTCAACTACCATCTGACCTAGTTGCTCAGTGGCCACGGCAATGTTAATGCCTACCTCCATAGAATAGGAAAGGTGCAAACCCCAGTATGTCAATACGGAGACTCTCCTCATGAAGATGCCTTTCACACGTTTTTCAAGTGCTGCAGATTCACAAGACAGAGGATGGTACTGGAAATGGAGCTCGGGGACTTCACGTCCGAGAGCGCAGTTGCGCTTATGCTTCGTGGTGTGGGGAAACGGGACCGCATCAGTGCATTTATTCAGTGGGTCCTACTAGAAAAAAAGACAGGCCCAACTTGTTAACACGGCCAGTAGAAGACGAGAAACAACTAGAAAAACCCGATAGGCTCCATCCTGAAGTAATACGCTAAGTGGGTCCGGGATGATATAAATGCCTGAATTAGAGGTGGGTTTTTAGTGGGTGAGAGTCCCACACACTAAAGGAAGCATGCGCTCCTCTGACGGTGCATAAAGCATTTTTCTCCCTCTATAAAAACATTATTATTAATGTTGTTTTGTATGTTGACATAACGAAAGTTAATCGTGTAACCAGTTAGCACGTCTTTTTGTTGTCCTCACTTACAATTACACTGCCTCCCACTCCCAACTATTCGTTCCCACCCCGTGTGAGATTGCTTTTATCCACTGACAATTAAGGGTAGCCACTTCACATTTAGCAGCAACGTGCAGCTGTGACTCTCACACTCGCTTACATTCACTTTATTGTAACTGTCCTTTGTAAACCACTCGCGTCACTGGTGACCTGATATCTTGACGACTATCTCACGTGATATCTATATGTAACGGACTTACATGTTTTGTATTTATAACATGCGTGTTATACCGCCTGATGGAAACCATATAAAAATAATGAGAAGATTAATTTTTTTCATAAACTTCAAGGAGTAAACCAAAGAACTTGTTCCGTCTCAACAACCAATTTCCTCTTTCGCCTTCCAGGATTCCTTTCCCCTAGGCCTTTGAAAAACTTCTGTTGTTCATTGTTAGCAGTTGCTGCTCCGAATTATGTTCCCATGTATACAAAATTCCGTTTTTGTACTTCAAAATTGTGTAGATTAAATATACATAAATATACTTACAAACATTTAATAAACATGCTACTACATTTCGAATAAGAGGCTGGAGCAAGTGTGTCACATGATTTGAAGTCATGTGAGGGTGAGATTGAACTGTCTGTATTTACAGCGTTATTTGAATACGTACAGAGAGGATTATTTAACTAGCGAAACAAGTGCGTTTCCGCGAATAATGCGAAAGTGAAATTCTTAGCCAGCGAGATATTTTCGAAGCGTTCCAGGAATTTCTATATTCCTGTAACTGTTGGCTGAAACTATTGCCGACAGTCTGATAGACATAACAATGTTTCACGAATTGTCAAACGGGAAATCAATATTTAATTTAATACGGGTCATTGTATTTAACAGTGAGTATATCCATGTTTACTTGCTTCTAGTCAGCTGTGCTGGTAACATTTTATAATTTACAAAACTTTTGCTTCTGGAGCTGTTGGATAACGTTAGAACTGAAAAATAGTATTACAGGTAAATTAAGCTAGCTTTCACCTCACGTAAAACACAAATAGCGTTACACGTTTACTGCGCTCAACGTTGCAATAATTAATGTTCGTGACAAAACTATCCCTTGGGAGTTGATAACGTCCACTCCTGTAAAATGTTCATTATCATTAGTCGTTACCATGACAGCATTGAGCCTAGCGTATTTACAATTAATCAATTTCAAACACATCTGTGCTTTAGTGATGTGTAATAACATCGTTAGGAGTTTAGCTTGGATAGCGATCTTAAAGGAGTGGATTTAAATGCTAATCGAATACTAGAGTAATCGACAATCATACGTTTTAATAACACTTTTATAAATATCACACCCTTATTAATATTTTTGTTCTATTTAATACGTTACCGTTGCGAACTATATCGGTACGTAAGAACATTTTTTGGATAATCGATAGTTTTAAACTAAGTAAGCGAGAGGCGAAACAGAAACCCTTTGCAAGTAAGCACTTAAAGAAAGAAAAGTTTTCCCATTCTCCATTAACGAGATGGCGCAAGACGGCGAGAGTGGGGACAAAACGTCGACGAATTTCCGCGTCCCTATTTCAATCAACTCTTCTGGGTACAAAATTGAAGCTTTCCTCATGTAAATGTGTTGTGGTAAATTGGTTTGGACTTTAAAACTACAGAAATGATTAATTTTCTGACCACGAGGAATCAACAGGAATCCGTATTTGGCCCCCCAGCAGTAGTTTACCGCCTCCAATTTTAGACGGTACTTAAATATTCCGTTTGTTGTTCTCGCACATGTCGTCAATTGATGAGTCACCACGCTCCTCAGTCAACTAAACAGTCGATAAGTATTTCGGGACAATGTGATCGTGATAACATATTAATTAACACTCAATTTTGAATGCATTTTAAATTTTGCTGTACATAAAAGTGATAATTTTAAGAATTGAAGTTACACTAAATATACAAAAATTAGCCCAAAGAGAGAGAGAGAGAGAGAGAGAGAGAGAGAGAGAGAGAGAGTGAGAGAGAGAGAGAGAGTGAGAGAGAGAGAGAGAGAGAGAGAGAGAGAGAGAGAGAGAGAGGGAGAGAGAGAGAGAGAGAGAGAGAGCAGATTCAGAGGATGAAATCGTCTGATGATAATACAAAAATAAGTTAGCTAAGATGTGATATAAAGACACTGCATTGAATCAGTAGAAGATCATGTTTCTGGCAGTAAAAGACCCACTAACTATAGTAGCTGATATTGTTAACAACGGATGGAAAGAGGATGGAGAGACCAAAGAAATAAGAGAGGTGACCCGACATTTACCTCACACATGTCTTGCTGTTACTCTCGAATATAATGATGTATTCTTACAACTAAGTCTTTGCTCATGAGATATAGTATACAAAATGTTGTAATTTGATGTACCGAGAAAAGTTTAGTTTAGGTGTTGGCCACTTTGATTTTTGAAGTAGCGTTTGGATAGAGCCAAAATGTCGTCGAAACTAGGTTTAAAAAGGCTATCATCGAAATAATATAGATTGTCAAATTAAGAAGAAGAAGAGTAAGAACAATCTTATCAACAACAAAACACAAAAAATAAGAATCGTCCCTACTAAGCAAATATTTACTTTTTAGTGTCTTTAATAATCACACACTACACACGGCCACGCTCATGGCACTATGTACTGCATACGACTTGGAAACAGAAGCAATTAATAAGAATGTCACAAAGCTTATGGAAACCACAAAGAAGGCGTTTCTCCTTACTCCGAGTACTTATACTGCGAGTAACAAGGTGAGTGTGGAAGTCATGTGAATAGACATGCCGTTCATTTACACGTCATAAGCCAGAATAGACTTAATAATATAATGGTACAATTTACATAATTAGTAAAACAAAAGATAAATAAACTGGAGTTGTAGCTTGGTGAAATGTCGATAGAACAGATTTTAAAAAGACTCAAGTGACTTTTGCAAGACGAAAAGGTATCTGGTAACCTCCTGTGGTACAATGACATGAACAAGAATTGCTTAGTAAGGAAATAATTGAAAAACAGATGGGAAGAATTCGCTTAACAGTGGCCAGACAATTGCTAATGGTAATGACGAGAATTGTCTGGTGAGGAGAGGAAACAATGCAAGTGAACTTAGAAAAATAAGAGGAACCATAAAAGGAGGAGAGAAGAATAATTGTAACAAAATGATTAGGCCAATTATTTATGAAGCACAAGTCATGTAAATTTTTTATTACAGCTTAATTGGAAATTACTTATACTAACACTTTACCGGAAATTACTTTAAAATTAATATAAGTAAAAAGAGTATACTAACTCTTTATTTATACTACTAGAAATTGCTTACAAGTTAAACTTAAAAACACTGAAATTTAAACTTTTTTTATTCCAAATAATACAACGTTTTCTGTATCAGAGTTTATTATTGAAGCTCTTCACCCCTGATTGTTCTTGCACGATATATTTCAGAACCATGATTTGATTTTGTTTTATTTCCTTCGTAAAAACTATTGTATGTCGTTATTATATCAGATACAATATTTCTTCTTCTTATTTTTCTTGTTCTTCTTCTTCTTTCCATCCCCGTCTAACGTCAAGCGTCGAGGTCCTTCATTCATTCCTGATACTCACTCCTTTATATCATGGGCGACTTCTAACATGGCCTTCCACCTTTTACAAGGCATCTTCTCAACACAGGCGACCCCCAATCCAATCTTGGTCTCATTCTTTCTCTTTCTCTCCCTCCGTCTTCTATTACAAACCCCGGCTTCCATTCGCCCATCCTCATTATTTGATACGGTAGACAGACTAACTACCTTGTATACTCGTAGCTTGACTTCTACCGTGATTTTTTGTTACGAAAAATAACACTAGAAATTTAATAATATAGGCTATTTGATTTACTGATGCTAACACAGTGATCAAAAACTTTAACATCGTTACAGGTTTTAAAAAGCTAGGCAAAGATGTACAAGTTACTTTCATGTTCTAGAGGAAATATAATTATGGCCATACTGTCTGGAAGTCGTGTACCGTATAAAATTAGGTATTGGGGTTTCTATCTTTAAAACGTCATTTATTGTCTACACGTAATTGTTTTGGAATACCGAATCATTTCGAAAACTTCCCTGCTACTTGACCAAATGAAAACACAAATTTTTCGAGACACTCTGTAGCATGTATGTTGCAAATTGATTGAGTAACTTGAAACCTAATTTTGTACTTTTTAAGATTTACCAACTTAACTATCGAAAATATAATTTAATTAAGAATTGTGCCGGAAAGGAACTTGCAGTTAAAAGTGTGAATGCGAAAGGTTTTAAAACATTAGGTATTGAAAAGAATGTACACGCACACAACACACATACACACAGAATGTAGGCCTACTAAAAAATAGGTAAAAGTACCGACATGGGTGACTGAACTCGCTAGTTAACATTAGCCAGAAAGGACATTTAACTTATAGCTTGCTTACTAAAATGTGTACGGGCGGTAGGGCAAGTAGGGGTACAAAGGGGTACAAAGAAGTTGTTTAGTCCTATTATTGTTATTTCCGATCTGACGATGAGCTGTGAAGCTTGAAAGCGCTAATCGGAATAATTTTTCTATAGTGGTGTGCAACAGTGTTAATTCTGTTTGAAAACATAATTAGTGAAAACTTAACAAATCTCATTTGCGTTCGTAGAAAATGAAACCTTATCTCTTTCGGTAAAACACAGTTGAGTGGATAACTGTAGAGATCAACAAGCGTCATCTCCCCGGAGACATTTTACATGCCCAAAGTTATTAATGTCAAAACTGAGAAGAGGACTGGGTTTTCCAGTTGCTTGAGCCTTGTAATCTCTTACAGTCTTCACACGTCTCCTCCCTTCGCCCAGCCATAACACGTGTTCGCATCAAAGGCTTTATTGTGTTCAGTTACATTCGTAACTGTTAGAAAATAGCCTCGTTGGCTGTCTGAAACAATTGTCAGAGTTTGATAAATGAATTGAATTGTGAAACTATTAAGCCAGTTTCAAAACTCAGATTACTTATCCATCCTCGTAAATTTTACGAGATTTATTAGGTATGCGTGAGTTACCTCCAGCTTTCTCAAAATGCTTCACAATTTGCATAAAGGATGGGGGGTTGTCGCGTACGACGTTTGCTTTGGTCAGTGAAGACTAAACGTACATACTTTTCCGTCTACAAATGTGTAATGACTAACATATTACCAGTACAAGAAGATCAAAATATACTGTGTTTCGTTTGTTCGATTTATAATATTTGGTGCTTTACGCACCAACTGGAGTTGTGCAACGCTGTTAGTCAACTGGAGTTGTCAAATTTGTAACGAACCAAACAAGGAAATAAATTTACATGAAGATTTACCGTAAATAAATTTACCGTTTATTATAATTGGGCTTATAAGTACTTGAAGTTGAGTAGCTAATGAACTGGAATTCGACACAGTTTCTTTTGAAGATATCTTCCCTGTGACCGCTGACTGCGTCTTGCTATTTGAAGTCAAAATAAAAAAAAATTAAATAATAAGTACAAGAGGCTTCTTCTTATTTCTCTTTTCCATTTAGTCCTAAATCGTACGCTGTTTGGTCCTCTATTATATATCTTTTTTTTTTTAATTCGTGCTTTCATTATCCAAGCCACTTATACGTATACGAATAGAATAAAATTTACCTCTTTTATTGGTCTAGTGGCTTTTCCTCTTTATATTTCACTTCGCGTTTCTGGACATATGTTCCATCTTCAGATGCAACCCCTCAGTAAAGTTCGTCAGATAATTAAAACAATTGACGTGTAATATACTCACATGTCGTAAATAAATATAAATGTGTTTGAATAAATATAAATATATGAACACGGAACACACGCAGTGTTGTTGGTGCGCAACACGGTAACACTGGTGACGAACATTACTGAAGGGTTACACCTGAAGATGGGACATATGTCCAGAAACGCGTAGTGAAATATAAAAAAGGAAAAGCCACTAGACAGATAAAAGAGGTAAATTTTGTTCTATTTATATACGTCTTTTGTATATGTTTCTCTGTTTTCCCATTTGCCTCTCTTGCACGATGTTCTTCACACTCCTAACTGCCGTATTTCTGAATTTATCTTCTCACTGCATTCTGGATCGGCCCCTAGTCTTCTTCAATCGACTCTCAATTCAAGTGTTGAATACTAAAAGACAATGTCAGAAGTGTGGGAGACTGTAATAAAGAATTTTGACGGACGTAAAGGAATAGAGATGATTACTGGAGAAAAACTGCTGCCGTACAAATTCTGACGAAATAAAAATGAAGATATTAAACAAAAAGCATAATTTGGTTTGTAATCGAAAGAATAAAGCTAAAGCTATTGATTTCGTTTACACGGAACACGGAAAACGTGGAACAACGGTATAACAAAAAAAAGTCGAATTAGTCTTCAATAGCAAACAAAAAAGAAAAGATGTGGACAAAGCAATTAAAAGCAAAATTAAGGAGATAGACAGGAATGGAAGCTAAGATGCAACAAAAACTCCCGGAAATGTAATAGAATTCATGCATACCACGATGATTTCCTGTACAAAGCATATTAAACTTATTTTATGTTTTAATTAGAACATCTCAGAGTAGCTGTACAGTAAACCTTCGAGTAATTTTTATAGATCATTTGTGTTTTGTAATTTCCTAAGTGGCACCTTATCGTGCAGGTAACGTCGCTTTACCGCGACACGATTTCGTGCTAAAGATTAGCTTTCTTTTATATCACTTCTTGGGCACTACCTTCGTAATACACTTAATGGAACACAAGTAATCATGTTCACGCACACATACAAACCAGTGCATTACGCATGGCATAAAGAAGACGTGTCTCGTGTTTTCCTTTGGCAGTCGATCAGTGAAACTTTGACGGAAGATTAACTCTTACCGAGATGTACGGAATGCTATTTGAGAGCGTCGAGTACTACATGAATGTAAGTAGCAAATTCTGCCTACTGTTATTGACGTTTAAATACACAATGTGCATATGTAACTTGGAAACAGGAGTTTTAATAACTTTTAAAGATGGATTTGTGAAGTTTTTTAACGGAATTTTAAATTGTTTGTGTCGACATTTCCACATAATTAATTAAAATCAACATCACCATTTGTAAACGATCAAACAACAGAAGTAATCACTCGTACATATGTATAATTAGTGTAATGTTCATGGAATATTGTCATTTTACCTTATTAATATAGGAATAATAATAGGTCTATATGCATAATAGTTATTACGCATAGTATGCTCCTTCAGCTGTAGAATCCGCTCATTATTCTGAACGAAGTAAATTTATTACTCACTACATAAATTTCGATATTATGAAATTTTTTAATTATAAGAAAAATTACAAAAATTCAGATTTCTCTAGTATTGTTTTAGTAATATAACAAGCGTAGAGCACACAATCAAACAATGAACAATAAAAATTCGAAATATTCCGATTTGGGTTAAAATTTCTTTTAGCCTGGTACCCCGCTGGATTTAGACAATTTTTTATCTATTTTTTAAGCCCTTGGGGTATAGAATTTGAAAATTTTCAAAATTAACACTACTTTCAGATGTTAATTAAAAATTTCTTTAATTTGATGCACCACATGAATTTTGGCGATTTTATCAAAATTTTCACCCACTTTTTGGGCCTTGACGTCCAAAAATGTTCAAACTTCAAAAGTGAACACTATATTGACACTGTGATTTCAATTCCCTTTAATTTGATACACCACATGAGCTTTTGCAATTTTTTCTCAATTTTTACCCCACATTGTTTTGATCCCAAACTTTTGTAGGGGTCAATCTCATAAAGAATAGAGTTCTGTAGTGTAAAAGTATGGAACCGCATAGCCAGTTTTACGAAAATTAGTTGATGCGCCCTTAAGTATCGTGAGACATACCGCAACCATGCGCTCAAATTTTAAGGAGAGAGTTAAGTGCAGTCCCATATGGAATATTGAGTCAAATACCAGAGCGAGAAAATTTATAAAAGCAATGAAACGGGCGGGTCGCAAAAATTCTCACTAAATCCGAAAGCTCTTGATGATTTGGAAGAACTTCCTGCCCAATACCAAAGAACACAGATTGGGGAAAATTTTCTTCTGCACGATTCGATTGAAGATGAGGACTTTCAAGAAAGTGTTAGTCTTTGCAACGAGAAGAAATTAGGAAATTTTATCAAGTACATAGTTCTTAAAAGGAACATTTTAGGTTAGTCAAAGGTAGTACTCTATAATCTGCGATAAATATTGAAATGTTCTATGTATGTTGCTACTTATTGCAGGTGGCTCCGGATATATTTACACAAGTTTTTACAATCCTCGGAACAATTACTCGAGCCAGGATCAATCCATTATTTAATCTATTATTAATTCATTGATATTAATTAATTTAGGAAAAATTATTGTAGGAAAATTAGATTAGGAATTTTTATTTTAGGGAAATTTGTTTTAGGAAAAATATTTTGTAGGAAAATTGGATTAGAAAAAATGTCCGGGAATCACCCTAAATCGATAGACAGACAAATGTCAAATGGTGGAGTGAAAGCAAAGAACTCGCTTCGCTCGTTCAGTTTATATCCGCATAATTCATTATTATGTACACAAACACACACACACACACACACCACATACCCCACGAAAATTTGTTCAAACCCACTCATTATACGATGGGCAAAACAAGCCCTAATGATGACAGTAAATTTTGTCGAAACATCATCAACCATTTCACCATTTAACTATGAATCCACGACCACTGCTACACTAACGGTGGCTTCTTGTGTGTTGTCGACTTGTGGCCCACTATGCATTGCCTTTTTCAGTGGCTCTACTATAAAATTATCTAATGCCATAAAGACTGCACGTTTCTAGATGATAATATGGCGTACAAAAAGCGTCATCAATTAATCAGTACTAACCAGTCAATTAATCTTGACTGCACGTTTCTAGATGATAATAACGCGTACAAAAAGCTTCATGTAAAACATAATTAATCAGTAGCTACTATGGACACGGATAATGTTGTCAGTAGATCGATGGATACATTTGTACAGGATAAATAAATCAAACTAGATTAAAAATCGACTAGTTCTTGTGACCGTTTCTTCGCTTCTTCTTATTACTGAACTCGCTTCTTCGCTTGTGGAATGAACTCTGTGTTTTTCTAGCTCTGACGTTTAGGTAAATACTCAAATAATAAATATAGTTGTGTACCACTGTACGGGTCAATGCAACAAAATATTCTATTTATTTTTTTATTTTTTATCTTTATCCTCATCATATTAACTCGGAAATATAAGCAGAATTGAACAATCTTCTTTTTTTTAGTATTGCTATTTACATTCTGTTTATTTACTGACGTTCATAATATTTCTAACATCAATCATGCTATTTTTAACAGAATTATCACTGTTGCAAGATCGGATCATTTTTTTTCGATCTGACGATGAGCTGTGAAGCTTGAAAGCACTAATCGAAATAATTTTTCTGTAGTGGCATGCAACAGTGATAACTCTGTGATTATAACCACTAACACAACTTTCCTAATTAAAATTCATGCTATTTCCGCATTAATGCGTGACTTTATTTACACTGCTTTAATGGGATCTCATAAATGTACGATAATGTCTTATAATCGTGATAATCATCATAATTATCATCACACCACGGCATAGACAAGGCGCTGCCTTTTCCGCCTTCAAACATCCTCCAGCCATCTCTTCCTAGGTCTACACACACACACACCTGTGTCCTATAGGTTAGTACTTCCAAACTTTTTTGGCCAGTCTGCAATCTGATATTCTTTCTAACTATTATTTCCACCGTTGTTTGTAATCTTTTCATTTTTCATTCAAGTTAACTTGTAACTCTTCTCTTATGGCCTCATTCTTTATACGGTCAAGTTTAGACCATCATGTATGTCCTCTTAAGAACGCCATTTTTGAGGCTTGTAGTTTACTGTCTTGTTTCTTGGCGTTGCCCATAATTCACACCCATAGGACAGTATAGAGATTGCCATAACTTTGTGAAGCTTTACTTTGGTATGTCGACGTACCTTGTTTCTATTGATTGTCCCACAGATCGCCTGGACTTACCTAACTTTACACCAATATCATAATTCCTATTATAGCCAATATCAGTTCCCAAATAATTAAAATGGCTCACATAGTCTATAGTTTGACCATTAATCATTATTTTAGTTTTTATTGGTTCCTTGCCTCGAAATGCCATTACATTTGTTCTTATAGTGAAGTTCTTCATATTGTATTGTTTGCAAATGTGATGAAGTCGTACAAAAAGAGATTTTTGTATAGCAGGTTCACAATAAAGTTATTAGCATTACTATCTCACTGTTTTGTGCGGTGTGTGTGTAAGTGTGAGCGCAATGAAGCGAGCAGATAATGGCGGGTGACATTCCAAGAAAGAACGTTCCCTGCCAATATTTTTTCAAACCAATGTAAAGTGCGGGGATAATTCTTTCTGCGAGAATAATCCGACGCTTCGGCTTTCCGCTCGGGTCTACAATTTATTCGCTGCGACGTATATGAGCTGGCACTCTCTCTTATAATAATTTCTACGTAGAGGTGAATGTTTACCCCTTATTGATGATGCTACTGGTGATGATCGTGTCTGGGGGGGGAGGGGGGAGGAAAAAATGGTTAATGTATCGGTTCCGTTTACCCATGTTTGACAACGTTTTAAGAAAAAACGATTCACTTTGAACTGGATGCAAGACCGTCTTGAAAATAAAACTATACTACAAATAATTTAGGGACTGAAAAGTGAGCGGAAGTAAGCGAGACAGAGTTTGCAGGAATTTGATAAATGAATTGAGTACAAACATGCAAATTCGAATATATTGTTACGAAATGCGGAAAAAGTGTTATGCCATTACAGAACGTTCTGGTACACTGGAGAACGTTGTTCTACTCTTTTCTCGGGTATTCCTGGAGCTGTAATGCGTATGTGACGCTTGACATGCGAGGGAGTATTACGTAATGTGACGATTTCATTAATAAAAATATAGTAATTATTAAATTGATAATGTGTAGGCTGAGAAATTTTAAATTTTTAATAAAATCGCACATTTAAACTAAATCTTATTGCTATCATTAATAATAATAATATTTAATAAAAAGTCTAATAATAAAATAAAAGGAAATACGATTGTACAGAAAGGGTAAAGCTTGTTAATTAATCCTGCATAGACAGGCACTAACCAGGATTAACTTGATTTCCGACCCCTAAACAAACTAAATATACTTGTAAATTTTGACATTATTTAAATAATTAAATAAGACCACTGTAATGTATTTTAATAACGTCTGTAACTAAGAATATCTCTACTTAATTAAATAGTCAAACTTTAATCCTTTAAATAAAGAAGAAACATGGAACTACTTTTATGTTGATCGGTAAATGTCGCGAGATTACTACTCTCACCCCTAAACTATTTTCACGCACTTGAAATGGAGCGGTCAACCCGTAAGCTGCGCACAGCAGTAATGTGGAACGTTAAAAATAGTTTGTTTCCTAAAGTGATTAATCCGTCAGTTAAGACACAGAGGCATTCTTTATACTATTAAACAATGTGTTGCGTTAATATAGTTGAACCGCGATTCATATAAATATGTTGTAAACGAGTAAGAAAGAATAATGAAAATTTAGCGCCTATGACATCTCTACAAAAATCCTAAAATATAAAACTTATGTAATTAAAACTGTGGTAACACCATAAAGTGAAGTGCAGCAAATAAACAATCATGTGAAGTAGATACAGGTGAATAAAACTTTTGTGTAAATCATTCAAATCAACGAGCTATTACTACCCGTTAGCCAAGAGCAGAGAACCAGGACCCGCAATGATCTAAAAGACTTCAGGACTACACCATCCCCGGATACGAAGATAACGAGAGATAGCTGACCTACATCAAACATGCTGCAACCGAGGACCGAGGACTGGAATAACGAGGAGCTGGAGGATATCCAAAAGGTGACACGGAGGCAAGCCTTCCGTGGTTATGAAATACTAAATATTATATCCAACCAAAGACAATTAAATTAACAACATTAAGACATTTTAAGTACTGACAGTAATTGTATTCTTATTTGTAGTAAAAGAGTAAATTTAAACTAAGTTTACTGTAGTAAACTCTAGTAAAGTTTAAACTGAAAGCTTTATTGTTTTAAGAAGATTAACAAAGTCCATTCTTCAAATGGCACAATTTTAAAGATTGTATATGGCGAGGTGACCATTATTAACATACTATATTCAATCCCGGATCGGTGGAATTAATTAAATTGATGTACATCTTATTTTGAGGGCCCTCATGAAAGAATAAAATATTTAATCATCTTGTAAACTGTAAGCTGTTGAACCATATATGTTGAGAATTTTAAGTAGAGCAATTA
>CM068372.1:119331391-119540173 GCA_034769895.1 Magicicada septendecula
ACCTTTCACAGTTTGTACAGTGACAACTACTACGAGGTCAATGACTGTGCGCAGTAAAACACTGCCATTGTCTAAGCCGGTAACACAAGACGGTACAAGTGCCCAGCAGTTCGAAAGCAATGCTACACTTTTCTTCAAGTTTCCCTACTAATATTGTTCGGATTTCAAATTATTCAATAACTTGTTTGAAATAAATAATAAATTGTTTAACACAACCCAACCGAAACACAACTACTACACCAGCTAGCGAACCAACATGGCTGAAGATGGCTATACTGCTTGATGCTCGAAACGTGTACCAAGATAACAAAAACGCCCTCATTGTACGTGCAGGCGTATCTTTGGGTTATACGTTCTACTTTACCTTTTAGGGATGAAATAAGACTTTTGGTGATATCGGAATGTTTCCGCGTGATTCTTTTGTGTTAAAAACGGCGGGTGAACTCCTTAAAGGGGTCGGTGTTTGACCTTTAGAAGGATTGCCGTGCTTATTTTAGTGTTAGAAAGGCAGATGCGAGGTTTTAGTTCGTCACGCTTGTCTTCCTTGCATCACCCCTAACTCCTTTGTATTGTGTGCGCTTGAATATATAGTTTGTATATTTGTGTATATTTATGTAATATCTAGTATATATAATTGTGATATTATTCAATAGAGTTTCATCTGCAAGCAGCGTATTGGGTTTTTGTCGTTTCAATACCTGACGCAAGTTTCACTGAAAAATATCAGCATCATCAGAGGTTTGTAAGTATTACATAATTGCTGCAAAAATCTTACGTATATATAAAAAATGATGAATATATATATATATATATATATATATATTGTTACGACATTACAGAACAGTCTACGTATTTATCGAATGTTCCAGTGGAATCCGGCTGTAATGTGTGTGTGCGTACGTAATTCTCGACGCGTTAGCTAGACTGTGTCAAGGCCGCAATGAATTACGGTGTAATGTTTTCCTTTATTGTTAATGCGTAGTATGGAATATTCTGGTATTTCGGCGGAGTATAAATACAAGTACTCAGCGACATTCATTTCAGTTTGAGAAGCGAGTTATTGTCGGGCGATTACTCTGTGCGTTCAAGTGGTTATTAGTGGAAGGTAATTGTTGTGGCGAAGTGTTATGCGTTTTACAATCGTGCGGGACAATTGTAATACAATTGTGTTTTATATTAGTTGACATTTTATTGCGTTTGAACAATTTTTTTTAAATTTATTTTAAGAAACTCTTTTGTTGATAACAAACTGTTTAATTGTGATAATTAAAGCTGGTGATTAGTGACTTAATTGGTGTCTGTATTTTGTTTTCCACTGTACTATACGACGATCAGTTACACCGTCGTAACAATATTATAATATAATATTTATGTAATATATTATGTGTATTTATGCAATATCTGTTTTGTTGAATATACTTTGATTTTACATTGTTTAAACTGGCATTGTGTTCCAGATGACAGTAGAGCGTCATCTAATTAGAACTAATGACAGCGTCCGAACTAATTAGAACCGAGAGTAGTTCGAATATACAAAAATTTGGATATTCGAACACAAAAAATTTGTAATACAAAATATGACCATATGCGATAGATAGGCTGCTAGTAACTTATTAATTGTAGAGCACATAATCATATAATAAACACTAAAGATTTGAAACATTCGTTTCTTGCTTACAATTCTGGTTAGTCTGACATCCTACTGGGTTATTACAATTTGTTTCAAACATCTGATCTCCTTTGTAGTCTGTGGGCCCCAAAATTTTTAAATTTTTAAACATTAACTCTACATTCTGGCATTATTTAAAATTCTCTTAAATTTCATAGCCTACATGATTCTTTTGGATTTTTGAAAATTTGCATCCACTTTTTGGGCCCGTCTTAAAAAAAATTATTTAAACGAACACTATATTAAGATGGTGGTTAAAATTCGCTTTAATTTTTTTCCCCAGACGGGCTTTCGGGATTTTTCAACAACATTGACCCAAATAAATATATGCCTCCCTGTCCATTATTTTTGAAGGGAGATCAATCTAAAAAGCAATTAATTTTTCAGGTAAAGGGTTTGTGACGATCGGTCAAAAATATAACACAAATTTTAACTTATTTGTGTCATATTTAAGTTAAAATGTGTGTTAAATTTTTTGACCGATCCTCACAAACCCTTCACCTGAAAAAATATCGATTGACGATCACTACGAATTTAAGGATTTAAATAAAAAACAATGAGATTCTGTAGGGTGAAAGTATGACACGCACCCTAAGATTTATAGAAATCACTTGGTGTGTTCAAGCGATACCGTGATGCATACCCCAAACAATTAGACAGCTAGACAGAACAACAGACAGATAAATTCCGAACGGACGAATTCAATAAATGCCAAGAAACACAAACAACAGCACTTTGCAAGTTACAAACTGTCACTTATACACTAGCGATATGTCTTATTTGTGACCTTTCACGGTACAGATTACTTTCGGTTGATAAAGTTTGTCGTGCATACTATTAAGCTAAAGAAAGTCATACATATTACGGTGGCTGATTCATAGCAGCCTCCAGTAATAACAATTACACACTTCTCCGACAGGAATCACTAATATTTTAAGTAAAATTAAAAAATAATTTTACCTTTGTCTTAGCTAGCTTTGGTTCAGAGGCGGCCCCCATGAGCGCTGTCTGTTCCAGGATTGGAGTTAGTACCGTTGATTGGATTGGTTAGCAGATCCTTGTGTGTGCTATATGTTCAAAATCGTATGTGATTTAATGATTTTTGTGATTTAAGCTGTGTCGGAAAAGTGTATACATGTCATTAATGACACTCTGACAAGTCACGGACAACACAATCCAAGAGCCTTCAGTACTAACAATACGTACTTTTACCGTCAGCGAATTATTAGATTGTTGAACGGGCAGAGCGGGCTCTCATCTTTGACTGACCGTTTGTCACTTGTCTGTCTGTCTATCTCATTGGGGTACGTCTCACGATAACTTTTGATGGCTCAACCGATTTCCTAAAATTTGACATGCGTGTCCATACGTTTAGCCTACAGCAGTGGTTCCCAACCTTTCCGGACCCGCGTACCACTCTGGTCTTCCGCGTTCATTTCGCGTACCACCGGAGCTTAAAGAAAGGTTATTGGGGTTTTCTCAATAAAAACCTTGATACAACATGAATAGTACACGTTATCATTCCTAGTTATGTTTAATTATTTAAATCTAATAAATAGAATTTACAAATAGTTAATAGATAGAATTTCCGGTTGGTTCTATGCTAAAATAAAGTACAAAGTTTTTTCAAAAGACAGTTAATTACTTTCATTACAAATTTTCTTGTTAGTACTGAAAAATAACATCTTAAAAAGAAAATAATTAATTTGATACTTGCTGTTATTATGTTTTAATTTAAATCATGTCCGATAAAAATTTATTGTTGTTTTGAACATACAATTTTTATTTATTTATTTTTTTTAGTTAATACTTTTTCCTAGCTAGGTCTTCTTGCGTACCACCTTGGATCGCTCCGGTTGGGAACCACACCCTACAGAATCATATTGCGTTTTAGATCGATCCCAGTAACAATAGGATGATGAAAGACAAAAGTGTGGAGCGTTAAAATAGCAGAATGTAATAAAATCGCAAAAGCCCGTGTTGGGTATCAGATTAAAGTGAATTTAACCCACAAGTTGAGATATAGTGTTCGTTTTTTAAAATTTTGAAATTTTCGGACGTCAGGTCCACAAAAGTGGGTGGAAATTTTGACGAAATCGCAAAAATTCATGTGGGGTATCAAATTAAAGAGAATTTTAACTAGTAGTTTACGTTCTGGAAATTACAAAGTTTTGGAATTCCAGGGTCCAAAAAAGGGATTGAAAATTTGAAAAAATTGTAAAAATCTGCAGGGTGTCAGACTAAAAGGGACTGTAACCCAAGTCCAAATATTTAGAATTTTTAGTGTTTATTGAATGATTGTGTTATCTATAATTATTGTAGATATAACCTATTTACTATAGACATTATAGGTATTGTGATGTGTATTTTTTTTTGCTTAAGTTGAGTTGATGGTTGATCTAATTTAATAATAAAATCTTGTTAATTATATTTTCTTAGGCCTCACTAGTTGGACGCCAAATTGTAATATAATATATAACAATTATGATGCTTGTGTTTCTGATAAACAATTAAACCTTCAAATTAATAAAAGAAATGGTTAAATGATAATTGAGTTGTGTATTCGACTTTAGTTGTGGTTAGTTATACTTTTACTTGTTGATTTGTACCTATAGGGTTCCAGTTTTGAGGTTATTTTTTCATGAATTAATATATATAATGTTTTAATTAATTAAAATTATTTAACTTCTTTTAATTCCTTCCTGGATGTTGATTGAATTCACTTACCTACTTTAATTCAAATTACACATGGTACCCGGGCAATAGGTACTACCAACCTATTCTTCGAATGTTCCTTTTAAACACTAATATTTCGAAACTGATAAAAAAAGTTAAGTATTTAAAATAATTCCATACACAATTAATTCTCTTCAATTTCTTTTATTCCTTGTTATATTTGTTTCTTTTCCTTTCTTCTAAATAAAATAACAACCTTTTCTTTTTAAACAATTGTCCAGGTTGGTTAAATTTTTTAGCTCAGTAGTTGGCAATATGATCTCCGTCTCCAAGATCTTACGGATTTTTAACGTTATTTAAATATAAACTCGGGTTCTTTTGACTACAATAATAATAAAATACGAAAATGTCTTTTGCGAAGTACAAAACCTCACAATATAAGAGTGACTACAATAGAACAGAACACTATCTTAGATCTAGAATAACAATTAGTTCGTGTGTGCCGATCGATGTCGACTTTGAGGTTAACCTATTTCAATAAATTATACAACTTTAAACATTAAAAAACAAAGAAATGATGGTTTAAACGTGAAAAATTATAATATTGATAGTGTTTTTGTTTAGTGGTAGTGTAATAAATAGTTTTCAAGTGTACACAAAGTGTTATAGTTGTATTATGATAATTCGTTATCAGTCGTTTATAATTTTAATTATGCACACTATACTTTCTCTTTCTTTTTAAACACACTTTATTATTCACTGTTAAATTATTTATTGACTTTAACTCCTTTCTGCTAGTATAAACTGTCACGACACTTTTCTCACTTTTTTGGTTATGTTTTGATGTTTACGTTCCACCTAACCTAGCCGAGGTTCGACTCTGATGTTAACTTCGCGGCTATATCTATCGCGGAGGAGAGTTCTTTACTCGATGAATTCTTCTCACACTAGACTCCTTGGCGTGGCTTCACTTTTTGAGTTGATCGGCGTAGTCTTTGGGTTCATGCACACAAAAGTGAAAAATTCCCATTGGTCGATACCTAACTCATTGTCGTGAATAGCGTCACTCTTCTGATAACAAAATTACTAAAAATTCTTAAATTTAACATAATTTCCTTATGCTAAGTACAATTGTATTGATTTTATTACGAATGGATTGCTTTCTTTCTTCTGATCATTTTAAAATCTCACACGATATGTTTCAATACAATAATTCTAAAAATGAACAATTTTAATGTTTGGCCTATGCTAATAAATTATTTTTGAAAGTTGTAATTTTTTGTTAGATTTTTAGTTTTCTCGGTAGTACATATTATTTTATGTTACTAACAAGCATTTTCATACTAGTAATTACAATTATGAACCTTAACTTTTTATAAACCCCTTGGCTTGTGCAATAGGCCTAAGAATGTCTTGTGTACACTGGACTATTCTTTGTTTCTTACAATGAAATTGCTTAATTCTAATACAATTTGACTTATCTTCTTTATTCCTTATAGACCATACGATCTATTACTGGACATATCATGATCTAATACAACATTTATACATAGTAATGTCCCTGTCTACCTTCTACAGTAGATGTAGGTTTTTTGTCCAAGTAAACATCTTGTTATTTACATTCTTATTAGTAAATAACAATCATTTAAGATTACTCATATCTTAATCTAATAACATATACTATTTCTTTTTATATTGGACATTGTCTATTACAAATTTTATACATAATATTGTATCTTTTTATCTACCAAGTAGATACAGGTTTTGTTTAACATTTATCTCTTACTAACTACCTTATTACTTGACCATAACCAACAATAGTTATTTCTTATTTTATTAGCTAGTAGCCAGTTTATTTGTCACACTTTATACTACTAAATTAGTTACATCACCCTCTGCTTTACATCTTTAGCATTCTTTTAACGTTCAATATTAGTCTTTTCTTCTACCACACATTACAACATTATTATACAAAAATAAAACTTTTGTAACCCATTTATAACATAATGATCTCTATTTTAATTGTCTAAGTGTCTATCAGTTACACTCAGATATAACTGAATCTATACTTACAGTATATATTATACTGAATCTAGGTTTACAGTTTTTTATCTTTAGGTTATGTTGCCATGTTTCCAGTTACTGGTTATCCAGCTAGGCTCTGCATTATAGGTTTTTACCTATTCTGTATATGATTTGTTATGCAGTTTACTGGAATTATTGTTATTAGGTTTATTCTATACATATTTGATATTTTAGTTTCTTATTTTACTTTATAATGATTTTAAATTTACTTGTGAATACATCTATTTTACAACACAGGTTTATTACTTTGATTCTGTTTTGTACTTCATTATATTTATGACAAACTTTATGTTGTGTGAAACGTCACGTTACAGTATGAATAAATAAATAGTAGATGGATCGGAATTTTTGTAATTTCCTGAAAACTGAAAAACTACTTAATATCAAAATTTATGTAACAACAAATATCCTGCATTAAAAATATTGAGCGAGTTCTGTAGCTCAGGAAGGATACCGCTTTATTAATTTACTGTTGTTAGGCTTGAGAATTACTGATGAAAAGAAAATCAATAAATAGGTTTTTACTTTTGTAGCATGAACTATTCTTGTTATAATTACCCTAAAAATTGAACCGATTAATGAGAAAGAGATTAGGTATGTGTCGCGAGTAGGCTATAACAATAATTAAATAATTAGGTATATAGTATCTGTAAATTTTTATTTTTCAGCCGTTCGCATGTCTGACCGTTCGAATATTTGACCTTTGAATAACTGACGCTGTACTGTATTTGTATATTGGTTTTCCTCCTGTACGTATTAGAGTTATGTAACGATTTAAAAATGTTACACCAACAAAGGTTAACTCGCGCTCATTACTGGTACTCTCTATATAAAATATATCGTTACGAATGGAACCGTATAGAATAGCCGAGAGAGCCCTTGCCCCGTCCTCCCACCTAATGTGGCAGGTGTTGCTTCACTCAAGGCCGTGCACAAGTAGGTCCTAGTGTGTACAAGAACACTTGAGATACGCATTAAGCCGGCGTGCAGGAAGGAGGGAATGCTATATTGGACATCTGCACGACCTATAAAAGCAAGAGAGTCTGGCGTTGTCAAGTCAGTTACGTGAGCGATTTACGTTAGCGCGGATCGAGTGTTTGTCGAAGTACTGTGTAATAAATTGTGTGGAACTCTATTATTTTACATTATTACTGCGTGTGAACCAATCTAACTGGAATTACTGTACGAGTTGATTGCGAATTATTAATTGTAATAATTAATGTTGGTTATTAGTCATTCCATTGTTGTCTTGTATTTACTTTTCCACTGTACCAAACGACGATCAGGGAGACCGTCGTAACAATATCAATAGTGGAACTTCATATCAGTACATCGTAATTCCCTATTCACATGTTGTCCATTTGCTGTCTGCCTGGGAATATGAATTAATTATGAATGTCCTTGAACGACTTTTAAGTGTTGCTAGGAAACGGGTGTAAACGATTAGCATGTTTCCTACGTAAGTCCAAACCGTTGCAATTTCTACAAGATCTGATACAAAATCTGGTAGACTAATGAAACGTTTTGGGTACGTGAGTTGCTTTGTAGATCTCGGATATGCATAAGAAGAAAGCTTGTGACACTATGTACTAGAAATATCATAAACGTTATGTGTTATTAATAATTTTTGAATTACTGGAGTAGTCAGGAAAATTTAAGTTTTGATATTGGGAAAGATTGGATAATAATTTGAGCATTAAAATCATGTAGCCTCTACTCCAGGTACCAGAACGGCTGTCTATTTTGTACAATAAGGATTGGCCGTTGTACTGTTTTAAATTGATTTAATGTGTTTTCACAAAGCCGTGATGTGTTGCCAAAGAAAAATATTGTTCTTGAAAGCTAGTGAAGAGGAAAATCGTAATATTGGTGTTGTAACTTTAAGGACAAAAGAGTTCTCTTCAATAACAACGAGAATTATATTATTTTAAATTTGTAATAAACATGTTTTGATGTCATGAAAGAAAAAAAACTCTCATTTTCGACATTTACTTACATTTCACACGGTCGAATAGTGCACGAAACAGAAACATGTGATAAAAAGGTCGTCTGCATGTTTATCTATGCAGAGAATCAAGAAAATTCAAAGAGTTTAAAAAGCTTTGACATTAATTTAAGTCACATTTTTACTCATAAGATTTTTCTGTTTACTAATTTATCAAATTAGCAATCAACTAATTAATGAAAAAATATAATTAATAATAATTATAATTAATTAATCATAATTAATATTAATTCACTGATTAATAATTTTATAAATTATTTAAAAAAACGTTACTATTGGCTCCGATATAAAGTATTCTAAAAACAGTAGGATTAAAAATCTCTTAGTTGTCTTAGATCCTTTAAAAATATGAAAATGTGCGATATGCTTTGCTTTCAGTCTTATCTATTTACCAGCACCACTTTAGTAATTTAATAAGTCTCCTATCCCGGACGCTCATCATTGTAGTGTTGATATCTTGGATCACTGTGTATACTAGGTAAGAGATTTAACTAAACGTATAGGCCTGATAACACTTATATGACGACATGCTACCATTAAAAAATCTGCAGTTTTCGGATTGGATGTATGCTCAAGTTGCTGGCAGGGTGTCAAATTCAGCGTTGGTTGGTTTGTTAGTGAAGGTTGGTTCAGTATTAGTGTACGTAAATGAGAGAAAGAGAGAGAGTGGGGAAATAGCAGGATAACAAGAGAAAAGTAGAATTAAAAAGATAGAGAAAGAGAGAGAATTAGAAAGTGAGTGAGAAAGAGAGAGAGAGAGAGAGAGAGAGAGAGAGAGAGAGAGAGAGAGAGAGTGAGTGAGTGAGAAGAAACGTATTTAGACTAGTGAGTTAACGGTGTGTGTGTGTGTGTGTGTGTGTGTGTGTGTGTGTGTGTGTGTGTTGGAACTGAACGCACGGAGTAGGCATATATATTTGCGTAATAGCCGAACCATTTTGAACTCTAAATTCCCATCCCCACTACTTTAACTAGCTTGAGCAAGTAGACTTAGTTGTTCAAGATTTACTTCGTCCTTCTACAGTATAGTAAGCAACTCTCTAAATGATAGTCAGGTCTTAAAGAGCGCCTTTTGGAATAGGCATTTCGCGTGTGTACGGGTTACAATCTCGTGAGCGGACACATACGCGTTTGTTAGTTCGTGCCTCCTATATAACGTCTACAGTTATGGTTTTCGTAAAATCGTTCGGTAAGGTCTCACTTAATTTATCTGTTTTTCACAAGCCTATACCAGTAAACAAGGTTTCTTACCGTCTTAATTATGGGCTTGTTGTTCGCGTAAAACACACACACACACACACACACACACACACACACACACACACACACACACACACACACACACACACACACACACACACACACACACATATTGTTAGTGAGGTCAAAACGTATTTGTTGCGCAGTATTTTGGCTGACGTTCGCGAGCGTATGCGTGTTCGCCGCAATCACTTACTTTTCCTTACGGCCGTTAACTTCGCCGCGTTGCGAAATGTTTCCACATATCACACGTTCGCCAGTGGATATATACAGGCCCATAATGTATGCGCCGCGTTACCTCGCAGTTTTTATTCGACATGTTTCTTGTTGTCAATAAATCTTCCCACGATAATGGCGAGCACATACTGAGCCTAACCGAGGACGCACGGCCCAGCCTCCAGCGAAATCGAATAGGCGCCTCTCCCTCAACATACCACCAGTTCCCGTAGGCTTGCAAAATTAACCCTAAAATGTGGGAAGTCTATAATGAAAAAGTGTTTAAGGGCAATTGTAACCGGTTATGCTTACCATGTTAAATTCATCAATTTTGAGACCCATTTTCTCAAAACCTGTAAAATATAAAAGTCTGAAATTTTAGCACGCAGATTAGCACATTGTACTCTTCAGACGCTACTATCATTATAAAGATACCTCAATTTCTTGATTTTTTTATAATTTTTTATGTTTTGCTCTAAAAATGTGCATGCAAAAAGCATACTTAATAATTTTTTACGTTTTTACTTTTCAGTGAAACTACATAATTCTAGTAGTGTCGTTAGGCTATATCTCCACTAACCCAACAGCCATAAAAAAATCAGCTTGATACTTTACTTGGTTTCTGAAATAATGGGGCATTTATCTAAAAAAGTAGATTTTGAGAAAAACGCGTTAAAATTTTTAAAACAGATTTTTATTATTTTACCTGATTTAATATAGTCCAGCTCCATACTTTGGGTCTTCAATTATGTTTATTTGGTCCTCTAGTTTTTCTTCACGTTTTTAGTTGACACTTGCGTGACATATTTCCTTCACATAGCAAGCATAGCTAAGGATATGCTTTCTTCACACATAGCTTGACACTTACTTTACAAGTTGGTAGGCCTTAGAAAAGGTGGACTGTGGAATAGGAACAGGCTGCTAAAGCCTAAAACCGTTAAGAAGAAAATGATGATTTTTAGTTGGCTGTCTAACCTTTTTCATCAATTTATCTACTGATGTGTTTGTCTCAAAAATATTCATTAAAGTCAATTTTTTCATTACCTCAACCATATTTGATCCTGGTTTGATCCTTAATTTTTGTCGGACTAAACACTTGCTTATATTACCTTCATTGAAGGTCAACACAGCATCATGTGCACCCAAAACCAAAGTATCCAGTCCAACAAATATATTGTTTGACAATCTATTCCAATCAAATGGTTTAGAGACTCGTTTTCATTATGTGTAATACCATGGAGACTTTATTTTAACAAATTAGGATGACTCAGATCAGCAAATATTGGTTTGTAACCATTTGTGATAATATACAAACGTTTTCTTTGTAAACACAAAAATTCTCTTTCCAATGGTAGAAACCGCATGTCTCTACGATTTGTTATAAGGGAGTTGCAGATTTGTAAATTATGGTAATATTATCAGCACTTTTGATAGAACTTTTCCTACGATCTCTATTCTTTCAAAAATCATAAACAATTTATTATCACATAATCACATAATTCACATAAATTTGGTATCAAAATACTCCGAAGATACTGAAGATTTTTTTAAGACAAAAAAACAGAAATCGGTTTTTGGGTCGATTTGCCGGTTACGAGTGCCCTTAAAACAATATTAAAAATGCAAAAACAAACTTGCCTTTTAATAACTTAAACTCCTTCTCTTTTTCTTTTTTGCATGTATAAGGCTGGAAACCGTATGCCGTTTTCATCGCCCGTCTCAGACTTCGTCTACCTTTAGGCACATATTTTGTATTTATGAGTGACATTCTTGATGGGTCTGTAAGTTCTACGTACTCAAACTATTTCTATCTATATTTCCTCACCATGTCATTCACTGGTCGGACTGCTAAATCACAACAGCTACGACATGTCCTCATTTCTCTCATTTCTTTTCCTATCTAACCTGGTATACCCGGCTACTGATCTGAGGACCCTTATCTCTGCACTTTGCAGCCGACTTTCCAATTGTTAAAATCCTTGACTCTAGTCCGGCTTTTCCTCTTTAGACGATTTGAAAGTGCTTAATTCTTCCTGAGTGGGCTACTGACCCGATTTTCGGAGAGTCCATTGGTGGGGCTGCCATATTCAAGCCTTCAGACCTGCTCTGGGTTTCATTTGTAGACCCGCCTCCTAGACTCTTCCGTTCTCCCCGCCGTTGAAAACTTTCCTTATCCGCCTTCTAGACCGTTGACCACTTATCACCTGTTACCCTAACCGGGGGCCTGTTATCATCCGGAGCTAGATGTATCGAGGTTGATACTCTTCCTGCTCCTTTTCCCTCACCATTTTCAAGACGAGGCTCCGGGATTGCGGCCGGCCGGTTGTATTGCAACCACTAACACGCAACTACACTTTCCATAAACGCTTTCAAGCCTCTCCGCTCATCTTCAGTGTTTGATATGACAATATGACAGTGTTTGATAAAATTAAGAATAATAATACAGAAGAAATTCCAATTTTACAAAAAAGTGGGGAATATAAACTTAAATGTAAGGATTGTAGTAAACTGTACGTAGACAAAACGGGCCGTACGTTCAAGTGTAGACTGGCGGATCATAAAAGAGGGGAACGAAATAGGACATCCAGTATACTATATGCTAAGCATTTTGTTGAAGAAAACCATAAGTTTTTTAATCCGTTAGAGGAATATGAAATTATAAAAGCTGAACATAACTTCGTGAAAGAAAAGTTAAGAGAAGAACTTAAAAGGAAAGAAAAAAGGATTTAAATAATTTAATTAATTCATAGGTGAAATTTGATAATGGAGATATATTGTACCACACATTAAGGAAGAGAGAAATGTAGAACATAAAGGTTGGTAGCAGTCTGATACTTAGTTACCAGGCAGCAATGGAAAAGTACTGGGACAATGGGTGGTGACTCGGCTGATTGTTTGCTGGCTAAGGCGTAACAAGGGTGTTTACCTGCTAAGTTTGTTTTTGTGTCAAGTTGACGCTTCCGTGTGGTAGATAAGATATATAAAGGGGTGACGGTTTCTAGGTAGGTTGTATTCCACCTGAAGATGAGCCGAGAGGCTTGAAAGCGCTTATGGGAAGTATAATTGCGTGTTAGTGGTTGCAATACAAGTTTGGTAAAAATTAGACTTAACCACTAAATTGTGTTTATCTTTTATTTGTCTGTTCATTATTACACGCGCAAATTAGAGAGGCATAACAGAAAGAGATTATAAACAATAGAAAAATAAATGATAAAACGTATTGTGTACCTCAGAGCCCTACGAGATAAGGGCCGGTGTTGGACGAGGAGATGGATTTTTAAAACTCCTAAGAGCATCGTTGGTAGGCCTTTCAACAGGGTTTTTTAACTGCCACTCACAGCTTCTGAGGATTGTTGGACGAGGAGATGGATTTTTAAAACTCCTAAGAGCATCGTTGGTAGGCCTTTCAACAGGGTTTTTTAACTGCCACTCACAGGTTCTGAGGATTGTTGGACGAGGAGATGGATTTTTAAAACTCCTAAGAGCATCGTTGGTAAGCCTTTCAACAGGGTTTTTTAACTGCCACTCACAGTTTCTGAGGACGATCCCAGATTCTAGGCCTCGAAACGTCAAGTGAAAAAATATTACAACAAAGGCAATCCAAGCAGATGGTTTACCTAAAGCAGATGGTGCTAAAATGAATGAAAGATTTTAAATTTTAATTAAGCTTAAATGAAGAAGTTTACAAACATCTCTCTATAGTTTTACAAAAAATGAAGGAGACAAGGTTACAATATTATGGACATTTTTAAGAGCAGAGAGTAAAAGATTAACCGAAACAGACATTTAAACATCTAAGAAACACGAAAGCAAAATTGGGATGGCACAAAGAAGTACAGAAAGGTCTAGAATAGCTGATGAATATAGTCTAAGAAACAATAAAGACACGAATAAGTACAGAAAAATAATAGGGAATTCAGGGTGGAAGCTAATGTCAACGGACAAGGAACGTGAGATGAAATCGCACAAAAATAAGGACAAGGTAAAACCTCACTGAAAAAAAGAGAAAAACAAAAAGTACAATATAGTCCAAAGAAATCCTAATAAAGAAATAAATAAATCAATCAAGTAACATGGCTTCCAATTCCACTACAATCTGGACCTCAGTAACACGGAACAACTCTAGTATAAACTAGTATGCTTCCTGATCTGCAGAACCCGCTCACCATTTTGAACGAAGTTACATACATTTTTATATTGCACAATGTTTCAGTTGTGGAAAAAATCCCGATTACTCTACTGTTTCTTTAGTAATATAACAGTTGTAGAACACACAAGCATATTATAAATATTAAAAATTCCAAGTATTCGGGTTTGGATTACAGTTCCTTTTAGTCTGACACTCTGCTGGATTTTTACAATTTTTTTTTCAAATATTTGATATCTTTTTTTGGATTCCGAGGTCCCACAATTTAAAATTCCCAAAATGTAAAACTGAATTAAGATAAAGTTTCATAATACAAAAAATTATTTTTAATTTTACATGAATTTTTGCAATTTTAGTAAATGAATTTTAAATATATTATTAAATAATATTGTATTATTATTTAATATTATAATTTAATATTATTAAATCTTTTGAGCGCTTACATCCAAAAATGAACACTGTATTCAGACTGTGGTTGATATTTCCTTTATAGGCCTTTGTGATATTTTTACAATTTTGATCACTCACGTTTTTGGCTACTACCCCTCCTACGTTAAACAATATCCTACATTCATTAAAGTGTGCATGGGTCAGAGAGGAAATCGACTATTTATCGATACCTTGAACACATAAAAGCTTTTCTCAAGCCAGCTATATTATACAAGCAACGTAGCATTACATGTCAACACACAATACCCATTTACACATATAAACAACGTTAAACTCGTTAAATAGATAGAAAAAGGTGGAGAATAGACGTACCAGGAGACTATTATTTTAAAAAAGTCATGAAAACAATAACAAATAGCTGAACAGACACAAGTAAACAGTGAACCCGAGAATAATTGGTTCAATAATAAATTAAAAATTTATTAATAATAAATTAACAACACAACTAACCACGAAAAACACACACAACAGAAGTGAACCAGTGAAGCAAGAAAAGCAGGAAAAGTTTGCTAAGCACTGATAAAAAGGTACTACGTCTCCGAAAGCGCTCCGAAAGTGCAAAAATAAACGTGTCATTGAAATAGTGGTTTAATATCAGTATAGTAATAAGTTTAGTGAGAAAGAAAGGAATTGAGGAAGATAGGAAGGTGTGTGAGTGCGCGCAGGCGCGTGCTAATTGTCGAGGTTGCACGCTAATGGAAGGTCGACACCAATCCCAGAGTAAGAGGATGGCAGAAATAATTTGTAAGCTTAGTCCTTGAGGAAGAGATGATGAGGTAATGACTATGAAACCTAGTTTTGTAAGGCAATGGGTTAGCAAAGAAAGGAGGGAAAACCTACGGAAAAATCCCTGGAATAGGTAACAAAAGCGAATGGTTGGTGCGACAAGGTGTTCCCTCCAGATCATGACGATAACTACCACTCATTAATACTGTTAAAAGTGTGTCAGCCCTGGATGGACATTTGCTTCCTACACTCGCTCCTTGTTACCGCCAGGTATTTCCAGTTCCAGACTCCCATCCTTTACAAATCCGTCTCCACATCGTGAAGCTAGTCTTCCTGTCTGCCTCACTGTTGTCATAAAAAAGAACATTACTGCAAGAAATGAGGTTTTTAAAGTAAGTTAAAGAATTGTAAGAAACTGATTAGAAATGATAAAATTCTGTGACTTAAAGTAAATTAGAAGATACAATCTGAGGCAAATGATTGCAACAAAATCTTGAGAGAATGTAAGGAAACAAACTGCCAGTAGAGGTAGGGGAATTTAATTTCAAGTGGCTATTAGTGAAAAATGATTATTGTGCGGGACTCTGTTAGTTGACATTATAATTGCATGTGGGCAAATTTAATTTGAATTATTCTACGAGTATAATCTTGTTCAATAACTTGTTGGTACAAACTGTTAATTGTGATAATTACAACTGGCTTTTAGTGACTCCATTGGTGTCTTATATTTTGTTTTCCACTGTACCATACGGCAATCAGTGAGACCGTCGTATTAGTGAAGGAGTAGAAGAACCCTATTTTGGCGAAAAAAGGGTAGGATTTTTCTTGCAATTATATTTGAAATAAAGACTATTAACATAATTATTAAGTTCTAAAACTTATTACATAATGTGTAGACCTACAATCGTGAAACTGATGGTATATGGTGCATATGATGTTTTTATTCAGTTTAATTACGGTGTTATAGGTACTGCGACAAAACATATATTAGGCATAGTAATAATTGAACAATGTAGTCAGTTATCCGGAGCAAGGTTGTATATTTTTATACAGATTTTAAAAATGGTCTGTAATTCACAAAAATATTTATTTTACTTTAATAATTGTCTTTGAATTAACAGAACTGATATGTTTAAAAATGTCAATTGTTACTTGAACGTTGTTTCCAAGTATGTTGATCCGTCTCACTGCTGGTCCTGTGATTCGTCGCAATCTGCTCCTCTCTCGCCTGCTCCTTTCTGCACACTGCCGCTTCGCTGACACTCCTCTTGTACGCACGCACGCGGACACACCGATAACCAGTCTACTCTTATCTCAGGGTACTGAAACTGGGCTGTAATTTAATATTATTTATTATGGTGCTTTAAGCGTGCACCTTCCCGCGTCTTGAGGTGTCCTCGCGATAACACAGGAGTATCGCGGATGGATAAACCTCCCCTATGCGGAAATCTTGACTCACGCGAGACTAGCACTGTTTAAATTAAATATTTTATTATTTGAAAATATTGAGTTCGTACCAATACAAGGTATTAGCTAACGGGTAACTAGTCGCTAAATTGTCCTTGATAACTCTCACATAAGAACGTTTCTGTTCGAAAAACTCGCACAGAGAGCACGTCCGTAATATTCAAGCTGCTGGATGGAACTAACTAGACATTCGTCGTCGGAGACCAAATCTTAATGAAAATTGGGGCCGCTGATTGGTCGAAACACCTATCACGTGATTGATGGATAGAACTGATAGATAACTTCTTTAACAGATTGGCAGAATTCTGCAGAAGCAGGTATAGATTTTATCTATAAATTTTCTGACTTCTAAAAATAAGGAATCTATAGAAGTTGCTTTTTATTAACCAAATCCCTATTAAAATAGTACGTAACAAGTCTCTGACACCCAGAAAATGTAGCGCTATTTAAGATGGTTGCGCTGCCCAAATCTCAGTTCGATACGTTCATTTATAATGGAGTTATTCATAAAATACGAATGACACGCGCACTCGCACATTAAACACGCACATGACATGATCACAAATAAATTTATGGGATTTGATACATAATAGTCTTTTACCCAATTTTTAATTCAAAACTTATATCTAATTAACATAATCAACAAAAATCAAATTTTAACATGTCTATAACGTCATAAACCTGCTATATCAGCATGCAGTTCTTGCTACAGTTTCCTTTACTGCAATGTTCTATTGCAGGAATATCCCCTCCTCGGATAAAAAAAAATTTGGTTACACAACCACAATTTTTTTTAACCATAAAATAATACCATATCCTTTTTACTTCCATATTCCTTAAGGAATGAAGTATGGTGATGGCAAAAAAAATCGTGTTCGAGATTATTGCAGATTCTGATTCTACTACACTCAAAACATGAAAAAAAGTCGTTTTCCGAAAAGTGTCTGTGTGTGTGTCTGTGTGTCTCTGTCTGTGTGTCTATCTGTAGATTTTTTTTCTATGGCAAACGATAACTGCCGCAAATTCAAACAGAATCAAATAATTTTTTGCATACAGCCCTGATTTGTAGAGTACTCACGACCTATTGTTTTTGGTGAAGATCGGTTGAGGGAAAGGGGTAGTTTACCTGCAACGGTTTTTTTTTATCAAGGGAAATTTTTTTTTTTGGCAAACGATAACAGCCGCAAATTCAAACAGAATCAAATAATGTTTCGCATACAGCCCTGAATTGTAGAGTTCTCAAGACCTATTGTTTTTGGTGAAGATCGGTTAAGGGAAAGGGGTAGTTTACCTGTAACGTTTTATGTTTTAACAAGGGTATTTCCTATGGCAAACGATAACAGCCGCAAATTCAAACAGAATCAAAAGATTATTTGCATGCAGCCCTAAATTGTAGAGTTCTCAAGATCTGTTGTTTTTGGTGAAGATCGGTTAAGGGAAAGGGGTAGTTTACCTACAACGTTTTTTTAACAAGGGTTTTTTCTATGGCAAACGATAACAGCCGCAAATTCAAACAGAATCAAATAATTTTCTGCATACAGCCCTGATTTGTAGAGTACTCAAGACCTATTGTTTTTGGTGCAGATCGGTTGAGGGGAAGGGGTAGTTTACCTGCAACGTTTTTTGTCAAGCGTATTTTCTATGGCAAACGATAACAGCCGCAAATTCAAACAGAATCAAATAATTTTTTGCATACGTCAGTGAATTCTAGAGGGCTCAAGGCCTTTAGATTTTGGTGAAGATCGGTTAAGGGGAAGGGGTAGTTTACCTGCAACCTTTTACGTTTTAACAAGAGTAAAGTACTTGAAAAATTATTTAAACTTTTTGAAACAATGGTAATTGTTGAAAATAAAATAATTTTGTTGCCAGGTAACAAAAATAAAGTCATTTTGATTATAAAATATAAATATTTACAACAAGAAAAGAATTTTCAGTTTTCAAAATTTAAATATATTTTTATAAAACAATGGGTTCTTCATTGAGGTGGGGACCATGTCACTCACTCCATCTCAAGCCTCTCCCATTTTGCAGAAAAAGAGGACCCTGTCAAGGCTGATACTTTGACGACAGTGACAGGGCTTTCCACCAAATTCAGCAGAGTGACAGGTAGGCCCAACTTTGATTGGCTCCTCAGATTTCCCCAGCGTTAGTAGGTTCTATGAAAATATTTTATTTCAAAAATGATTTTAAATATAAATCTTAGATATGTTTTATAAATCTCATGTTTTATGTTTTAACATGGGTAATTTTTTATATGACGAACCATAACTGCCGTAAATTCAAACAGAATCAAATAATTTTTTACATATGTGCCTGAGCTATAGAGAACTCAATGTCTGTTGATTTTGGTGAAGATCGATTACGGGGAAAGGGCAGTTTACCTGAAACATTTTTTGTTGTAACATGAGTAAAGTACTTAATTTTGATAAAGTATCCTGATAAGATCTTAATAATCCACTGTAGAAACGTAGATGAAATATCTATAAATGAAGAGGCTAGTTGAACGGGCTGGGGGTAATTTTCTATAAATCAAAATTATAGTTGAAGGGGGAGGGGATAATTTTTTTTTATATGTGTACTACGTTATTGGCAACAAACAAGTATTTTTTTGTTAAAATTCCTTCCCTGGCTGTTTGGCTGAAAATGATTTTAAATATAAATCTTAGAATATGGAAGTCATGTATGGTTCTCCATACCGATATTTTTAAAACATAATCAACTCAAATAAATAAATAATCCATGTTAAACTAAAAATATTTTCTTCAATAAAATTTTGACATCTGTCAGTTCCAATATAAATAAACATAAGCACGAGGTTGATAATCTGTTATCAAGGGGTAGAGAGATAAGCTAGTATAAACAGCTCATGACGTCATAATACCTACTGTCCAGTCACACACTTCTCAACATATTTACCCACATGATTCAACCATACATGAATTTACACAGTTTATTTAATTTAACAATTTCGTTACGATAATCATTCTTTATATACCCAGATATACGTGAACATTACTTTTTGACATAGTACTTGCGTAATGACGACGCATGGAATTTCCCAATAGTTTTGTTAGTATTTTGATTTGTAACAATGTAGGTTTGTTTTCCCACCTGTTCAGTTAACATAAATGGACTATTATAAAGTCTATTGAATTTAGCTGTGGTATTATCAATACTACTACTTACATTTAGAGATTTTAGTAAAATTAACTCGCCTACTCTGAACGATTGGAGCTTATGATCAGAATTAAATTTTTCTGACTACTGTTCGGCAAACTTCCTTATCCTCTCCTTTGCATCCAAACGCTTAACTTCGTTTGGCATCAGCAAATTTTGAGTGGCTACTCTTTTCATATAAAATTCCACCAATGGCATAATCCGAAGCACCACAGTTTAGAACATATGTTCCTTCCTTCTCAGGGTGAAACACGTGTAGATTCTCTTTAAATAAGTCCTTCGCCGCGTTAAATGCCTCTTCATGTCTTGCCTCCCATCGCTATTTGGTGTTTTTTCGAAGTAGTTCCAACATTGGTTCTATTGTCTTCGCATACGCAGGTGTGAATCGGCGGTAATACCCAGTAAGTCCTAGGAACGCTCTAATGTCCTTCGTTTTTTAGGTGTAGGAAATCCCGTGATGGATTCTATCTTTTCAGGGTCCGTACTCACCCCCTGCGCCGATATAATATGATCTAAAAACTTTATTTCGGACTTACCGAATTCGCTTTTCTCATAGTTAAGTACCAAGTTGGCCTGACGGAGTTTGCTGAATACAATATCCAGATGATATAAAAAATGTTGATAGTTACGTGTTTATGTACCAGTGATAATGATCTGTAAACCCAGGGATCCACTAATGCGACGCATTGCGCACGTGACGTCTGTAGTAATTACTATAAACGTTAACTTAACGTTAACCTAATGATGTACATAATCGGTGCTGCTGCGCAGTGGGTATTTAAATCTCCCTCTTCCTCCAACTCAAAAATATTGTGGTTATCCAATTTCAACGTGACCAGTGTATTACTGGAAAACATTCTTAAAATTTAGAAAGAGTTTTACCAGAAATCTCGTTCGTAATAAAACAGTTCTTCTCAGCAAAAACAGATATCTATTATTTACTGTTTACTAAAGTCATCAAGTCAATAAATTTACCGAGCCGCACTAATAAACACTTGTTAACACTTGTACTAATTACGCACACTGATCCTCATTCTACGCTGACAGTGAAACCGCATTCTGGCGCTAGCAAATGAGCTCCTTTTCTCAAGTAAGGGAATGATGTTTCCAAATCTGTACGTAATGCAACACGAATGAAAATACGCGAAATGGCTACCAGTGGTAGTACTGCGTTCCTCGCACGAGGACGTATATAAGCTGTCTGTGTCTCTGCGTGTATTTTTGCTTTTCTTTACGCTATATAAAAATTTTATTTATGCTGAATTTGACTGTGGTGCTAAATCGAATGAAATTTGTATTATGATGTTAAGCAACGACTGTCCTCACTGCATTCACTTTTCTGTACGCTGAAACAAGTATTCCATCGAGAACTAAGCGAAAATTCAACAATACTGAAGAAACTTCTCACTGTACAATCTGTGTTTTCTACCTATTGTGTGTACCCAAATACATATGCCCTATACATTTACGTATATTTCTACACTTGTTTGCTCAGTCTTATATCTGACATTTTTTCTAAGTGTTCTTTCCACCGTCGTTTAAAAACTTTTCATCTGTCATTTAAGTTGAATACTTGTGATTCTTGTCTTATGACTTTACTCTTTATATAATCAAAATTAGAATACTTTTTAAGTTTCTCCTCTTAAGATCGCAATTTCCGAGACCTGTGTTTGCTTTCTTGTTTCTTGGTTGTCGTTAATAATTCATACTCATAGGACGGTGCAGGGACCGTCATAATTTTGTAGAACTTGTCTCTCACATACCTTGTTTCTAAAAATACGATAGCTTTATCATCATTGTTTATTGATACGATTGATCATTATCCGTAAGACAATTATTAATAGCGTCAGCGTCATTACAAATTCCTCTTGATTCTTCATTTTTCATTTAACGTGATGTCCCCATCCCCGTAGTCTATTTGCTCTTACATTACATTACACTACATTACATTAAATTACATTACATTTACTCTTAGTCAATGGACATGCATAGTAAGTGTCCATAACATTTCAGTCGTTTTTCTTCATTATGACTACTACATCAAAGTCAATGGCCAGTCAAGCATTTATGCCTTTATTATTTATTCTATAAGTAAGGCTAAACTGCAAAAGTTTATTTCAACTCTGTGTGTGTGTTTTACTTATTTTTCGTCTATTTTTCTCTATTTTTTGAATTGTAAGGCGCTAAGAATTCTATTGTTAATTGATACATATGGATTTTATTCACTCTGGTAAACTTTTCACCCCACATAGTACTACTTACTAGTTTAATAACACTATTATTTTTACCCCAATCTCGAGGTTACTTCGTCACTGCTTTTTTCATCTTTGGCTACCTTTAGCCCAAAGCATTTATAGTAGTTTGTGTTTTTTATTATATCCAAGCCTAATTCTGATCATGCCTGGTTATTCAACTACTACTTACTATACGATAGACTCTGTGTTTATTAAACATAACTTGAAACTGACCTGTTGAAAGACGGTTAGATAATGTGGCGTTGAATGTCATTTTTGACGTACAAATCTCCAACAAAATAATTTCCATAAACATAATTTCCCGACCTGAATAATGTTCATAGTCGAAGAATGAAGAGTGTACGGACCAAGACAGCGGCGTCATTTCATTTTTCTACTGCCTTTGTCGAATCAGAGTTATAGGTGTTGTAAAAGCACCCAAAAGACAAACTGCCTGCATTTTGCTCTGCCTTTAAATCTTAAACGATAAAATTTAGAAATCGCTACTGATATGTGAGTATTAACATGCTTACAATCAGCACTACAATAAACCAGTAAGGTCCCTGACCTGTAGAACTCCCTCACTACTTTCAACGAAATAAATAAATTATATTGTCGTACTATATGGATAGACTATTTCTAAATTAGATAAATTTCGATACTAGAAAATTTCTAATTATGAGATTCACTACTAATTTATTTTTAGTAAAGTAGCAATTGTAGAGCAAACAATCATACAATAAACACTAAAAATTCTAAACATTCAGATTTGTGTTAAAATTCCACTTAGTCTGAGACCCAGATGGATTTTTACAATTTTTTTCAAATTTTTGACCCCTCTTTTATTATCTCGGATCAAAAATATTGAAATTTCTACAACTAATCCCAATGAACCGTATTGAGATGTTTGTTTAAATTCTCTTTAAATTGATGTCCCACATGGAATTTTTGCGATTTCATTAAACTTTTGGAGTTCCAGAATTTTAAAATTTCGAAAACCTGACATAAAATTCAAATTTTAGTTAAAACCTTCTTTAATTTGAAAAAACACATGGATTTTTGTGATTTTATAAAAATCTTCACCCACTTTTAAGGCGTCCTAAAAATTAAAAATTTTTAAAAATGATGACTAAATTGACATTGTGGTTAAAATTTTCTTTAATTGGATATACCCCACCAGGATTATTGCGATTTTTTAAATATTGTGATCCACAAACGTATAACTTTTGCGCTCCTATTTTTTTGAAGAATCAATTTAAAAAACAATAGAGTTCTGTAGAGTAAAAGTATGAGCACGCATGCCAAGTTTTAAGAAAATCAGTTGATGCGTTCAAAAGATATGGTGATACATACCTCTAACAGATAGGCAAAAACCGAACGGTCGAGTTAAAACTGATAACTCTCTTCGCTCGTTCAACGATTACTTGTGGTTCACTGGGAAAAGAGAACACAAAACAACTCATGCATTTGTCAACTTATTCATAGGATTACGTGCCTTACTAAAATTACCTCTAGTGTGTATGTGTGTGTGTGTGTGTGTGAGTGTGTGTGTGTATGTTTTTATAAAATAACATAATCGTCAGATAACAGTTTTATAGAGAGAGTGTCTCTATTGTAAAACAATTTTCTATTCGTTTGATATGTGTACAAACGTGGCCTGTGCGTCCCCGCGCGCTCTATCTTTTCACACTGAATTTAACCGGGTTCACACTTGAGTTGGCTAATGTGCTCAGTGTAATTGTAGTTATTATTATGTTGTGTGAGGTTGAATACGGGTAATGTATCTACACGTTATTCACAACTTGGTAATATTTAATGATCCGTATTATTTGTACTGAATAAACGTTGCTTTCTATGACAGATGGTACAGAATATGTGTACAAAAAAATTTTATCGATCGTAAATTTAAAATTAATGGTATTAATAAAAAAAGTTTCTATATCCATGTGCAAATTAATGTGAAAAAAGAAGATTTCATATCATTTACTTGTAAAACATTAAAGAAACAATCAGAACACATATCTTTAATATTTAATGACATTGCTTGGTCTTTATTAGTATCTCATGTTTATCAGACATCGATTCAATTAATACTTTACATAGTCATCATGAAACCAAACTCGGATTATAGCTAAAGTAAGCTAGTATTTTTTTGGCACAATACCATTTTGTAGGCATTTTTATTTGCCTAAAAATTTTCAATTGAGTTCACATCAACTGAATTACCAGTCTAAAACTGAAGTCCAGTTTTCATTCGTAAGTTTCTTCGCCTTTTTCATGACAGTGAGCAAGATCTTGTTAAAGAATATGTGTACCATCTCGTGCACTTTTTTTTACCTCTGTATTTTTAAAATATCTATATATATACCACTGTTCATCATACCACATAGTGGCGTAACTACGGGGGGGGATCAATCCCCCCCCCCGAGATCTATTGAAAATTTTAGCTAAATTCCATAATTACTTATCATAGGCCTATTTCTAAGGCAGTTAAAATAAGGCTATTAAGTAATTGTAGAAATAAAAGAAATTGCAGTATTAGTAAATTAAAAATATCGGTATGGAGAACCATACATGACTTCCATGTTCTAAGATTTATATTTAAAATCATTTTCGAAATGAAATATTTCCATAGAAACTACTTCTTTCTTCAGCCTTAACCACAGTACTGTGGTCACTAACGTATACCACCTCACGTTAGCGCACTCGATTTTCACTGATGATGGGAGTCGATAGCACTGCCGAAACGTCTGGTTTTGTAGAACCCATTGGACCACGGCCAAACAGACCGGGTAGGAATTTCAACAACAAACTTCTTTGTTGCCGATAACGTAGTACACATGAGATGTAAAAAAAAATGATCCCCTCCCACTTGAACTATCATTTTCATTTATAGAAAATTACCCCCACCCACTTCAACTAGCCTTTTCATTTATAGAATATTCATCTGCGTTTCTACAGTGGATTATTATGACCTTCCTTTCAGGATACTTTATTTATCAAAATTAAGTACTTTATTCTTGTTAAAACATAAAACGTTTAAGGTAAACTACCCTTTCCCCTTAACCGATCCAAAATTAATAGGCCTTGAGTCCTCTACAACTAAGGCACATATGCAAAAAACTATTTCATTTTGTTTGAATTTTCGGCAGTTATCGTTCATCATAGAAATAATTACTCTTGTTAAAACATAAAACGTTTCAGATAAACTACCCCTTCCCCTTAACAATAGGCCTTCATCAAAATTAATAAGCCTTGAGTCCTCTACAACTCAGCCACATATGCAAGAAATATTTATTTCTGTTTGAATTTGCGGAAGTTATCGTTTGCCATAGAAAAAAATCTACACTCAGACACACACACAGTCACTTTTCGAAAAATGACTTTTCTTTATGTTTTGAGGGTAGTACAATACAGCCCTTATCTCGAACATGATTTTTTCGCCATCATCATGCTTCCATTTCCTTATGGAACATGGAAGTGAAAACAGAGTTTTCATTATAATGATAATTACTCAACATGGGATGACTAACGTGCGTATTTGCAGGTTAAAAAAAATTACGAACGCGCCAGAAACCGGATGGAGATCCAATTAATCTACCTTTATATTTTTCGCCCAGACACACCTCTCCTTACAGTACTGTTTATGTCATTACTCCTCTTGTCTAATATCTCTATTGTTTGAGCTTTTGTCTTTGCACAGGTAAACTAGCAGTTTCTTGACTTTATTTACGGAAAATGAGAAGATTAGAAAATTTCATTGGTGGATTTTATATTAAAAATAACATACTTTATTGCAAACTATTAGTTACTAAAACATTTTTGGGAAAACCTTAAATTAAAGTGCAAATGCAATAAAAACCTGTGTTTTAATCATTCAGATTTAACAATGAGGCAGAAAGACTCTGCCTTACAGGATTTATTAAGAACACAAATTTAGAATTAAATTAATTCCTAATGACATAAGATTTATTATCTTTAATTTCAATAACAGTTGATCAAGATAGAATATTTTGAAGTCAGCACTTTTCCATATTACTTTCAACTCTTATACTTCACGTTGGTTCACTCAAAAACTTTGAGATGCAAATAATTTATAAAATGTGTTTATAAAATTATGTGAAAAGAATCCTGAATTTCTCATCAAAGTGAATTTTCAAACTAGTCTCATGCCCGGAGACGTTAATCTCATCTCCCCCTCTCTCCAGGACCAGTTACGCCAATGAGTTTTTTCACGAACTAATGAACATGCTTTAGTGATACTTTTTTATCATCTGATCGTCGGTTCTGTACGTTTTTCATTTCTTCACAATGAAAGGGCTGTCATCTGTAAACGTAACCCTTTTTAAGTCTTCAATTGCCCAATGTTTGTTGGCGCATGAAAGCTGATAAAGGCCACATATAAACGGACAATGGGTGTTGTTCAAATTGGTCTCTTGGCTCTCAAGCCAGGTTAAAACAATCTGCACAGTACAAATATGCCACATACCCTAACACCAGTAATAACCAATTATTTTGTTAGTTTATAACTAGTGTTAGGGGAGGTTATTTTGCTATTTATAATAATGATAAGTACATCATGTTAGCACATATTTTGCTTCCGGCTACAATATCTTTATGTAGAGATAAAATTTAATCAGTCTTGTTTATAATTTCGTAAGTTTATTAACTACTTCTACACTTGCAACAATCTCCCGTTGTGTAAATTTAGTGGTTTTGTGTAGAGTAATAACAATCAACATTTTATTGGGGGTTGACTGTATTTTTAAAAGGATGTAAAAACTGATTAAAACCAACATATGAATCATTTACACTTAGACAAAAAATAAAAACCGTCACACACTGAAAATCTCGTAACTGAGTTTCAAAAGGACCAGCAAACGAAGAAGCTGCAACAGCAAGCATTGAATAGAGACGAACAGGTGGAGGTACATGAATATGTTACGGCCAACATAAAAAATTAAAATTTCTCTCTTTGCTTCCATTAATTTGTACAAGTTTGTGTTATTCAATGACTAGACCAACTCTGACATATTAAATTACAAAAAGAAATAATTAGTAATTTGTCCAGAATAACAAGTTATTAAGTTTGATGTCAACGCCACACTCAGAAACAGTTCTTAGACTATGTTCTACTAGACCAACTCTGACATATTAAATTTTCAAAAGAAATAATTAGCAATTTGTCCAGAATAACACGGTTATTAAGTTGGATGTCAACGCCACACTCAGAAACAGTTCTTAGACTATGTTCTACTTCTAATTTTTTTCTCTTTAAGTAAGGAATATATTAGAAATTATAATAAAATTTAGAGTTATCTAATAATAACTAATCTCTCAATGTTATATCAAAAAATATAACTACAACTATTCTCTCAATGCCAAGTGTCAGCATTTTAAGCCCCTAAAACTACCCTCTCTTACACAAAGGCTTTTCTTTGTTTTTTCTGTGCCTTCCACTTTTTCATCTTCGTCAAATTAGATTTTTCAAGTTGTCTATACAGGCGACCGAACCATCTTCAGCTTTCGTTTTTTTGTAATATGCCCTAACATATCATAATTATTTGGTAGACTACTTCTTCAGTCTTCTGATTTGTGAGCCTTCCATGACTTTCTTTGTTTGACTTCCTTAACCCATATATCGATCTTAGTTATCTTCTCTCAAAGATTCTGACCTTCCCTTCACCCGCAAGTATTATCCATTCTTTATACAAATCGCCTCCAGTCGATATAGAACCACTGGACGAACCCTGTTTTATAACGTATTGTTACGACGGTCTACTTGATCGTCGTAGGTACAGTGGAAAACAAAATGCAAGACACCAATTACGTCACTAATCACCAGCTTTAATTATCATAATTACACAGTTTCTAATTAACTCGTACAATATTTCCAGTTAGAATCATTCACATGCAATAACAATGTCTATTAATAGAGTTTCACACAATTATTAACACAATACTACATCACTTCGACAACACTCAATCCGCACTTGCGAAAATCGCTCACGTAACTGAACTGACAATCCGGCTGCTATGGCTTTATATAGGCCCCGCAGAGGTGCAGTACAGCTTTGCCTCCTTACTGCACGCCAGCGACTTAATGCTTGTCTCAAGTGTTTCTGGAACTCAGTAGAACCACGTATGTGAATGACGCAACACAAGCCACACTGGACGGGGGGAGTGGAGAATGTTCTGGGTACGATTCTCGTAACAGTATTATATTTGTATCACTATTCCATTTATCACATCTTAGCAGATATTTATGTCTGTAATAGACAGTCATTCCAATTTTGTAAAAGCGACCCACATTTTGGTTATCAGCTATTGTCCCCAGTATAAAAACACGGCACTTTTTCAAATGTCTTCTTCTTCTTCGTCTTTGTTGATAAATTGAAAGATAGGTTCGCCTCATTTGGGTTGGTTAGTAGGGTGGTCCTTCACTCTTCACGTTTTTCCGCCTTCATTTTTGTTTGCTCGTGGTTCCTGCATATCACATCCTTTATAATCTTTTCCGTGTATCTAGTCGTTGTCTTTGCCTAGACCTTTTCCCGCTCACGTGCCTTTGTATAATTGTTTTCAGGAGTCTCTCATGTGCAATTAAATGTCCAGTAAGCTGCAGTCTTCTGTTTTCAGTGAATTTCCAAAGGCTTCCTTTTCACCCATCCTTCTAAGAACGTCGTCATTTGTAATCTTATGATTTTAATTTTCAGCGTGACCCTGTACCACTATTTTTGATATGACTTGAGTCTCCACAAAAAATATGCAACCGTATAAGGCTACACTCCATACGTGCACTTTAAGAAACCTTTCCTAGTTTCAAGACCGTTACTTTGGAAAGTTAAGATCTTGAATTGTATAATAACCAAGAAATTCCACCAACCTGCCTTCTCTTCTTTTTCCTTTCCTCCCCACTTCTATGTTCTGCAGTCTCTCTCGATTGATCTGCAGATCTCTTCACCTCGAGGTCAGTTTTTATATGACAAGTGTATTGGCTATATAATAAATCGACAGTAAATTTTCGACGACTTTATACCTACTATTTTATAGTTCCTTGTCGTGCTTTGTCTTGCAACATAACACAATGACACCGGCGTCTCTCTGCGAGCGGGCGCGTGTGTGTGTTACTATTCCTTCAGTAAAGAAGGAAAACATGCACTGTAATTACTGCACTCCTTGCTATGAAAAAAAAATAGAAATCAAACACGATAAATGAGCTTATCAGTTCTCGTTAGGTTTAGTCGTTTTAAACTTTAAAGGGTATTTAAAATCAATCTGAAAAGTTAATGCGATTTCCATTTATACCATTATTTCAATACTTTCTCTAAACGAGTTTTTACAACACCTGGCTTTTTATTCTGCCTTTTAGGCTAAAATACATTGCTTGGAAATGAATTATTATTATTATTATAATTATTATTATTTCTCCTACTAACAACTAATTACAGCTATTTTTCATTATTTGAAGCATTTATCTTTTTGAACAGATGATAGAGAATTTCTGCATTCACAATGAAATGTAAAGAGAGAGAGAGAGAGAGAGAGAGAGAGAGAGAGAGAGAGTATGTGAATGCGTACGTACGCGCGCGAAACGGTCATAAATAATTTTTCAGCACATGCATTCCTGGTTGGAAGCTTTTGGAGGGTCAGTAGCAGTTGGGGAAGACAAACAAAAGTGGTCTTAAATCCAGCACACCGTATATCTCTCCTCTCCACCCCGTCTTGATTACATTTGTTATGGTTATTACGCACATTATATAGCGATGACAAAGGTTTCATTTTAAACGTCACGTTAACAAGTTTTTGTCCACTGATTGCGAAATTCACGTGCTGGTTTGTTGTAAGTGTTTCAGTGACTTAGTTCGTTTTAAAATTTACAGGGCGTAGCGTGATTTTGAGCCTCTTAGCTCATAATCTAATCGGAAATATGATGTTTTCGATCTGGTGGTGAGCTGTGAGGCTCGAAAGCAGTAATCTGGAATTTTTTATATAGTGGTGTGCAACAGCGTGATTTCTGTTTGAGATTATAACGACTAACACAATTTTATTCATTCAAACAACGTATTTTGTCTGCGATGAGCCTCCATTAAATCAGCATGTAAAAGTTGTCTCCGTCTATACTTAATTGTTCTTAGTTTTCTTAATCTAACGCGTTATATACCTTTACTCGGTATTAAGGTCTTTCAATACTTATAATGAGTGTGAACTCGGCGCCTTTTTTTTTTTTTTTTTGAATCCGAAAGAGCATCTTTTGTCTCGAGAACAATGTCTTCAGTTTTGTTTCAGGTTTGAGAGTGCAGAGATAAAGTCCACGAATGCAGTTTCTAAGTTCTAGAATCAAAGTTTAACTTTAAAGATCTCGTTTTAAGCCGGGACTCCTTCTCAGATTCCAAACATCCCATTTCCATGGCTCGTAATCTGTTCCTCGTATGCTCTGTAGTTTCCTCCACATTTGTAGTTTTACAGGTCTATATGTGTTACAATATATTACAATATATATGGTACAATATATTATTGTATATGTTACAATACTCCCCCCTGTTGTCTCACATCTCTGTTAATACAGACAGGAAAGGAAACCTATAAGAATATCTAATTTGAGTCTGAACAAGTGGCTGTTGCAATCTTGAGGAACGGCATAATGAGGTCTTACAATTTTAGACAATACCGCATTCCCAAATAATTTAATTTTAGCTGCTGGTTTGTTGGCGCTTTGATCTTTCTCGCTTTCAGCGATTCATGAATAATATGATTTGTGTTTAAGTTTCCTTGGTCGGAGGCGTTTTACAACAAAGTTGTCGGCCTGTACAAGAAGTTCGCTTCAGCAGCTAAAACGGTTAAACTCCTGACGTTTTAACAACAGACCATTGCTTGATAGGCCGACACAAATAATACGCGATTTGTTTTTATGTTAATTATGTTATCGACAATAACCGTAAACGTATAACAAGTTTGAAGACAAAGTTTTTCTAACAATTCTTTCTCTAACACCTTCTTTATAAGGGATAAAAACCACAAATTTCTACCTTTTTCTTCATAGTTTCAAACATGATGTTAGGCCGGAAACAGTTTATGGATAAACGGTTCTAAGACACGTAATACACACGCATGAACGCCCCACTTACGGCGCTCAACTTTCCATACTATCTCAGAATCGATTTGGTATTCCTGACGGTGTTCGGACCGGCTGTTGATGCTACCCTTTTCTCTAAATCAATTTGAGTACAACAACTGAAACTTTAATTGAGCAGGCCGGCCATAGAGGTTTTCTGTGGAATTTCGCGTGGGCCTCTTTAGTTTAAGAGAAAATTGTATTACTGATCAGGGGAAATGGGTCAAAATTTTACTGCTGACACTTTTACTGGACGTGTTGAGAATGTCATGTTAAAGGATTACGTCCTTTTTGTTTGTTATGTTAAAGAAATTGTTTTTATTTTCAAATTTAGCTAAAGTTGTTTTTGTATACAATATAAATAACTATGCAATATTTTGTATTATGTAGTATACAAAAAGTATTATGTGTAAACCTACAAGGAAATGAAAAATTATTAAATCGTTGTCATAAATTTTTAATTATGACAACTATTGAAAAATAAATATTTACTAAGTTAATTTTGACTCAGCATCTGGCGAAACTTTAGAAAAGTTCTACTAATTATCGGACAATATTTTAACAAAACAATCGTAAATCTGAAGTTCTAAGTATCGTATTAAAACCTGTTGTTAGGCCTGTATTTTCAAGGAGTGTTTCATATTGTTACGATTTACATCTGTGTAACGATACATTATGAAAATTGAACCCCCCCCCTTATAAAAGCATTATCAGACACGTCGTTGCTTGCTCAAGATTTTTAGGCAAAACAAATCGCAATCGTCATATCCGTCAGTTGTGCCTTAATGTGATCTTTTCCTCTCTTCCTAAGGATAAAATCACCATGGTCGGGTAAACGTTTGCGACTACTGATGACACAAAACAGATATCGGTGAGCGAGGTGAATATTATGCTCAAAATCTAATCCCATAAGAATTTTGGCCACTGAAAAAGTTAGTACAATTGTGTTTATCCGCTGAAGATTACTTGAAAGGGGATAACACAAATGCAGATATGTGAAGATACAATACTTTTAATAAAAACAAAAGATAAATTAACTGTTTCATCTAATCTGAAATACGGGATAAGTAAATATTCCCGTGAAATTGTTAACGAATTCGAATACAGTAGGTAAATCACTTTAAAAAGTTAAAGGAATTACAATTAGTAGTGTCTTATGGAATAGGATTACGTTATCTATGTGATAGCTACGTAAGTGGTAATAAAAAGATTCTTATTGTTGTAAGACATTTGAGTTTATCGCTTACAGTTTACGCAGAGTATCCGGTGTTGTAACAAATATAATAAAAATTCCTCGCTTGGGAATTTACGTAGGCGTAAACTTACAACTATGGCGTTCAACAATCTGACGGTTGTTTCTAACTGCTTAATTTTGCTGGCTAGGAATGCAGACAATGAGCATACTCTGGAAACTTTAATTTTAAAACAAATAAAACTGTGACATTCAATTGCAACCGTACAATCTGGAGGGCAGGCTTTAACTGTCACGTGCAGCCCTAGCAATATCATTGTCGTTGTAGCCTATTCACTCTTATTATCCGTAACTGTGACAACGCGCTGTCGCACCCTAGTAAAAATAAGGTGTATAGTTTAATAGTATAATTCTCCCTCATACCCACCATACTCCATTCTCCCTTCTCCCTTCCACTTCAATATCTATGTATATGTCTGTCTGTCTTACTATAGATCTGTCTGTCTGTCTGTCTGTCTATCTATCCGTCTATCTATCTATCTATCTATCTATCTATGTATCTATCTAACCACGGATGGACGAGGAGGACTTGGAATCGACCTCTAGCGAATCCTTTTGATGCGTGAAGAAAAGCAAAAACAGACAATTTAGCGTATATAAAAGAAGAAGAAGAAGAAGAAGATAATGATGATGACGAAGAAGGATAAAAGGAAAAAGAAGAAGAAGCACAACAAGAACAAGTTACAAAAAGGGTTTTTTTTCAAGTTATGGGCAAGGACCGTTTAAGGGCGCAATTTCCTGAAACACCAAACATTTTGACTAACGTGGAAATCGTGTCCGTTTGCCTAAATGAAAATACATATACCGGTGGTCCGGTACACAAATACATATAAGAAGAAAGTTGCAGTGGTCAGAGGGAAGGTCGTTGTGTGCCAATAGTTTGACTGGTGTAGACCTCTTATGCTAATCACTTATAATAGGAAGTAATAGGAATATTAGGAATAATGAGTAGTCCTTACGATGTGTATTATGTACGGTGTGTGCATGTACCATTCCTCTATGACAGAAGGAGAGCCTATTTCTTGATCATAGAAATCCCTACGAACGCAAAGTTTTGATCTTTCAGCTTAGACGATCGTTATTTCAGCTTTCCCCCGGCTATCGTTGTTGCCTCATACCGTCGTTAACTTCAAGGATTAAGTCTTGCCACCTGTTCCGGGTTCACAACCACCTCTTCCTAAGAGGGCAGCCAGAACACTGCGTCTTCCAAAGTATACAGGTGTATACTGGAAAGTATACTGAAGGATGTTTACTTCGGCAAATTGAATTGTCAGACACCATAACGCCGTCGCTTACGATGAACATAAACTCGCTCTACAAGGAGATTTTTCCGAGCTTGTCTCAAACAACATTATTCTTAACTCGATCTCATTTACTCCGGCATGACACCTTTGTGTAAAACTTTCTTTAATCAAAGGCCTAATTTGTCGTACTTGGAACGCATGATCAGTGGGGCGGTATGTGGTTCTTATGTGGAGACGAAGAGGTCTGCTGGGGATAGGCAGCGACACAAGGCTTTGTCTTTACGAACCAGATGCAGATCCACGGGGGGGGAATTCCCCCTCCCCAATGGTCGCTTCAGATGAAACGTTTTGCCGTTTTGTGATTGTAGAATGGTTTTCTGAAGTTTGATATAAAAATTCATAACACGTTATGTATGTTTATGATTTTACTCTAAAATTAATGTACAGTAAATTGTAGCCTATCTGTACCTTACCACCATATTCATTTGTGATTGATGGATAACTTAAATGAGTAGTATGTATTTTGAACTGTAAGTGAATATTATTAAAAGTACAATGAACTGACAATCACAGACATGATATTGTACTTGTGCGTTAATAAACTTATTGTGTTAATAACACACTGTAATTTTATCTTCACTCATTCGTCTTATTTATACTTTTGACCATTGAAGAATGGTCCAACTTTTCATGTACCCCGCCGCCAAAGCCAACTATTTTCTCCTTCCAAAATTGTTTGCTAGATCCGCCCCTATTAGGAACAAGTAAGTAACATTTAGAGACTTATTGAAAAAAAAAAAACAAAAAAAAACTGGCGACACTGTAGAAAAAACGAGGGATTTTTATTCAGCTACGAGGTTATTGCTTACACTGAAGTAGGTCGCGCGTGTGAAAATTAAAAACAGCGGGGCAGTCGGGATGCTGCAAAAGATCTCAGCACCTAGAGAGAGGGTCACGATGAAGCGACAGCGTGTAGGACAACAAAAGATACGATATCATCAGCTACTCTCAAGATCAAGATAATCGGACGTAGGTTGTAGAGCAAGTCAAGGACAGTTGCTTGCGTTTGTTGTTCCAACGAATAAAAAGAATCCTTACCGTTCGTCGAGTACACGTTACAATGTCAAGAACAATATTTGTATTTACAGCAGAACACGCTGCTTTGCACCAGAAAGAACAAACGGATATAAAAGATAAATGTAAACAAATACTTTTAATTTAAATTACCCACAGCGACAACAGGATTGCTTAGATTTAATCTTTGGATATCGCTGCGATCCACTTTAGGTTTTAATAAAAGAATGAAAAATTAAATAACCGTTTCGTTTCCGTTTTCGTTTTTACGAGTCGGAGTTTATGAGTGAAACTCTGAATGTCGTCTGATATTTTATAGCAGCGACCTAATTCAGTTTTATTAACTTCATGCTGACTTGTACTTAAGGAAGCCAGTGTTACATTTTGTTGGAGATGATAAAGTGGATGATAACGTGGTGTTACAAAATGTAACACTGTAATCCGGTACCGGTACCGGTACTGTCTTTGTCCACGTCGATGAAAGAAAATGTTAAAATATATTTACTGTGACGTCTGTTGTGAATGTGCAATGCCGCACCGTGAACATCACGTAGGTTTTCAAAATACACTTTAACTGGCTAGTAATGTATTTTTATGGGGACCTTATGTTCTGTTCACTTTACGAACGCAAGGAACAGGCCTCACTAATACTCTCTCTCTCACACACACGCGCGCGCGCACACACACACATTCGTAGCTGATTTCATCGGGCCTATTGCTAATGTTTACAAATTGTAAGCAAAGATCTGCAGAGAGCAATGACGTAATGAGCGTTACAAAATAATGAAGTTATCTTTGCGTACTATTATTGTATGTAGCCGTCGTATTATTTACACGATTAAGTATAACAAAAACGCGCACGCGGTACTAACACAGCTTTTTAAAATTGTGACCAGGGGCGTATTTATGGGAGGAGACGAACAGGGCTGGATCTCCCCACAGAGGGTCAAAAAGTTGACGAATTTTGTTAATTTTTAAGTTGTTCTATTATTTTGCAGCTGTGTACGCTGATATAGTAGTAAACTAATTTTTAAACTATATCCCCATAAATAGGTTTATTATGACAGCATTCGCGTATACGTTTGAAATATGAAATGTAGTAAAATTAATTCAGTTAATAAGTATCTTGTAACCAATGTTTCAACAACGCGTGTTTTTATCGTGTTATTACCGTTTACTTTAATGGTTTTTTACAGATAGTAATGTTGATTAGTCGTAACTTGTTTTTTCTTTTGTATGAAGCCGACCCGACCCCGGACCCCACAAGGCCAAACTCTAGATACGCCATTGGTAGTGACACGTGGAATTAAAGTAGAGCCTTCTATCAATTTGAACAATTTTTTAATAACATCAATTACACGAATGAATTTTTTATGTCCGACTTATAATTGTATAACGTTTCTGATATTGAATCCATATATCCATATATATTGTTTTTATTTTCTGTAAAATTTTCTGATTAAATGAGTACAATTGCTATTGCGGGGGCAATTCTGTATTTTATAAATGAACTAGTTTTTAAGATTGAAAATTACGAGTGTTAGTTTATTAAATCGTGGCGCGGGACAATGGTAATGTTTAACTCACAATCTTAACGGATGTGCTGCGGTCGTGGACTCGAGGCGATATGCTTAAAAAAAAAAATGGAAAATGGACAATATTAGAAGCTGGATAGTAAGGAGAAGGGAAGAATGTGATGCACATATTGGGAGAACAGAATAGTAAAAATCTGCAAACGGGTGTGAAGGAACGAGTCAGTCTACTCAGGAAAGAATGAAGAGATAGCTCTAGACAATCTAGAGAAGTGGTTCCCAAACTTTTCAGTCCGCGGACCCCCTCCAATAATTTAAAAATTCACGGACCCCGTCTGAGTTATTGAATAAAACATACAGTAAATATGATATAAAACATAGTTTAATGTGAACAATGAAGCTGCTTTTGTAAAATTAGCTCTTTAATATTGTGTTTAATGTCTGATAATTTCAATATTAAGTAACTCTCGACATAAAGTTTATTTCTTAATTTTGACTTTAAGTATGTGAGCAGGGAGATTGCGGTTTCACACAAATAAGTAGAGGAAACACAGTTAAACACTTCAAAGCTCTTTTTCGAGTTCAGGGTAGTCAGTCACTATATATAACCAGAAATCTGCTAGCTGTAATTGGAAAAACTGTAATTTTAATAAACTGTCAGTTGAAAGTTCTGCCAATGAATCTTCTTTTTGTACTGTAAGAGAGAGGTCTAGTCTGTTCGGCGGACAAATAGATCTGCTACGCGACATGATTTAAAGACATTATTTAAGTCATTAGTTTAAAATTACTTTTACAGTTACAATTAGTTTGACCCCCAAAAATACTGGTTTCTTCTACTAATTGTTTTAAAATTCTAAAATTTAGATTTAGATTTAAGAGCATAAAAATCGGAGAAAATTACGGTATATTCTAGTTTTTCTTAAAAGTGTCTGAGGACCCCTGAAACATTTTCGCAGACCCCCAGGGGTCCGCGAAACCACTGATCTAGAGGATTGCATTCGAAGAGGAAGATGGAAGAGGAGAATCGTGATGGAATTTAACGTGATGAGAGTAGTCGAAAGAGACTATTGTGATTTCACAATTTTAGTGAAATTCTATTTTTCATACGTTAAAAAATTCAAAACGTTTGAGTAAGGCTGCTATTACCTTGGGCATGTACACTTTGTAAATGTTCCAGCCACCTGGAACCAACGTCTATTCAACACATAAAAACAATCCAAAACACAAAACTGTGGCACTAGATTGCCAGCATGTAAGATTATCCGTGAACATTTGTGCACGTGAATGTACAAACACGGCTAGATGTTGCGTTTTGCATTGCGTAAAGACTTCCATACGCCTTCTGAAAACGTTATTTTTCTGCTAACAACTATGATATGCTTGTCTATTGAAATTCAAAACCCATTTAATACAATTTGCGTTATCAAACGACCCTGTTCACACGTTAACGTTACGTTTTAACGAGACCTGACGACCTGGCATGTTTGTGTAAGGAGATACGCCGCTGTTTCAAACATGATATTTACGTTCCCTTTGAAATATTTTCTCTTGTGTAGGCGGATAATTTCTATACTTATTTATTCCCAATACATGGTGCTTTCTCTCTCTAACTCTTACATTTCCACCGTCCTCACACTGATTTGGTGTTTTAACTCGTGCTCTCTTCCTCTCTCCTTCTCCTTTCTTTTCTCATTTTTTTTCTTTTGCCTTCCTAATTTATTTTAGACAATAGAAGTGAATAAATAACAGTAAGTAAACATTTATCACATTTATGTGTATATGTTTAATTTGTCAATTTTGCTATGGAATAATTCCATATAATTATTATAACTTCATATAATTAAATAATGATTAATGATGATGTAATATATACGCACACTGTTGTTTACTAATGGTACCTATAATCTCGATCTTCTATTGTGGTGTATTGATTTAAATAGATTTATGTTCAATAGTGTTTATATTCAATAGATTTTCGTGGCCCTCTTCTTTTGAACATCATTACGGACTTCAAAAATAGTATCAGATTTGAAATATTGCGGCAAAATGAAAATCACCATACAGTAATCAGTTGATATAATATATAGAACAGATTGTAAACATAAACACTCCGTAACAAAATCAGTTCTCGAGAAACTTTATACACACACGTACGTTTCACGTTCATTAATCAATGTCTACGAATTCGTTTTTGTAAATAGTAACTGTTTACGATATTATGACCGCAAGTGCACAGTGTATAATTTCCTGACGATGGTCTATGACCAAAATCGATCGAGTTTAAGAATGCGAGTAATGAAAACTTTATTATAAGTCATATGTATGATATCTTTAGGTTATGAACCATGAATACACCAGAATAGAAGATTTAAATAATAATTATTGTTTTGTTGTCTTTGAATAGGCCTATACAAAGACGCAATTAGTTTTCAATATTTACATGAACAACTTGGTTTGCTGAAATGACTGCAGTGTAAAAAATACTTTCTAAAAGTAATGCAATGTAATTTAGTATGACTGAATTTTACTTGCGAATTAACACCTGTTAAGGCCGTCTACGTTTAAAAATTTGTTTATAGTTTTATGTAACTAAAGAAATTTTGTGATAAATTCACTATTGAATTTTAACGAATAAATAATATATTTTGTGGATTGTGTTATATATCATTAAAAATGTGTTGTATACGATAAAGATGTTAAAGGAGGAATACCAGTTGTGAAGTATTAAGATAAATTTGCAAATGCTCGTATGTATTGTTGGAGACTTTGCCGATTTAGATATAGAAGAAGAAAATATTAGAATGTTTCAGGATATCCCATAAAGGGTTTCCATTAAATAACATAAGCTGTATTTGTGATATCATAATAACTTTTATTTTCTTTTAAAGTAGACACATTATCACTGTGCATGAAAAGTAAAATCGAGCAAGTAGCGGACGCGGTTCATTGTGGCATACAGGTAGCTCAATTTTTCGTGATACTCTCCTCAAAAATTATTCATAATATTCTCGTATATAATTATTATATATAAAAATTGTCAATAATTTTTATTGAGTGGCGTAAATAATCATCTTTTGAAAAGTCGACATGTTTTTTGAGTTTTCTCGCGAACATTATTCACTCAGACCAGTAGAAATACAAACAGGAATAACAACAGGAATTGCTAAAATAATGACTAAAGAAAAAAAAGAAGATAATCAAATATACAGATAATGTGGCAATTATGAACAGTATGGGTGGTTTAGAAGGGTCAGCGCAAGAACGGTCAGTGAAGGAAAAATGTTGTCTTCAGAGAGAATCCCCTTCCACAAAAGCTGACGTCACTGATAATATGAAATCTAGCGAATATTCTTGAATGCACCTTGTTATTGCCAACAGCGAAACATATGTATAAAGTACACTTGCACGTATAAAGGTTCGCAGACTTAGTGTGTACAACGCTTACAAACATTTCTGTTTAAAAGTGTGAGCACAGGTGTAAATTTAATTAATTTATTTTAGTCAGCAGGGGCGTATTTACGGGAGAGACTAACGGGGCAGGACCACTCCTCAGAGAGTCGAAAAATTAGATGACGTCGGAATTTTGTTGACGTCCTAATTTTTAGACTGTTTTATTATTTTTTCCATATAGTAGTAATTATTTTTAAATATAAAAACAGGCGTATTACATAGAATTGACGTAAACGTTTGGAATATGAAATATAGAAAAATCAATTCACTCGATAAGTATCATTTAAACAATGTATCAGTAATGCATGTTTTTATTGTGTTGTTACCGTGTACTATAATGGGACTGATCTCAGGATGTTATCACACGTTTTCAGCTACTTTAAAGACAGTAATATTGAGTAGTCTTAACTTGCTTTGTAGTTTTGTATGAAGCCGACTTGACCGGAGCTCCCTCCTAAACCAAATTATAGATACGCTACTGTAAATAAGAGACTACATTATTACCATCAAAGTAGCCTGACAAAAGCAGGGAGATTGTTTGCCTAACCATACGGTATACAACGAAGGGTTGGCAAAATTGTGCTTCAATTACTCATAATGAGTTACCATAGAAACTAGAGCATCTACGTTGTTGTCAAAAATTATATCCATTGGCCTACAAAGTTTTTTAATCGCCAGAAAGTAAAGGAATAGTGCAATTAATTCAAATTATTTGTAAGGTCAGAATTGCCGAAGAGAAAAATGATTCTCTTCGGGTTAATGTTCTTCTACATACTGCACAATAATTCATAAATTAGGCTGGGATAATCTGATACGTACGCCTCGTAATACAGATCATGTCCCATGAGATGTACGGGCACCATAGTGCCATGTATGAAGTTCTCACTTCAAAAATAGTAGAGTGAGTAAGGATGCCGTATAGTTGTAGCCTGGATTTTGCTGAAAAATAGAATATTATTATTTCCGGCTGTACAATCTTTATAAATTTTCCGGAACCAAAGATTAGAGAAGTGATTGAATTCTCATCTTCCACTGCTGCTTGTGCATCCAAAGATCTTCTTCAATTTCTCGTTCCCTCAATATAGTCTGAATGTCTTCTATCCAGGTGATGGGCGGTCTTCCTCTTTTCCTTCTTCCTGGTGGGGTCCATTCCGTAACTCTCCTTGGAAATCTTTCCTATGCCATTCTATTCGTGTGTCCATACCACTGTAATTTTTTTGTTTGACTAAAATAAACAATTGGATTTTTTACATTCATTCTGTCCTTAATGACTTCATTTCTAATTTTCTCACCTCTGGATATTCTTGCCGAACATCTCCAAAAGTGGATCTCTGCTGTCATTAATTTTGTTCTTATGTGTAAAGTCCAAACTTCTGAGCCGTTGTTCATGATACTTCTAACAATGCTTTTAAATATTTTGGTTTTAGTTTCTGCTGTAATTTGCTTATCCCACAGGATTACATTTAATGTAGATATAGCCATCTTTCCCAAATTAATTCTGGATTGTATTTCTTTGTCTTGCTTCCCACTGGCCGTAATTTTCACCCCTAAATACTTGTATTCCTCAGTATATGAAATCTTCCCCATGTCTTTCTCCAATATCAAGTCTTGATGAAGGTCACCTATTGCTTTTGTGATATATATGTATTTTGTAATACAAAATATGTATTTTGTTTTAGTCATATTTCCCTTTAGTTAAATGTATCTATGTAATTAGTTAAATCGTTTTAAAGCAACATTTGTTTGTATCTTTAGTTATTAAACGGCCCTGCCCTCGTATAACGCACCTGTATCAAGTCTGTAAGGGCTGTTAGATCGGAAGCGTGCTATATTGCATTATGCTTGTAATAGGTGTGCAGTGAGGTGTCGAACACCGTCGTTAATTACAGCCAACAATTCATATTTGACCCGATAGGAGACGGTTCCGCGGATACAAAGGCTCTATTAAGCGATGCAACAGTCCGTTTCCAATATGACACTGTTCGGCTCAGTGTAACCTCGTTAAGTGGTAATAACTCACACAAGTCTGGTAGTTTACATGAACACGAAGGTTAATTAGTTGGCAATGTCCTTATGAGATTTTTGTCCACAAAACTTACTGATCACAGTCTATCATGCATTGGTTGGATCTAAAAAATTACACAATTACTTGTTTGGAGAAGAACGTATATTGCACAGTTAAATCATGTTACTATATCACAAAAGGCTATAATTAGAATAATTACAATAATTAGAATTTTTGAAATCTCTGAAAGCGTGGTTGCTTTCAGTTTTAGATAATGAAGAAACTTTAAAAATTGTTGAATAAAAAAAATATAGACCTGTTACTAATACAAAAAAAAAAAAAAATTATACGAAGTATAAAAATTTGTAGTCCGTTTATAACTTGATTCAATAAAACATATTTAATGTTAAAAGAAAAATAAAATATTAATATTTTAGCAAGTGAAATAATAATATTTATTTAGGCCTACTACATACCTACGACATTTGTCGACTTTGTTTTTTCCGTATTCAGATGTTCTGTAATCTGTCGTTCAAATGAATCCTCCACACACACACACACACACACACACACACACACACACACACACACACACACACACACACACACACACACACACACACACACACACACACACACACACACACACACACACACACACACACACACACACACCACAACGGGATAGACAAAGACTGTAGGCTAACGATTTCGACTTCCTAACTATTGAGTGTCAAAATAATAGTGTCAAAATTAGAATCGGGAAGGTACATATTAAAAAATAAGCGGAATGGCGATGAAACGAAGAGAAACGACGAAGCACAGAAGAAATAGAGGTGTGGCATCTGACTGAAACGGTGCGGCCAAATAAGAGTGGGAGACTACCTTTGGCACAAAACAGTGTAAGATCTATATCTGGAAAAAAGGCAACGGGAAAGAGCATTTAAGACTGTATAAGCGCGCGCGCGCACACACACACACACGCAATGAAACAGCGCGTACGCGCGCGCGTGTGATCTAGATTATCATTACGTAGCGAAATTATTTAAAATTTTTCTTCATTCTCGTTTGGTCGGTACGAAAAGACAGTACTGGGATTGTATGTATTAAATAATTTTGGTTCAGGTTCATTCATAATTTCTTAGGTTTTTACTGTATAGAGACGTTAGTAGGCAGTCTCTGTAGTTTTAAAGTCCGAATTTCATCTCTCAATTATCGCGAAGAGCATAGCAATAAGATAAATCGAAAAGAATTTAAAGACGCGATTAATTCAAAAATCAATGCCAATCTACTAACAAATTGCTAACTACTAACAAAGATAAATCATACAAAAGAAATTTATTACTTTAATATACTGAAATCCAACTGGATAATTTGATACGTAAACATATAATTTCACTAACACTTGTTAACACAAATGTGTTGTAACTTACTTGCAATTTTAACACACACAAAAAATGCAGTTATAATCAAGAAAATAAAAAGAATGTGTTCTTTGCTAAAGTATTATTTTTTGTTTCTTAGCTGTCTAACGTTTTTTGTTTCTTAGCTGTAAAACATTTTTCTTAATGGAAGATCGTAATTCGCTTAACGTCATTATACAGACTGTCGCCGCGACTTTCCAGGTAATTGAGCAATATTAACGTAGATTAAAATCACTTGGCTGTAAAACGAGGTCTAAGAAACTAATCGGTTGTGGGGAGTTATGGCTAGACGAGATTCTTTTTTTAAATTTCAGTTTTCATCTACGAAGAGCACTGTGTGTGAACAAACGGGAAAAATTATAGCAATACGTAAATGTATTATAGCTTACAATGCAAGATGTGAAATACAGGACGGTTATGATGATCTACAGTGTGAGTCAATGATACTGCATTATACTGTCTCGGTTAGTCAATGCTAAATAAAATGGGCCATACGAAAGCTAGTGAATAAATCAGCCTTACGTCAAGCTGAAGCAACGTACGTTTCATGTTAGGAATATATTGCGCGTTAAGCCACAAAGGATTATTGTTAGTTGGACGTATTCTAAGTGCTTGTAGCATGTTCACTAGATATTCTTCTTCTTCTTCTTCTTCTTCTTCTTCTTCTTCTGCTGCTGCTTCTTCTGCTCTACCTTCTCCTCCTCCTCCTCCTCCTCCTCCTCCTTCTTCTACTTCTTTTCCTTTTTCTTCTAAAGCAACACAGTCTTACACGGACCTTGGCTTCCTCCACTATTTCTGATTCCCATACTATCCAAATCTGCTTCCGCTTATGGCACCCATCGCCTTCTTGGTCTTCCTACACGCACCACTTCTTGTACTTCACCATACAGGATTCTCTTCGGTTGCCTTTCGCGACCCATCCTCTCCACATGCACGAACCAGCGAATCCTTCCAGACTTTATAAATCGTACTATGTCTCCTCCTTCGAGTGCAGTATCCATCTCATAGTTGTTGCTCTGCCTCCTGGATTCTCCTTCTTTCACAGGGTCATAAAAGGAGGACCGTCCTCCTTTTGGTAATTTACTGATTAATGATGATAATAATAATAATAATAATATTAATAATAATAATAATAAGTAAGTTAATAAGTATCCGCAATTTAGTTATAATCGTCTGTAGGTTGGCAGTACCACTTAGTGCTGTTGTACGCCGACAGATGGTGCCGCTGTCTCCGCTTGAGGACTGGTAGACAGTCCGTCGCGTCAGTCAGCTGTGGATTGTTGCACGATAAACATGGCTGTCCCTCTTTCTGCTTGTACCAACGATAAACAGTATGTAGTGAACCGGTTTTTGTGGTCTGAAATTGTATCAGGAGCCGAAATCCGTTTAGAAGACTTTCAAAACAATATGGGGATAATGTTTTGTCTCAGTAAAGTGTATATGAATGGATCAAAAACTTAAAAATCGGTAGAATAAAAATAGTCAGCGTCATATCTTTATGAAATCTCAAAGAAGAGAGAAGTTAAGTTCCATACTTGATCTAATAGATTGTATTAAAGGAAAACATAAAGTAATAAAATGTTTTTATAACTGAATAAAAATTTAATTCTTTGCATTAACAAATGTTTAGTCTTTAAACCTACTAAGATAAATTCTGGCGGGTAGTTCGTATGATTAATAGGCTTAGTTAATCAATATTTAACCATGTTTTGAAGAGCACAATATTTCAGAATTCAAGTTAGCGGTTTACCCAGAATGTTTGTAATCTAAACTTGCAACTCAGTGCGATTATTATTTAAAGCTGTTTCAAGTGAGCTGAAGTATCGAGTTGCTCCCGCGTTGACGCGTGGAACTTGTGATTTTGACGTGTGGTAGTTACCGGTTAGTATTTGTAAACTACATATTTACACGCGCTTTGTGCGCGACTTCGCTGACAGTTTCAACCGCATCAGAGAGCACGTTTGAGACTCCGACTACTCTCCTATCAAACATGTCTATAACACTGTGATGAAAAACCTATGTATGTATGCAACAGACAGGATTTGAAATCCAGTCGTGGTAACATATACTTGGATTATTCTCCGTAAGCAGTCGTCTAGAATTAAAAACTGGAGATTAAAGCGATAAAACGTTTAGATTTATTCGAAACTATGTTGTCCATCCAGTCCTTCCGATTGAGTCTACCAGGAACTATGTTGTCCATCCAGTCCTTCCGATTGAGTCTACCAGAAACTATGTTGTCCATCCAGCCCTTCCGATGGAGTCTACCAGGAACTATGTTGTCCATCCAGTCCTTCCGATTGAGTATACCAAGAACTATGTTGTCCATCCAGTCCTTCCGATCGAGTGTACCAGGAACTATGTTGCCCATCCAGTCCTTCCGTTCGAGTCTACCAGGAACTATGTTGTCCATCCAGTCCTTCCGATCGAGTGTACCAGGAAATATGTTGTCCATCCAGTCCTTCCGATCCATCCAGTTCTTCCGATTGAGTCTACCAGGAAGAAAATATCCTCCAGCTGCGTTACGAGCGATACGCGGGATAGGCAGGTTTAGGGGGCTGCCACCTCGCTGCTTGCGACCTCGCACGATTTGTGTAGGCTTTTCTCCCCTAGATGTGTTGGTCTAATCTGACCTGTAAAATCTTATCCACCCTGACAAAGATGATGAAAGGATAATTAGGATAGATAAGGACGTGGGTCCCGCTGTGGGGCATACTTCGTTTGGTCCTAAGTTGAGACCTGCCCGGCAAGGGAAGCCCTACCAACAGTTACGCTACCGCCGGCATAGCCCTCAACTTCTACAGCGCACACCAACTTCCATGCCCGCACGGACAGTGTACGGTAAGGCGATGTTCCCTGTAGAAGTGAGGGTAGCGAAATGAAGTTTTTAAGATCTGCACTTCGAGTATGTCGAAGAGATCGGTTAAGGAGCAACGACATAAGGATGCCCTTGGAATTTACAAACTGAATAACAGGATGAGTAGTACAGACAGGATTGGGCAGACAATGTACAAAGTATGCATCAGGACAGACTACGAAAACAACTGATGTTTTATCGTCCCACGGGAAACGGCAGCATCGGAAGATTGAGGTAAAGGTGGTCAGATCAGTGAATGCGCAACAAACTGTAAGGCCAAAGCCCAGAAGAATAAGAAGGGGAAGAACATTAAAGTAAGCAGAACACGTGTGTAGAATAGAAGGGTTAAGGCTGCCTAAACAGATTTTAAATTTAAAGGCAGAGAGCAATAGAGGTAGGCCTACAAGAAGAGAAGAGAAAACTTGAAGTATTGACGGAACAGATGACAACACTAATTCTGAAGAGATATAGACGTAGAAGACGTTGGAAAAGGACTGTGGAAAAGGGACACACTTTTCTATTTTTACTCTTATTGAGAAATTTAGTATTTACATGCTTAATAATTTGTGTAATTATGGGGTTTTCATATTTTCTATTTGTTACATTGAATATAACAATGTGAAACTTAATTTTATATGGATCAAAATTTAAATTGTCGAGAACAAGTATGAATAGTTACCGGATTTAGTAGGTTCAGATTATGGAGGCTAATCTAGATCAACATATTTGAAATGACACAGTAGGAATGAATTTCAGGCGTTGAGTTTGAGAAAGATTTTCATACTGGCAATTTCAATAGAGGTGTACAACACTTGTGGGGTGTTATGCTATTACGCTACTGAATTAACTAATCTGTGATTGCCGAGCCCTACGTTCTTTGAGAGCCAAATACAACAATCTGCCACGTGTTGGGCAGCCAAATACAAGATTTTCTTTGTATTGGGAGTTTTTGATAATTGTAATGCTAACAATAATGGATTAATTAATCTGTGATTAAGTAATTATTGAATATATTAATTTGCATAATGAGCTCGTGTAATCAATAAATAACACGTTAATTACTTTACGTTAGCATAACTATTGCATGGAGACTCTAGTTGTTGCATTAATAAATAAAATAAAATAAAATACCTTAAATCACTCAAATGCTATTACTTTCTCGTTCTGAGGTAATTTGACAATGATGAACGCATATTGATAAAATAAACGCTTATTTATTAACATTATATCATTCATTAAATTCAATATATAAAATATGGATGATTCCCTGTAAATACATACATTCATAAACTCATGAAAAGAACATAAAAGAACACATGTTTATACATCAAATTACAAGGTAAATCCAATACGTTGTTTGCTGAAAAACATACACATATATATATATAATGTAATCGATATATAGAAACACAAATATTCAAACAATAAATCCTATACTAATGCGTTCATCGTATGCCTCAGATGGATGGCGTTAATTATATTTATCATGTTTAAATTAAATGCTCAAGGGGTGTTTCTTGAAAAAGAGACAGGACAGTAGAGTTCCTTATGATAAGAATAGCATAAAGATTACTTGTTTAGATGAATTATCCGAAATTTCCATCGGCGTAACTCCTCTCTGCTGGTCCATATGTGGGAGCTGACTGACACTTAACACACGCGAAACAGATTCACTCGCGCTGTGTGTTCGTATTAAAGTTCATCGTTAACTATGGTGTATATATATATGTCTGTGTATTGTTCAACGTTTGATATGTTCATGACTGTTAGTGTTTTGATGCCGCGGTGTAATTGTTCCACATGATATTGAATCGCACCGCAACACTGTATAATGTTATTATTTCGCCGTCCGGTATTACATCAACGAAAGTTCTACGTGTCGATTATTGATGTAAGTGTGACTGGTTAGTTCAATTCTGAATTAGAGTATAATAAATAATTCTATAATTGTTAAGCACTGGCGTATGTCGCATGTTTTAGACACTGAAAGTACACTATTACCGGATACGCGCCAATATCGAAATGTCTAAGTCTCTTAGTTATATGACGCGTGGCAAAATTTCAAAGTCCCACTGCCGTCCGTATGTTAATCGAACATTGACGACCGACTGTTGAAAATTATAAAGACTGTTCTACTGACCGACTGACTGCTCAAAGTATATGAGTAAAAATTTATGAAAGACTGTCCAAAGTATATGGTTGAAAAATTATGAGAGACTGTCCTCCCGCGTGCTCTGCAAGCAGTTTTTATCAAACATCGTGTACCACAATGCACCGTACTGGAAAACACGCCTCAAGTTGAACATGATAGGATGGAAGATCTCCTACCCTTAAGCCAGAGTGTCGTTCTTCACTTCCCATTCGACGTTCCCGTTGCTATGCTGGCGACGGTCCTCTCCACCAGGCCTCTGGGTAGATGCTGGGTTGTGATTGGATATCCTGTCTCCCCACGGGTTCGCGTCGAAAGCCTCCGTACTCTTTTCCTAGAACAGGAGAAATTTCATGCTCGTCTATCATGCCATTGTCTAAGCGTACTCCGGGTCTCGCTGCAGTTCTCACGAAAACAATGTGTCGTCTCTTGTTATTGTTCGCTGTGTTTGACCCTTTTTTTTCTGAACGCTATCCTGGCGCAGCGTGACGTCATTTCCAAAACGGCACACCTACTGCCTGTCGTAAATATCCGTTGTCGCCAGTAATTCGTTCCCCTGCTGTTTACAAGTTCGATTCTATTATTTTAGGTATCGATGTCCGTCCTCGTATAGGGTATATACTATTGTGTGACTTACACTCTTTTTATTCTTTACTAGTACTCTTACAAATTAACCCGACAGTGTGTCCGTCACAGTTTCTCCTCTAAATTGGTACTTGACACAATTTCCATTATCTGACATTTGCAGGCTGTAAATCTCGTGTTTTAGTCGAGTCTGTCACGGCCAACCCTGTGCCCTATTGTACAACTATGTGAAACGTACTTGCATTGTCTGAAGTAAACGTTCACTTGACACTTCTACACACATTTCTTTATTTATTGCTCGTGGGCTGAGTAGGTGTGTCATGCTGAATGTAACGTCTTTTCAGTCACAATAAAATTTTTTAAATTTTTGGTTGTTACATAGGTCCCCAAATCGGATTTGATGTTGGATTAGCGGAAGACACTCTAATCCGATTTCTGCGCTCTGAGTTTGTTGTGGGAATCCCCTCTGATAAAGTCGCGGTCAATGACCTACTTTCCTCTGCTTGGGGTATATGGATATATATTCCCTATATTTGGTCGTAAACTACCTCTGGGAATTTATTGCCGCGCATCTGAGGAAAGATGAACGCATTTTTTACATATTTGCATATCTAATTAGATATGGGATTATGTACCATAATAATAGCTGTGGATGGCTGTGCCGTCCGCTTATAATCTAACACATGAAATAATGATTTTCGACATGAATTACAATTATTCATGTATCGTTTAAATATCATTATGATAGCTAATGTTCTTACTCTATCTTGACCATTTAAAATACAATTTACGACCTGTAAATACACATTGATACATTCACTAATTATTATTGAGTATCACTCACAATATGTGTTACTATCATCTATACTAATTATATTGATTAGAAATTTATATACATTATTCAGGAACAATTAACAATTCACTTGAGATCATTATGATTATAAATAACTTTGTTTTATATCATTCAGATTTGATTAATTAATCTAATATCATCGGGTGTCTATAAAACTCGTTATAACGTCTTTTCGCAATTTATTGCTGCACATTCAATTGAACTTTTCACATCATAATTGTCTTTTCTATTTAAATTTCCACTAACACTGGCTATACACATGTAATTAATGTCGTTAGGTTGCCACATTGTGACTTAAGAACTCCTTGTACAAAATCTTTACATTATACACTAATAAGATATACATCATACTGGTTAGCTAGTTGGACCGGTTTTCGCGGGACATTCACCTTATGTGTTGATCCGCCTCCTCCTAGTCTAATAGCTGATGTCACTTTCGTTTTCTTTTGAGACTTGTGATTTCGTCTCAAAGTACTTCTTCAACTTGACGTTCATTAAATTTCCTTTCACTTTGTCACTGCTATCGCACTGTGAGTTCGCATGTTGCGTCATTTTAGTTTCATACGTTAATCGTCATTCATTAATACTCATATCTATAATTATCTTACCTTGGTTTATGTATTATCACATAATCAATCATAATTAATGTATTTTATTATCTAACCTAATTATTAAATTTTCAGACGTTCTTAAAATCGCCTTCTTACCACGTGTTTATTTATTTCGTTCTCAACTGTCTATTTGTGGAGACATAGTTGTATGTCTAGTAGACCTTGTGCCATCATTCACGCAAGCATTTTGTTTGTCAACAGTGAGGGTGTCTGACCTAGTGGCTTGCGTCACGCCTTCACTTGTCAGGCGGTCTGCTGATCCCGTTACGCTGTTACAATGTGTTTCGTCTTCAACACCTCCAAGATTTATGACGTGTCTCTTCCTTTCGCTTTTAGAGTGAGTAAAAGATATGTCGTACCATCCCTTTCGGTAGCTTTCTCTGGGCCGACACGCTCTAAATTGCTTTCGTCGCCTTTTCCAAACCTGTTTACCACTCCCTTCGTACGGGCGTGTTGGAAATATTCCGTGCCCTCGTCTTGAACAACGTTTTCCAGTCATACTACCATTATTTACGTATGCACTAAGTATTTTGTTTTCTTGATTCTTAAGAAATCTTATCTCGAGCGCTTGATATCTTCTTTCAGTACTAGTAGCACTTACAATTGTCTTAAGTCGTTCGGCGAATTTTATTCTTCTCCTTTTTCTCATAACGTTCCTTGCCCAGGACGAATTTACATACGGACCCTGTCGGTTTTTTCGTCTCACCTGATCCATGGTTTGTTTAAATTTGCATTCTGCTTCATAACACGCAGTGTTCATCTTAATATCGAACTTCCTCTTCATGCTTCTTATTGCTGCAGCTCGACTACTTCGACGATGTGCGTCTATTCCACATTCTAAATAGTTCATCATTGGTTTCACCGATGCAGTATCTCTTCTCATATCGTTGAATTTATGCCTTTTACGCATTCTATTTGATGGTATTAAACCTTTATTATCTCTATCCATGTCTGGATAATCCTCTTCCGACGTCGTTAAGTACAAAGAAACAAAATCATTTCTTTTCTCAATCCACCTGTTTCTCGACTTACTACTGACACTTACGTTAGATCTCACAGTTGCTAATTTCTCAGTAGCTAACACATCTGTGAAATCAACAGCGTTATCATTATCTCGTACTTTCCGTACCTCTTCGTAAATTTCATTCTCTTCTTCTTCCTGTTTCTTCTCGACTTCGTTTTTATTGCTGTTCCAGTTATTCGTATGTCCACGTATATCTGTGCGTAACAGCGCGAGCTGCTCCTTTTGTACGTCTAACTTCTTATCACAATTATTTATGTATTCACGCATTTCTGCGCGTATTTGTGTAAAATTTTCATTCTGCTTCTCGAACTTTTCATTGATTTCTTCTTTTTGCTTCTCAAACTTCTCTTCTAATTTCTCGAATTTTTTATTAAAATTTTCATTTTGCTTTTCGAATTTTTCATTAACATCTCTTCTAATCTCTATAAAATTTTCATTAATCTCTTCCTTTTGCTTCATCATGAAGTCCATTAATGCGCGCAACGTCACCTCTTCCTGCGGTTGTTGTTGGGACTCCTGTCCCCGCGCTCTGACGTCTGACGTCTCCTCGGTCGTTTGTGAATAAGTTGGTGATTCCTCTCGTTCGACACCAGGTACTCCCTGTTGGTTATTAATGTCAAAATTCATGGAATCTGTGCTACTGGTCGTCATTTTTGCTGCTTTACTACGCGTTAACATTCAGTCCCAGTCCAACTAGCTTCACACTAATAATATTTGTTCTTACAAACTACTAACATGAAATATTAATATATACGCTTATCCTATCTCTACTGCCTGCTCTTTGCCCCACGTTGGGCGCCAAATACAACACTTGTGGGGTGTTATGCTATTACGCTACTGAATTAACTAATCTGTGATTGCCGAGCCCTACGTTCTTTGAGAGCCAAATACAACAATCTGCCACGTGTTGGGCAGCCAAATACAAGATTTTCTTTGTATTGGGAGTTTTTGATAATTGTAATGCTAACAATAATGGATTAATTAATCTGTGATTAAGTAATTATTGAATATATTAATTTGCATAATGAGCTCGTGTAATCAATAAATAACACGTTAATTACTTTACGTTAGCATAACTATTGCATGGAGACTCTAGTTGTTGCATTAATAAATAAAATAAAATAAAATACCTTAAATCACTCAAATGCTATTACTTTCTCGTTCTGAGGTAATTTGACAATGATGAACGCATATTGATAAAATAAACACTTATTTATTAACATTATATCATTCATTAAATTCAATATATAAAATATGGATGATTCCCTGTAAATACATACATTCATAAACTCATGAAAAGAACATAAAAGAACACATGTTTATACATCAAATTACAAGGTAAATCCAATACGTTGTTTGCTGAAAAACATACACATATATATATATATAATGTAATCGATATATAGAAACACAAATATTCAAACAATAAATCCTATACTAATGCGTTCATCGTATGCCTCAGATGGATGGCGTTAATTATATTTATCATGTTTAAATTAAATGCTCAAGGGGTGTTTCTTGAAAAAGAGACAGGACAGTAGAGTTCCTTATGATAAGAATAGCATAAAGATTACTTGTTTAGATGAATTATCCGAAATTTCCATCGGCGTAACTCCTCTCTGCTGGTCCATATGTGGGAGCTGACTGACACTTAACACACGCGAAACAGATTCACTCGCGCTGTGTGTTCGTATTAAAGTTCATCGTTAACTATGGTGTATATATATATGTCTGTGTATTGTTCAACGTTTGATATGTTCATGACTGTTAGTGTTTTGATGCCGCGGTGTAATTGTTCCACATGATATTGAATCGCACCGCAACACTGTATAATGTTATTATTTCGCCGTCCGGTATTACATCAACGAAAGTTCTACGTGTCGATTATTGATGTAAGTGTGACTGGTTAGTTCAATTCTGAATTAGAGTATAATAAATAATTCTATAATTGTTAAGCACTGGCGTATGTCGCATGTTTTAGACACTGAAAGTACACTATTACCGGATACGCGCCAATATCGAAATGTCTAAGTCTCTTAGTTATATGACGCGTGGCAAAATTTCAAAGTCCCACTGCCGTCCGTATGTTAATCGAACTTTGACGACCGACTGTTGAAAATTATAAAGACTGTTCTACTGACCGACTGACTGCTCAAAGTATATGAGTAAAAATTTATGAAAGACTGTCCAAAGTATATGGTTGAAAAATTATGAGAGACTGTCCTCCCGCGTGCTCTGCAAGCAGTTTTTATCAAACATCGTGTACCACAATGCACCGTACTGGAAAACACGCCTCAAGTTGAACATGATAGGATGGAAGATCTCCTACCCTTAAGCCAGAGTGTCGTTCTTCACTTCCCATTCGACGTTCCCGTTGCTATGCTGGCGACGGTCCTCTCCACCAGGCCTCTGGGTAGATGCTGGGTTGTGATTGGATATCCTGTCTCCCCACGGGTTCGCGTCGAAAGCCTCCGTACTCTTTTCCTAGAACAGGAGAAATTTCATGCTCGTCTATCATGCCATTGTCTAAGCGTACTCCGGGTCTCGCTGCAGTTCTCACGAAAACAATGTGTCGTCTCTTGTTATTGTTCGCTGTGTTTGACCCTTTTTTTTCTGAACGCTATCCTGGCGCAGCGTGACGTCGTTTCCAAAACGGCACACCTACTGCCTGTCGTAAATATCCGTTGTCGCCAGTAATTCGTTCCCCTGCTGTTTACAAGTTCGATTCTATTATTTTAGGTATCGATGTCCGTCCTCGTATAGGGTATATACTATTGTGTGACTTACACTCTTTTTATTCTTTACTAGTACTCTTACAAATTAACCCGACAGTGTGTCCGTCACAGTTTCTCCTCTAAATTGGTACTTGACACAATTTCCATTATCTGACATTTGCAGGCTGTAAATCTCGTGTTTTAGTCGAGTCTGTCACGGCCAACCCTGTGCCCTATTGTACAACTATGTGAAACGTACTTGCATTGTCTGAAGTAAACGTTCACTTGACACTTCTACACACATTTCTTTATTTATTGCTCGTGGGCTGAGTAGGTGTGTCATGCTGAATGTAACGTCTTTTCAGTCACAATAAAATTTTTTAAATTTTTGGTTGTTACATAGGTCCCCAAATCGGATTTGATGTTGGATTAGCGGAAGACACTCTAATCCGATTTCTGCGCTCTGAGTTTGTTGTGGGAATCCCCTCTGATAAAGTCGCGGTCAATGACCTACTTTCCTCTGCTTGGGGTATATGGATATATATTCCCTATATTTGGTCGTAAACTACCTCTGGGAATTTATTGCCGCGCATCTGAGGAAAGATGAGCGCATTTTTTACATATTTGCATATCTAATTAGATATGGGATTATGTACCATAATAATAGCTGTGGATGGCTGTGCCGTCCGCTTATAATCTACCACATGAAATAATGATTTTCGACATGAATTACAATTATTCATGTATCGTTTAAATATCATTATGATAGCTAATGTTCTTACTCTATCTTGACCATTTAAAATACAATTTACGACCTGTAAATACACATTGATACATTCACTAATTATTATTGAGTATCACTCACAATATGTGTTACTATCATCTATACTAATTATATTGATTAGAAATTTATATACATTATTCAGGAACAATTAACAATTCACTTGAGATCATTATGATTATAAATAACTTTGTTTTATATCATTCAGATTTGATTAATTAATCTAATATCATCGGGTGTCTATAAAACTCGTTATAACGTCTTTTCGCAATTTATTGCTGCACATTCAATTGAACTTTTCACATCATAATTGTCTTTTCTATTTAAATTTCCACTAACACTGGCTATACACATGTAATTAATGTCGTTAGGTTGCCACATTGTGACTTAAGAACTCCTTGTACAAAATCTTTACATTATACACTAATAAGATATACATCATACTGGTTAGCTAGTTGGACCGGTTTTCGCGGGACATTCACCTTATGTGTTGATCCGCCTCCTCCTAGTCTAATAGCTGATGTCACTTTCGTTTTCTTTTGAGACTTGTGATTTCGTCTCAAAGTACTTCTTCAACTTGACGTTCATTAAATTTCCTTTCACTTTGTCACTGCTATCGCACTGTGAGTTCGCATGTTGCGTCATTTTAGTTTCATACGTTAATCGTCATTCATTAATACTCATATCTATAATTATCTTACCTTGGTTTATGTATTATCACATAATCAATCATAATTAATGTATTTTATTATCTAACCTAATTATTAAATTTTCAGACGTTCTTAAAATCGCCTTCTTACCACGTGTTTATTTATTTCGTTCTCAACTGTCTATTTGTGGAGACATAGTTGTATGTCTAGTAGACCTTGTGCCATCATTCACGCAAGCATTTTGTTTGTCAACAGTGAGGGTGTCTGACCTAGTGGCTTGCGTCACGCCTTCACTTGTCAGGCGGTCTGCTGATCCCGTTACGCTGTTACAATGTGTTTCGTCTTCAACACCTCCAAGATTTATGACGTGTCTCTTCCTTTCGCTTTTAGAGTGAGTAAAAGATATGTCGTACCATCCCTTTCGGTAGCTTTCTCTGGGCCGACACGCTCTAAATTGCTTTCGTCGCCTTTTCCAAACCTGTTTACCACTCCCTTCGTACGGGCGTGTTGGAAATATTCCGTGCCCTCGTCTTGAACAACGTTTTCCAGTCATACTACCATTATTTACGTATGCACTAAGTATTTTGTTTTCTTGATTCTTAAGAAATCTTATCTCGAGCGCTTGATATCTTCTTTCAGTACTAGTAGCACTTACAATTGTCTTAAGTCGTTCGGCGAATTTTATTCTTCTCCTTTTTCTCATAACGTTCCTTGCCCAGGACGAATTTACATACGGACCCTGTCGGTTTTTTCGTCTCACCTGATCCATGGTTTGTTTAAATTTGCATTCTGCTTCATAACACGCAGTGTTCATCTTAATATCGAACTTCCTCTTCATGCTTCTTATTGCTGCAGCTCGACTACTTCGACGATGTGCGTCTATTCCACATTCTAAATAGTTCATCATTGGTTTCACCGATGCAGTATCTCTTCTCATATCGTTGAATTTATGCCTTTTACGCATTCTATTTGATGGTATTAAACCTTTATTATCTCTATCCATGTCTGGATAATCCTCTTCCGACGTCGTTAAGTACAAAGAAACAAAATCATTTCTTTTCTCAATCCACCTGTTTCTCGACTTACTACTGACACTTACGTTAGATCTCACAGTTGCTAATTTCTCAGTAGCTAACACATCTGTGAAATCAACAGCGTTATCATTATCTCGTACTTTCCGTACCTCTTCGTAAATTTCATTCTCTTCTTCTTCCTGTTTCTTCTCGACTTCGTTTTTATTGCTGTTCCAGTTATTCGTATGTCCACGTATATCTGTGCGTAACAGCGCGAGCTGCTCCTTTTGTACGTCTAACTTCTTATCACAATTATTTATGTATTCACGCATTTCTGCGCGTATTTGTGTAAAATTTTCATTCTGCTTCTCGAACTTTTCATTGATTTCTTCTTTTTGCTTCTCAAACTTCTCTTCTAATTTCTCGAATTTTTTATTAAAATTTTCATTTTGCTTTTCGAATTTTTCATTAACGTCTCTTCTAATCTCTATAAAATTTTCATTAATCTCTTCCTTTTGCTTCATCATGAAGTCCATTAATGCGCGCAACGTCACCTCTTCCTGCGGTTGTTGTTGGGACTCCTGTCCCCGCGCTCTGACGTCTGACGTCTCCTCGGTCGTTTGTGAATAAGTTGGTGATTCCTCTCGTTCGACACCAGGTACTCCCTGTTGGTTATTAATGTCAAAATTCATGGAATCTGTGCTACTGGTCGTCATTTTTGCTGCTTTACTACGCGTTAACATTCAGTCCCAGTCCAACTAGCTTCACACTAATAATATTTGTTCTTACAAACTACTAACATGAAATATTAATATATACGCTTATCCTATCTCTACTGCCTGCTCTTTGCCCCACGTTGGGCGCCAAATACAACACTTGTGGGGTGTTATGCTATTACGCTACTGAATTAACTAATCTGTGATTGCCGAGCCCTACGTTCTTTGAGAGCCAAATACAACAATCTGCCACGTGTTGGGCAGCCAAATACAAGATTTTCTTTGTATTGGGAGTTTTTGATAATTGTAATGCTAACAATAATGGATTAATTAATCTGTGATTAAGTAATTATTGAATATATTAATTTGCATAATGAGCTCGTGTAATAAATAAATAACACGTTAATTACTTTACGTTAGCATAACTATTGCATGGAGACTCTAGTTGTTGCATTAATAAATAAAATAAAATAAAATACCTTAAATCACTCAAATGCTATTACTTTCTCGTTCTGAGGTAATTTGACAATGATGAACGCATATTGATAAAATAAACACTTATTTATTAACATTATATCATTCATTAAATTCAATATATAAAATATGGATGATTCCCTGTAAATACATACATTCATAAACTCATGAAAAGAACATAAAAGAACACATGTTTATACATCAAATTACAAGGTAAATCCAATACGTTGTTTGCTGAAAAACATACACATATATATATATATATAATGTAATCGATATATAGAAACACAAATATTCAAACAATAAATCCTATACTAATGTTTACAAGTTCGATTCTATTATTTTAGGTATCGATGTCCGTCCTCGTATAGGGTATATACTATTGTGTGACTTACACTCTTTTTATTCTTTACTAGTACTCTTACAAATTAACCCGACAGTGTGTCCGTCACAGTTTCTCCTCTAAATTGGTACTTGACACAATTTCCATTATCTGACATTTGCAGGCTGTAAATCTCGTGTTTTAGTCGAGTCTGTCACGGCCAACCCTGTGCCCTATTGTACAACTATGTGAAACGTACTTGCATTGTCTGAAGTAAACGTTCACTTGACACTTCTACACACATTTCTTTATTTATTGCTCGTGGGCTGAGTAGGTGTGTCATGCTGAATGTAACGTCTTTTCAGTCACAATAAAATTTTTTAAATTTTTGGTTGTTACATAGGTCCCCAAATCGGATTTGATGTTGGATTAGCGGAAGACACTCTAATCCGATTTCTGCGCTCTGAGTTTGTTGTGGGAATCCCCTCTGATAAAGTCGCGGTCAATGACCTACTTTCCTCTGCTTGGGGTATATGGATATATATTCCCTATATTTGGTCGTAAACTACCTCTGGGAATTTATTGCCGCGCATCTGAGGAAAGATGAGCGCATTTTTTACATATTTGCATATCTAATTAGATATGGGATTATGTACCATAATAATAGCTGTGGATGGCTGTGCCGTCCGCTTATAATCTACCACATGAAATAATGATTTTCGACATGAATTACAATTATTCATGTATCGTTTAAATATCATTATGATAGCTAATGTTCTTACTCTATCTTGACCATTTAAAATACAATTTACGACCTGTAAATACACATTGATACATTCACTAATTATTATTGAGTATCACTCACAATATGTGTTACTATCATCTATACTAATTATATTGATTAGAAATTTATATACATTATTCAGGAACAATTAACAATTCACTTGAGATCATTATGATTATAAATAACTTTGTTTTATATCATTCAGATTTGATTAATTAATCTAATATCATCGGGTGTCTATAAAACTCGTTATAACGTCTTTTCGCAATTTATTGCTGCACATTCAATTGAACTTTTCACATCATAATTGTCTTTTCTATTTAAATTTCCACTAACACTGGCTATACACATGTAATTAATGTCGTTAGGTTGCCACATTGTGACTTAAGAACTCCTTGTACAAAATCTTTACATTATACACTAATAAGATATACATCATACTGGTTAGCTAGTTGGACCGGTTTTCGCGGGACATTCACCTTATGTGTTGATCCGCCTCCTCCTAGTCTAATAGCTGATGTCACTTTCGTTTTCTTTTGAGACTTGTGATTTCGTCTCAAAGTACTTCTTCAACTTGACGTTCATTAAATTTCCTTTCACTTTGTCACTGCTATCGCACTGTGAGTTCGCATGTTGCGTCATTTTAGTTTCATACGTTAATCGTCATTCATTAATACTCATATCTATAATTATCTTACCTTGGTTTATGTATTATCACATAATCAATCATAATTAATGTATTTTATTATCTAACCTAATTATTAAATTTTCAGACGTTCTTAAAATCGCCTTCTTACCACGTGTTTATTTATTTCGTTCTCAACTGTCTATTTGTGGAGACATAGTTGTATGTCTAGTAGACCTTGTGCCATCATTCACGCAAGCATTTTGTTTGTCAACAGTGAGGGTGTCTGACCTAGTGGCTTGCGTCACGCCTTCACTTGTCAGGCGGTCTGCTGATCCCGTTACGCTGTTACAATGTGTTTCGTCTTCAACACCTCCAAGATTTATGACGTGTCTCTTCCTTTCGCTTTTAGAGTGAGTAAAAGATATGTCGTACCATCCCTTTCGGTAGCTTTCTCTGGGCCGACACGCTCTAAATTGCTTTCGTCGCCTTTTCCAAACCTGTTTACCACTCCCTTCGTACGGGCGTGTTGGAAATATTCCGTGCCCTCGTCTTGAACAACGTTTTCCAGTCATACTACCATTATTTACGTATGCACTAAGTATTTTGTTTTCTTGATTCTTAAGAAATCTTATCTCGAGCGCTTGATATCTTCTTTCAGTACTAGTAGCACTTACAATTGTCTTAAGTCGTTCGGCGAATTTTATTCTTCTCCTTTTTCTCATAACGTTCCTTGCCCAGGACGAATTTACATACGGACCCTGTCGGTTTTTTCGTCTCACCTGATCCATGGTTTGTTTAAATTTGCATTCTGCTTCATAACACGCAGTGTTCATCTTAATATCGAACTTCCTCTTCATGCTTCTTATTGCTGCAGCTCGACTACTTCGACGATGTGCGTCTATTCCACATTCTAAATAGTTCATCATTGGTTTCACCGATGCAGTATCTCTTCTCATATCGTTGAATTTATGCCTTTTACGCATTCTATTTGATGGTATTAAACCTTTATTATCTCTATCCATGTCTGGATAATCCTCTTCCGACGTCGTTAAGTACAAAGAAACAAAATCATTTCTTTTCTCAATCCACCTGTTTCTCGACTTACTACTGACACTTACGTTAGATCTCACAGTTGCTAATTTCTCAGTAGCTAACACATCTGTGAAATCAACAGCGTTATCATTATCTCGTACTTTCCGTACCTCTTCGTAAATTTCATTCTCTTCTTCTTCCTGTTTCTTCTCGACTTCGTTTTTATTGCTGTTCCAGTTATTCGTATGTCCACGTATATCTGTGCGTAACAGCGCGAGCTGCTCCTTTTGTACGTCTAACTTCTTATCACAATTATTTATGTATTCACGCATTTCTGCGCGTATTTGTGTAAAATTTTCATTCTGCTTCTCGAACTTTTCATTGATTTCTTCTTTTTGCTTCTCAAACTTCTCTTCTAATTTCTCGAATTTTTTATTAAAATTTTCATTTTGCTTTTCGAATTTTTCATTAACGTCTCTTCTAATCTCTATAAAATTTTCATTAATCTCTTCCTTTTGCTTCATCATGAAGTCCATTAATGCGCGCAACGTCACCTCTTCCTGCGGTTGTTGTTGGGACTCCTGTCCCCGCGCTCTGACGTCTGACGTCTCCTCGGTCGTTTGTGAATAAGTTGGTGATTCCTCTCGTTCGACACCAGGTACTCCCTGTTGGTTATTAATGTCAAAATTCATGGAATCTGTGCTACTGGTCGTCATTTTTGCTGCTTTACTACGCGTTAACATTCAGTCCCAGTCCAACTAGCTTCACACTAATAATATTTGTTCTTACAAACTACTAACATGAAATATTAATATATACGCTTATCCTATCTCTACTGCCTGCTCTTTGCCCCACGTTGGGCGCCAAATACAACACTTGTGGGGTGTTATGCTATTACGCTACTGAATTAACTAATCTGTGATTGCCGAGCCCTACGTTCTTTGAGAGCCAAATACAACAATCTGCCACGTGTTGGGCAGCCAAATACAAGATTTTCTTTGTATTGGGAGTTTTTGATAATTGTAATGCTAACAATAATGGATTAATTAATCTGTGATTAAGTAATTATTGAATATATTAATTTGCATAATGAGCTCGTGTAATCAATAAATAACACGTTAATTACTTTACGTTAGCATAACTATTGCATGGAGACTCTAGTTGTTGCATTAATAAATAAAATAAAATAAAATACCTTAAATCACTCAAATGCTATTACTTTCTCGTTCTGAGGTAATTTGACAATGATGAACGCATATTGATAAAATAAACACTTATTTATTAACATTATATCATTCATTAAATTCAATATATAAAATATGGATGATTCCCTGTAAATACATACATTCATAAACTCATGAAAAGAACATAAAAGAACACATGTTTATACATCAAATTACAAGGTAAATCCAATACGTTGTTTGCTGAAAAACATACACATATATATATATATATATATATATAATGTAATCGATATATAGAAACACAAATATTCAAACAATAAATCCTATACTAATGTTTACAAGTTCGATTCTATTATTTTAGGTATCGATGTCCGTCCTCGTATAGGGTATATACTATTGTGTGACTTACACTCTTTTTATTCTTTACTAGTACTCTTACAAATTAACCCGACAGTGTGTCCGTCACAGTTTCTCCTCTAAATTGGTACTTGACACAATTTCCATTATCTGACATTTGCAGGCTGTAAATCTCGTGTTTTAGTCGAGTCTGTCACGGCCAACCCTGTGCCCTATTGTACAACTATGTGAAACGTACTTGCATTGTCTGAAGTAAACGTTCACTTGACACTTCTACACACATTTCTTTATTTATTGCTCGTGGGCTGAGTAGGTGTGTCATGCTGAATGTAACGTCTTTTCAGTCACAATAAAATTTTTTAAATTTTTGGTTGTTACATAGGTCCCCAAATCGGATTTGATGTTGGATTAGCGGAAGACACTCTAATCCGATTTCTGCGCTCTGAGTTTGTTGTGGGAATCCCCTCTGATAAAGTCGCGGTCAATGACCTACTTTCCTCTGCTTGGGGTATATGGATATATATTCCCTATATTTGGTCGTAAACTACCTCTGGGAATTTATTGCCGCGCATCTGAGGAAAGATGAGCGCATTTTTTACATATTTGCATATCTAATTAGATATGGGATTATGTACCATAATAATAGCTGTGGATGGCTGTGCCGTCCGCTTATAATCTACCACATGAAATAATGATTTTCGACATGAATTACAATTATTCATGTATCGTTTAAATATCATTATGATAGCTAATGTTCTTACTCTATCTTGACCATTTAAAATACAATTTACGACCTGTAAATACACATTGATACATTCACTAATTATTATTGAGTATCACTCACAATATGTGTTACTATCATCTATACTAATTATATTGATTAGAAATTTATATACATTATTCAGGAACAATTAACAATTCACTTGAGATCATTATGATTATAAATAACTTTGTTTTATATCATTCAGATTTGATTAATTAATCTAATATCATCGGGTGTCTATAAAACTCGTTATAACGTCTTTTCGCAATTTATTGCTGCACATTCAATTGAACTTTTCACATCATAATTGTCTTTTCTATTTAAATTTCCACTAACACTGGCTATACACATGTAATTAATGTCGTTAGGTTGCCACATTGTGACTTAAGAACTCCTTGTACAAAATCTTTACATTATACACTAATAAGATATACATCATACTGGTTAGCTAGTTGGACCGGTTTTCGCGGGACATTCACCTTATGTGTTGATCCGCCTCCTCCTAGTCTAATAGCTGATGTCACTTTCGTTTTCTTTTGAGACTTGTGATTTCGTCTCAAAGTACTTCTTCAACTTGACGTTCATTAAATTTCCTTTCACTTTGTCACTGCTATCGCACTGTGAGTTCGCATGTTGCGTCATTTTAGTTTCATACGTTAATCGTCATTCATTAATACTCATATCTATAATTATCTTACCTTGGTTTATGTATTATCACATAATCAATCATAATTAATGTATTTTATTATCTAACCTAATTATTAAATTTTCAGACGTTCTTAAAATCGCCTTCTTACCACGTGTTTATTTATTTCGTTCTCAACTGTCTATTTGTGGAGACATAGTTGTATGTCTAGTAGACCTTGTGCCATCATTCACGCAAGCATTTTGTTTGTCAACAGTGAGGGTGTCTGACCTAGTGGCTTGCGTCACGCCTTCACTTGTCAGGCGGTCTGCTGATCCCGTTACGCTGTTACAATGTGTTTCGTCTTCAACACCTCCAAGATTTATGACGTGTCTCTTCCTTTCGCTTTTAGAGTGAGTAAAAGATATGTCGTACCATCCCTTTCGGTAGCTTTCTCTGGGCCGACACGCTCTAAATTGCTTTCGTCGCCTTTTCCAAACCTGTTTACCACTCCCTTCGTACGGGCGTGTTGGAAATATTCCGTGCCCTCGTCTTGAACAACGTTTTCCAGTCATACTACCATTATTTACGTATGCACTAAGTATTTTGTTTTCTTGATTCTTAAGAAATCTTATCTCGAGCGCTTGATATCTTCTTTCAGTACTAGTAGCACTTACAATTGTCTTAAGTCGTTCGGCGAATTTTATTCTTCTCCTTTTTCTCATAACGTTCCTTGCCCAGGACGAATTTACATACGGACCCTGTCGGTTTTTTCGTCTCACCTGATCCATGGTTTGTTTAAATTTGCATTCTGCTTCATAACACGCAGTGTTCATCTTAATATCGAACTTCCTCTTCATGCTTCTTATTGCTGCAGCTCGACTACTTCGACGATGTGCGTCTATTCCACATTCTAAATAGTTCATCATTGGTTTCACCGATGCAGTATCTCTTCTCATATCGTTGAATTTATGCCTTTTACGCATTCTATTTGATGGTATTAAACCTTTATTATCTCTATCCATGTCTGGATAATCCTCTTCCGACGTCGTTAAGTACAAAGAAACAAAATCATTTCTTTTCTCAATCCACCTGTTTCTCGACTTACTACTGACACTTACGTTAGATCTCACAGTTGCTAATTTCTCAGTAGCTAACACATCTGTGAAATCAACAGCGTTATCATTATCTCGTACTTTCCGTACCTCTTCGTAAATTTCATTCTCTTCTTCTTCCTGTTTCTTCTCGACTTCGTTTTTATTGCTGTTCCAGTTATTCGTATGTCCACGTATATCTGTGCGTAACAGCGCGAGCTGCTCCTTTTGTACGTCTAACTTCTTATCACAATTATTTATGTATTCACGCATTTCTGCGCGTATTTGTGTAAAATTTTCATTCTGCTTCTCGAACTTTTCATTGATTTCTTCTTTTTGCTTCTCAAACTTCTCTTCTAATTTCTCGAATTTTTTATTAAAATTTTCATTTTGCTTTTCGAATTTTTCATTAACATCTCTTCTAATCTCTATAAAATTTTCATTAATCTCTTCCTTTTGCTTCATCATGAAGTCCATTAATGCGCGCAACGTCACCTCTTCCTGCGGTTGTTGTTGGGACTCCTGTCCCCGCGCTCTGACGTCTGACGTCTCCTCGGTCGTTTGTGAATAAGTTGGTGATTCCTCTCGTTCGACACCAGGTACTCCCTGTTGGTTATTAATGTCAAAATTCATGGAATCTGTGCTACTGGTCGTCATTTTTGCTGCTTTACTACGCGTTAACATTCAGTCCCAGTCCAACTAGCTTCACACTAATAATATTTGTTCTTACAAACTACTAACATGAAATATTAATATATACGCTTATCCTATCTCTACTGCCTGCTCTTTGCCCCACGTTGGGCGCCAAATACAACACTTGTGGGGTGTTATGCTATTACGCTACTGAATTAACTAATCTGTGATTGCCGAGCCCTACGTTCTTTGAGAGCCAAATACAACAATCTGCCACGTGTTGGGCAGCCAAATACAAGATTTTCTTTGTATTGGGAGTTTTTGATAATTGTAATGCTAACAATAATGGATTAATTAATCTGTGATTAAGTAATTATTGAATATATTAATTTGCATAATGAGCTCGTGTAATCAATAAATAACACGTTAATTACTTTACGTTAGCATAACTATTGCATGGAGACTCTAGTTGTTGCATTAATAAATAAAATAAAATAAAATACCTTAAATCACTCAAATGCTATTACTTTCTCGTTCTGAGGTAATTTGACAATGATGAACGCATATTGATAAAATAAACACTTATTTATTAACATTATATCATTCATTAAATTCAATATATAAAATATGGATGATTCCCTGTAAATACATACATTCATAAACTCATGAAAAGAACATAAAAGAACACATGTTTATACATCAAATTACAAGGTAAATCCAATACGTTGTTTGCTGAAAAACATACACATATATATATATATATATAATGTAATCGATATATAGAAACACAAATATTCAAACAATAAATCCTATACTAATGTTTACAAGTTCGATTCTATTATTTTAGGTATCGATGTCCGTCCTCGTATAGGGTATATACTATTGTGTGACTTACACTCTTTTTATTCTTTACTAGTACTCTTACAAATTAACCCGACAGTGTGTCCGTCACAGTTTCTCCTCTAAATTGGTACTTGACACAATTTCCATTATCTGACATTTGCAGGCTGTAAATCTCGTGTTTTAGTCGAGTCTGTCACGGCCAACCCTGTGCCCTATTGTACAACTATGTGAAACGTACTTGCATTGTCTGAAGTAAACGTTCACTTGACACTTCTACACACATTTCTTTATTTATTGCTCGTGGGCTGAGTAGGTGTGTCATGCTGAATGTAACGTCTTTTCAGTCACAATAAAATTTTTTAAATTTTTGGTTGTTACATAGGTCCCCAAATCGGATTTGATGTTGGATTAGCGGAAGACACTCTAATCCGATTTCTGCGCTCTGAGTTTGTTGTGGGAATCCCCTCTGATAAAGTCGCGGTCAATGACCTACTTTCCTCTGCTTGGGGTATATGGATATATATTCCCTATATTTGGTCGTAAACTACCTCTGGGAATTTATTGCCGCGCATCTGAGGAAAGATGAGCGCATTTTTTACATATTTGCATATCTAATTAGATATGGGATTATGTACCATAATAATAGCTGTGGATGGCTGTGCCGTCCGCTTATAATCTACCACATGAAATAATGATTTTCGACATGAATTACAATTATTCATGTATCGTTTAAATATCATTATGATAGCTAATGTTCTTACTCTATCTTGACCATTTAAAATACAATTTACGACCTGTAAATACACATTGATACATTCACTAATTATTATTGAGTATCACTCACAATATGTGTTACTATCATCTATACTAATTATATTGATTAGAAATTTATATACATTATTCAGGAACAATTAACAATTCACTTGAGATCATTATGATTATAAATAACTTTGTTTTATATCATTCAGATTTGATTAATTAATCTAATATCATCGGGTGTCTATAAAACTCGTTATAACGTCTTTTCGCAATTTATTGCTGCACATTCAATTGAACTTTTCACATCATAATTGTCTTTTCTATTTAAATTTCCACTAACACTGGCTATACACATGTAATTAATGTCGTTAGGTTGCCACATTGTGACTTAAGAACTCCTTGTACAAAATCTTTACATTATACACTAATAAGATATACATCATACTGGTTAGCTAGTTGGACCGGTTTTCGCGGGACATTCACCTTATGTGTTGATCCGCCTCCTCCTAGTCTAATAGCTGATGTCACTTTCGTTTTCTTTTGAGACTTGTGATTTCGTCTCAAAGTACTTCTTCAACTTGACGTTCATTAAATTTCCTTTCACTTTGTCACTGCTATCGCACTGTGAGTTCGCATGTTGCGTCATTTTAGTTTCATACGTTAATCGTCATTCATTAATACTCATATCTATAATTATCTTACCTTGGTTTATGTATTATCACATAATCAATCATAATTAATGTATTTTATTATCTAACCTAATTATTAAATTTTCAGACGTTCTTAAAATCGCCTTCTTACCACGTGTTTATTTATTTCGTTCTCAACTGTCTATTTGTGGAGACATAGTTGTATGTCTAGTAGACCTTGTGCCATCATTCACGCAAGCATTTTGTTTGTCAACAGTGAGGGTGTCTGACCTAGTGGCTTGCGTCACGCCTTCACTTGTCAGGCGGTCTGCTGATCCCGTTACGCTGTTACAATGTGTTTCGTCTTCAACACCTCCAAGATTTATGACGTGTCTCTTCCTTTCGCTTTTAGAGTGAGTAAAAGATATGTCGTACCATCCCTTTCGGTAGCTTTCTCTGGGCCGACACGCTCTAAATTGCTTTCGTCGCCTTTTCCAAACCTGTTTACCACTCCCTTCGTACGGGCGTGTTGGAAATATTCCGTGCCCTCGTCTTGAACAACGTTTTCCAGTCATACTACCATTATTTACGTATGCACTAAGTATTTTGTTTTCTTGATTCTTAAGAAATCTTATCTCGAGCGCTTGATATCTTCTTTCAGTACTAGTAGCACTTACAATTGTCTTAAGTCGTTCGGCGAATTTTATTCTTCTCCTTTTTCTCATAACGTTCCTTGCCCAGGACGAATTTACATACGGACCCTGTCGGTTTTTTCGTCTCACCTGATCCATGGTTTGTTTAAATTTGCATTCTGCTTCATAACACGCAGTGTTCATCTTAATATCGAACTTCCTCTTCATGCTTCTTATTGCTGCAGCTCGACTACTTCGACGATGTGCGTCTATTCCACATTCTAAATAGTTCATCATTGGTTTCACCGATGCAGTATCTCTTCTCATATCGTTGAATTTATGCCTTTTACGCATTCTATTTGATGGTATTAAACCTTTATTATCTCTATCCATGTCTGGATAATCCTCTTCCGACGTCGTTAAGTACAAAGAAACAAAATCATTTCTTTTCTCAATCCACCTGTTTCTCGACTTACTACTGACACTTACGTTAGATCTCACAGTTGCTAATTTCTCAGTAGCTAACACATCTGTGAAATCAACAGCGTTATCATTATCTCGTACTTTCCGTACCTCTTCGTAAATTTCATTCTCTTCTTCTTCCTGTTTCTTCTCGACTTCGTTTTTATTGCTGTTCCAGTTATTCGTATGTCCACGTATATCTGTGCGTAACAGCGCGAGCTGCTCCTTTTGTACGTCTAACTTCTTATCACAATTATTTATGTATTCACGCATTTCTGCGCGTATTTGTGTAAAATTTTCATTCTGCTTCTCGAACTTTTCATTGATTTCTTCTTTTTGCTTCTCAAACTTCTCTTCTAATTTCTCGAATTTTTTATTAAAATTTTCATTTTGCTTTTCGAATTTTTCATTAACGTCTCTTCTAATCTCTATAAAATTTTCATTAATCTCTTCCTTTTGCTTCATCATGAAGTCCATTAATGCGCGCAACGTCACCTCTTCCTGCGGTTGTTGTTGGGACTCCTGTCCCCGCGCTCTGACGTCTGACGTCTCCTCGGTCGTTTGTGAATAAGTTGGTGATTCCTCTCGTTCGACACCAGGTACTCCCTGTTGGTTATTAATGTCAAAATTCATGGAATCTGTGCTACTGGTCGTCATTTTTGCTGCTTTACTACGCGTTAACATTCAGTCCCAGTCCAACTAGCTTCACACTAATAATATTTGTTCTTACAAACTACTAACATGAAATATTAATATATACGCTTATCCTATCTCTACTGCCTGCTCTTTGCCCCACGTTGGGCGCCAAATACAACACTTGTGGGGTGTTATGCTATTACGCTACTGAATTAACTAATCTGTGATTGCCGAGCCCTACGTTCTTTGAGAGCCAAATACAACAATCTGCCACGTGTTGGGCAGCCAAATACAAGATTTTCTTTGTATTGGGAGTTTTTGATAATTGTAATGCTAACAATAATGGATTAATTAATCTGTGATTAAGTAATTATTGAATATATTAATTTGCATAATGAGCTCGTGTAATCAATAAATAACACGTTAATTACTTTACGTTAGCATAACTATTGCATGGAGACTCTAGTTGTTGCATTAATAAATAAAATAAAATAAAATACCTTAAATCACTCAAATGCTATTACTTTCTCGTTCTGAGGTAATTTGACAATGATGAACGCATATTGATAAAATAAACACTTATTTATTAACATTATATCATTCATTAAATTCAATATATAAAATATGGATGATTCCCTGTAAATACATACATTCATAAACTCATGAAAAGAACATAAAAGAACACATGTTTATACATCAAATTACAAGGTAAATCCAATACGTTGTTTGCTGAAAAACATACACATATATATATATATATATAATGTAATCGATATATAGAAACACAAATATTCAAACAATAAATCCTATACTAATGTTTACAAGTTCGATTCTATTATTTTAGGTATCGATGTCCGTCCTCGTATAGGGTATATACTATTGTGTGACTTACACTCTTTTTATTCTTTACTAGTACTCTTACAAATTAACCCGACAGTGTGTCCGTCACAGTTTCTCCTCTAAATTGGTACTTGACACAATTTCCATTATCTGACATTTGCAGGCTGTAAATCTCGTGTTTTAGTCGAGTCTGTCACGGCCAACCCTGTGCCCTATTGTACAACTATGTGAAACGTACTTGCATTGTCTGAAGTAAACGTTCACTTGACACTTCTACACACATTTCTTTATTTATTGCTCGTGGGCTGAGTAGGTGTGTCATGCTGAATGTAACGTCTTTTCAGTCACAATAAAATTTTTTAAATTTTTGGTTGTTACATAGGTCCCCAAATCGGATTTGATGTTGGATTAGCGGAAGACACTCTAATCCGATTTCTGCGCTCTGAGTTTGTTGTGGGAATCCCCTCTGATAAAGTCGCGGTCAATGACCTACTTTCCTCTGCTTGGGGTATATGGATATATATTCCCTATATTTGGTCGTAAACTACCTCTGGGAATTTATTGCCGCGCATCTGAGGAAAGATGAGCGCATTTTTTACATATTTGCATATCTAATTAGATATGGGATTATGTACCATAATAATAGCTGTGGATGGCTGTGCCGTCCGCTTATAATCTACCACATGAAATAATGATTTTCGACATGAATTACAATTATTCATGTATCGTTTAAATATCATTATGATAGCTAATGTTCTTACTCTATCTTGACCATTTAAAATACAATTTACGACCTGTAAATACACATTGATACATTCACTAATTATTATTGAGTATCACTCACAATATGTGTTACTATCATCTATACTAATTATATTGATTAGAAATTTATATACATTATTCAGGAACAATTAACAATTCACTTGAGATCATTATGATTATAAATAACTTTGTTTTATATCATTCAGATTTGATTAATTAATCTAATATCATCGGGTGTCTATAAAACTCGTTATAACGTCTTTTCGCAATTTATTGCTGCACATTCAATTGAACTTTTCACATCATAATTGTCTTTTCTATTTAAATTTCCACTAACACTGGCTATACACATGTAATTAATGTCGTTAGGTTGCCACATTGTGACTTAAGAACTCCTTGTACAAAATCTTTACATTATACACTAATAAGATATACATCATACTGGTTAGCTAGTTGGACCGGTTTTCGCGGGACATTCACCTTATGTGTTGATCCGCCTCCTCCTAGTCTAATAGCTGATGTCACTTTCGTTTTCTTTTGAGACTTGTGATTTCGTCTCAAAGTACTTCTTCAACTTGACGTTCATTAAATTTCCTTTCACTTTGTCACTGCTATCGCACTGTGAGTTCGCATGTTGCGTCATTTTAGTTTCATACGTTAATCGTCATTCATTAATACTCATATCTATAATTATCTTACCTTGGTTTATGTATTATCACATAATCAATCATAATTAATGTATTTTATTATCTAACCTAATTATTAAATTTTCAGACGTTCTTAAAATCGCCTTCTTACCACGTGTTTATTTATTTCGTTCTCAACTGTCTATTTGTGGAGACATAGTTGTATGTCTAGTAGACCTTGTGCCATCATTCACGCAAGCATTTTGTTTGTCAACAGTGAGGGTGTCTGACCTAGTGGCTTGCGTCACGCCTTCACTTGTCAGGCGGTCTGCTGATCCCGTTACGCTGTTACAATGTGTTTCGTCTTCAACACCTCCAAGATTTATGACGTGTCTCTTCCTTTCGCTTTTAGAGTGAGTAAAAGATATGTCGTACCATCCCTTTCGGTAGCTTTCTCTGGGCCGACACGCTCTAAATTGCTTTCGTCGCCTTTTCCAAACCTGTTTACCACTCCCTTCGTACGGGCGTGTTGGAAATATTCCGTGCCCTCGTCTTGAACAACGTTTTCCAGTCATACTACCATTATTTACGTATGCACTAAGTATTTTGTTTTCTTGATTCTTAAGAAATCTTATCTCGAGCGCTTGATATCTTCTTTCAGTACTAGTAGCACTTACAATTGTCTTAAGTCGTTCGGCGAATTTTATTCTTCTCCTTTTTCTCATAACGTTCCTTGCCCAGGACGAATTTACATACGGACCCTGTCGGTTTTTTCGTCTCACCTGATCCATGGTTTGTTTAAATTTGCATTCTGCTTCATAACACGCAGTGTTCATCTTAATATCGAACTTCCTCTTCATGCTTCTTATTGCTGCAGCTCGACTACTTCGACGATGTGCGTCTATTCCACATTCTAAATAGTTCATCATTGGTTTCACCGATGCAGTATCTCTTCTCATATCGTTGAATTTATGCCTTTTACGCATTCTATTTGATGGTATTAAACCTTTATTATCTCTATCCATGTCTGGATAATCCTCTTCCGACGTCGTTAAGTACAAAGAAACAAAATCATTTCTTTTCTCAATCCACCTGTTTCTCGACTTACTACTGACACTTACGTTAGATCTCACAGTTGCTAATTTCTCAGTAGCTAACACATCTGTGAAATCAACAGCGTTATCATTATCTCGTACTTTCCGTACCTCTTCGTAAATTTCATTCTCTTCTTCTTCCTGTTTCTTCTCGACTTCGTTTTTATTGCTGTTCCAGTTATTCGTATGTCCACGTATATCTGTGCGTAACAGCGCGAGCTGCTCCTTTTGTACGTCTAACTTCTTATCACAATTATTTATGTATTCACGCATTTCTGCGCGTATTTGTGTAAAATTTTCATTCTGCTTCTCGAACTTTTCATTGATTTCTTCTTTTTGCTTCTCAAACTTCTCTTCTAATTTCTCGAATTTTTTATTAAAATTTTCATTTTGCTTTTCGAATTTTTCATTAACATCTCTTCTAATCTCTATAAAATTTTCATTAATCTCTTCCTTTTGCTTCATCATGAAGTCCATTAATGCGCGCAACGTCACCTCTTCCTGCGGTTGTTGTTGGGACTCCTGTCCCCGCGCTCTGACGTCTGACGTCTCCTCGGTCGTTTGTGAATAAGTTGGTGATTCCTCTCGTTCGACACCAGGTACTCCCTGTTGGTTATTAATGTCAAAATTCATGGAATCTGTGCTACTGGTCGTCATTTTTGCTGCTTTACTACGCGTTAACATTCAGTCCCAGTCCAACTAGCTTCACACTAATAATATTTGTTCTTACAAACTACTAACATGAAATATTAATATATACGCTTATCCTATCTCTACTGCCTGCTCTTTGCCCCACGTTGGGCGCCAAATACAACACTTGTGGGGTGTTATGCTATTACGCTACTGAATTAACTAATCTGTGATTGCCGAGCCCTACGTTCTTTGAGAGCCAAATACAACAATCTGCCACGTGTTGGGCAGCCAAATACAAGATTTTCTTTGTATTGGGAGTTTTTGATAATTGTAATGCTAACAATAATGGATTAATTAATCTGTGATTAAGTAATTATTGAATATATTAATTTGCATAATGAGCTCGTGTAATCAATAAATAACACGTTAATTACTTTACGTTAGCATAACTATTGCATGGAGACTCTAGTTGTTGCATTAATAAATAAAATAAAATAAAATACCTTAAATCACTCAAATGCTATTACTTTCTCGTTCTGAGGTAATTTGACAATGATGAACGCATATTGATAAAATAAACACTTATTTATTAACATTATATCATTCATTAAATTCAATATATAAAATATGGATGATTCCCTGTAAATACATACATTCATAAACTCATGAAAAGAACATAAAAGAACACATGTTTATACATCAAATTACAAGGTAAATCCAATACGTTGTTTGCTGAAAAACATACACATATATATATATATAATGTAATCGATATATAGAAACACAAATATTCAAACAATAAATCCTATACTAATGCGTTCATCGTATGCCTCAGATGGATGGCGTTAATTATATTTATCATGTTTAAATTAAATGCTCAAGGGGTGTTTCTTGAAAAAGAGACAGGACAGTAGAGTTCCTTATGATAAGAATAGCATAAAGATTACTTGTTTAGATGAATTATCCGAAATTTCCATCGGCGTAACTCCTCTCTGCTGGTCCATATGTGGGAGCTGACTGACACTTAACACACGCGAAACAGATTCACTCGCGCTGTGTGTTCGTATTAAAGTTCATCGTTAACTATGGTGTATATATATATGTCTGTGTATTGTTCAACGTTTGATATGTTCATGACTGTTAGTGTTTTGATGCCGCGGTGTAATTGTTCCACATGATATTGAATCGCACCGCAACACTGTATAATGTTATTATTTCGCCGTCCGGTATTACATCAACGAAAGTTCTACGTGTCGATTATTGATGTAAGTGTGACTGGTTAGTTCAATTCTGAATTAGAGTATAATAAATAATTCTATAATTGTTAAGCACTGGCGTATGTCGCATGTTTTAGACACTGAAAGTACACTATTACCGGATACGCGCCAATATCGAAATGTCTAAGTCTCTTAGTTATATGACGCGTGGCAAAATTTCAAAGTCCCACTGCCGTCCGTATGTTAATCGAACTTTGACGACCGACTGTTGAAAATTATAAAGACTGTTCTACTGACCGACTGACTGCTCAAAGTATATGAGTAAAAATTTATGAAAGACTGTCCAAAGTATATGGTTGAAAAATTATGAGAGACTGTCCTCCCGCGTGCTCTGCAAGCAGTTTTTATCAAACATCGTGTACCACAATGCACCGTACTGGAAAACACGCCTCAAGTTGAACATGATAGGATGGAAGATCTCCTACCCTTAAGCCAGAGTGTCGTTCTTCACTTCCCATTCGACGTTCCCGTTGCTATGCTGGCGACGGTCCTCTCCACCAGGCCTCTGGGTAGATGCTGGGTTGTGATTGGATATCCTGTCTCCCCACGGGTTCGCGTCGAAAGCCTCCGTACTCTTTTCCTAGAACAGGAGAAATTTCATGCTCGTCTATCATGCCATTGTCTAAGCGTACTCCGGGTCTCGCTGCAGTTCTCACGAAAACAATGTGTCGTCTCTTGTTATTGTTCGCTGTGTTTGACCCTTTTTTTTCTGAACGCTATCCTGGCGCAGCGTGACGTCGTTTCCAAAACGGCACACCTACTGCCTGTCGTAAATATCCGTTGTCGCCAGTAATTCGTTCCCCTGCTGTTTACAAGTTCGATTCTATTATTTTAGGTATCGATGTCCGTCCTCGTATAGGGTATATACTATTGTGTGACTTACACTCTTTTTATTCTTTACTAGTACTCTTACAAATTAACCCGACAGTGTGTCCGTCACAGTTTCTCCTCTAAATTGGTACTTGACACAATTTCCATTATCTGACATTTGCAGGCTGTAAATCTCGTGTTTTAGTCGAGTCTGTCACGGCCAACCCTGTGCCCTATTGTACAACTATGTGAAACGTACTTGCATTGTCTGAAGTAAACGTTCACTTGACACTTCTACACACATTTCTTTATTTATTGCTCGTGGGCTGAGTAGGTGTGTCATGCTGAATGTAACGTCTTTTCAGTCACAATAAAATTTTTTAAATTTTTGGTTGTTACATAGGTCCCCAAATCGGATTTGATGTTGGATTAGCGGAAGACACTCTAATCCGATTTCTGCGCTCTGAGTTTGTTGTGGGAATCCCCTCTGATAAAGTCGCGGTCAATGACCTACTTTCCTCTGCTTGGGGTATATGGATATATATTCCCTATATTTGGTCGTAAACTACCTCTGGGAATTTATTGCCGCGCATCTGAGGAAAGATGAGCGCATTTTTTACATATTTGCATATCTAATTAGATATGGGATTATGTACCATAATAATAGCTGTGGATGGCTGTGCCGTCCGCTTATAATCTACCACATGAAATAATGATTTTCGACATGAATTACAATTATTCATGTATCGTTTAAATATCATTATGATAGCTAATGTTCTTACTCTATCTTGACCATTTAAAATACAATTTACGACCTGTAAATACACATTGATACATTCACTAATTATTATTGAGTATCACTCACAATATGTGTTACTATCATCTATACTAATTATATTGATTAGAAATTTATATACATTATTCAGGAACAATTAACAATTCACTTGAGATCATTATGATTATAAATAACTTTGTTTTATATCATTCAGATTTGATTAATTAATCTAATATCATCGGGTGTCTATAAAACTCGTTATAACGTCTTTTCGCAATTTATTGCTGCACATTCAATTGAACTTTTCACATCATAATTGTCTTTTCTATTTAAATTTCCACTAACACTGGCTATACACATGTAATTAATGTCGTTAGGTTGCCACATTGTGACTTAAGAACTCCTTGTACAAAATCTTTACATTATACACTAATAAGATATACATCATACTGGTTAGCTAGTTGGACCGGTTTTCGCGGGACATTCACCTTATGTGTTGATCCGCCTCCTCCTAGTCTAATAGCTGATGTCACTTTCGTTTTCTTTTGAGACTTGTGATTTCGTCTCAAAGTACTTCTTCAACTTGACGTTCATTAAATTTCCTTTCACTTTGTCACTGCTATCGCACTGTGAGTTCGCATGTTGCGTCATTTTAGTTTCATACGTTAATCGTCATTCATTAATACTCATATCTATAATTATCTTACCTTGGTTTATGTATTATCACATAATCAATCATAATTAATGTATTTTATTATCTAACCTAATTATTAAATTTTCAGACGTTCTTAAAATCGCCTTCTTACCACGTGTTTATTTATTTCGTTCTCAACTGTCTATTTGTGGAGACATAGTTGTATGTCTAGTAGACCTTGTGCCATCATTCACGCAAGCATTTTGTTTGTCAACAGTGAGGGTGTCTGACCTAGTGGCTTGCGTCACGCCTTCACTTGTCAGGCGGTCTGCTGATCCCGTTACGCTGTTACAATGTGTTTCGTCTTCAACACCTCCAAGATTTATGACGTGTCTCTTCCTTTCGCTTTTAGAGTGAGTAAAAGATATGTCGTACCATCCCTTTCGGTAGCTTTCTCTGGGCCGACACGCTCTAAATTGCTTTCGTCGCCTTTTCCAAACCTGTTTACCACTCCCTTCGTACGGGCGTGTTGGAAATATTCCGTGCCCTCGTCTTGAACAACGTTTTCCAGTCATACTACCATTATTTACGTATGCACTAAGTATTTTGTTTTCTTGATTCTTAAGAAATCTTATCTCGAGCGCTTGATATCTTCTTTCAGTACTAGTAGCACTTACAATTGTCTTAAGTCGTTCGGCGAATTTTATTCTTCTCCTTTTTCTCATAACGTTCCTTGCCCAGGACGAATTTACATACGGACCCTGTCGGTTTTTTCGTCTCACCTGATCCATGGTTTGTTTAAATTTGCATTCTGCTTCATAACACGCAGTGTTCATCTTAATATCGAACTTCCTCTTCATGCTTCTTATTGCTGCAGCTCGACTACTTCGACGATGTGCGTCTATTCCACATTCTAAATAGTTCATCATTGGTTTCACCGATGCAGTATCTCTTCTCATATCGTTGAATTTATGCCTTTTGCGCATTCTATTTGATGGTATTAAACCTTTATTATCTCTATCCATGTCTGGATAATCCTCTTCCGACGTCGTTAAGTACAAAGAAACAAAATCATTTCTTTTCTCAATCCACCTGTTTCTCGACTTACTACTGACACTTACGTTAGATCTCACAGTTGCTAATTTCTCAGTAGCTAACACATCTGTGAAATCAACAGCGTTATCATTATCTCGTACTTTCCGTACCTCTTCGTAAATTTCATTCTCTTCTTCTTCCTGTTTCTTCTCGACTTCGTTTTTATTGCTGTTCCAGTTATTCGTATGTCCACGTATATCTGTGCGTAACAGCGCGAGCTGCTCCTTTTGTACGTCTAACTTCTTATCACAATTATTTATGTATTCACGCATTTCTGCGCGTATTTGTGTAAAATTTTCATTCTGCTTCTCGAACTTTTCATTGATTTCTTCTTTTTGCTTCTCAAACTTCTCTTCTAATTTCTCGAATTTTTTATTAAAATTTTCATTTTGCTTTTCGAATTTTTCATTAACATCTCTTCTAATCTCTATAAAATTTTCATTAATCTCTTCCTTTTGCTTCATCATGAAGTCCATTAATGCGCGCAACGTCACCTCTTCCTGCGGTTGTTGTTGGGACTCCTGTCCCCGCGCTCTGACGTCTGACGTCTCCTCGGTCGTTTTTGAATAAGTTGGTGATTCCTCTCGTTCGACACCAGGTACTCCCTGTTGGTTATTAATGTCAAAATTCATGGAATCTGTGCTACTGGTCGTCATTTTTGCTGCTTTACTACGCGTTAACATTCAGTCCCAGTCCAACTAGCTTCACACTAATAATATTTGTTCTTACAAACTACTAACATGAAATATTAATATATACGCTTATCCTATCTCTACTGCCTGCTCTTTGCCCCACGTTGGGCGCCAAATACAACACTTGTGGGGTGTTATGCTATTACGCTACTGAATTAACTAATCTGTGATTGCCGAGCCCTACGTTCTTTGGGAGCCAAATACAACAATCTGCCACGTGTTGGGCAGCCAAATACAAGATTTTCTTTGTATTGGGAGTTTTTGATAATTGTAATGCTAACAATAATGGATTAATTAATCTGTGATTAAGTAATTATTGAATATATTAATTTGCATAATGAGCTCGTGTAATCAATAAATAACACGTTAATTACTTTACGTTAGCATAACTATTGCATGGAGACTCTAGTTGTTGCATTAATAAATAAAATAAAATAAAATACCTTAAATCACTCAAATGCTATTACTTTCTCGTTCTGAGGTAATTTGACAATGATGAACGCATATTGATAAAATAAACACTTATTTATTAACATTATATCATTCATTAAATTCAATATATAAAATATGGATGATTCCCTGTAAATACATACATTCATAAACTCATGAAAAGAACATAAAAGAACACATGTTTATACATCAAATTACAAGGTAAATCCAATACGTTGTTTGCTGAAAAACATACACATATATATATATATAATGTAATCGATATATAGAAACACAAATATTCAAACAATAAATCCTATACTAATGCGTTCATCGTATGCCTCAGATGGATGGCGTTAATTATATTTATCATGTTTAAATTAAATGCTCAAGGGGTGTTTCTTGAAAAAGAGACAGGACAGTAGAGTTCCTTATGATAAGAATAGCATAAAGATTACTTGTTTAGATGAATTATCCGAAATTTCCATCGGCGTAACTCCTCTCTGCTGGTCCATATGTGGGAGCTGACTGACACTTAACACACGCGAAACAGATTCACTCGCGCTGTGTGTTCGTATTAAAGTTCATCGTTAACTATGGTGTATATATATATGTCTGTGTATTGTTCAACGTTTGATATGTTCATGACTGTTAGTGTTTTGATGCCGCGGTGTAATTGTTCCACATGATATTGAATCGCACCGCAACACTGTATAATGTTATTATTTCGCCGTCCGGTATTACATCAACGAAAGTTCTACGTGTCGATTATTGATGTAAGTGTGACTGGTTAGTTCAATTCTGAATTAGAGTATAATAAATAATTCTATAATTGTTAAGCACTGGCGTATGTCGCATGTTTTAGACACTGAAAGTACACTATTACCGGATACGCGCCAATATCGAAATGTCTAAGTCTCTTAGTTATATGACGCGTGGCAAAATTTCAAAGTCCCACTGCCGTCCGTATGTTAATCGAACTTTGACGACCGACTGTTGAAAATTATAAAGACTGTTCTACTGACCGACTGACTGCTCAAAGTATATGAGTAAAAATTTATGAAAGACTGTCCAAAGTATATGGTTGAAAAATTATGAGAGACTGTCCTCCCGCGTGCTCTGCAAGCAGTTTTTATCAAACATCGTGTACCACAATGCACCGTACTAGAAAACACGCCTCAAGTTGAACATGATAGGATGGAAGATCTCCTACCCTTAAGCCAGAGTGTCGTTCTTCACTTCCCATTCGACGTTCCCGTTGCTATGCTGGCGACGGTCCTCTCCACCAGGCCTCTGGGTAGATGCTGGGTTGTGATTGGATATCCTGTCTCCCCACGGGTTCGCGTCGAAAGCCTCCGTACTCTTTTCCTAGAACAGGAGAAATTTCATGCTCGTCTATCATGCCATTGTCTAAGCGTACTCCGGGTCTCGCTGCAGTTCTCACGAAAACAATGTGTCGTCTCTTGTTATTGTTCGCTGTGTTTGACCCTTTTTTTTCTGAACGCTATCCTGGCGCAGCGTGACGTCGTTTCCAAAACGGCACACCTACTGCCTGTCGTAAATATCCGTTGTCGCCAGTAAGTCGTTCCCCTGCTGTTTACAAGTTCGATTCTATTATTTTAGGTATCGATGTCCGTCCTCGTATAGGGTATATACTATTGTGTGACTTACACTCTTTTTATTCTTTACTAGTACTCTTACAAATTAACCCGACAGTGTGTCCGTCACAGTTTCTCCTCTAAATTGGTACTTGACACAATTTCCATTATCTGACATTTGCAGGCTGTAAATCTCGTGTTTTAGTCGAGTCTGTCACGGCCAACCCTGTGCCCTATTGTACAACTATGTGAAACGTACTTGCATTGTCTGAAGTAAACGTTCACTTGACACTTCTACACACATTTCTTTATTTATTGCTCGTGGGCTGAGTAGGTGTGTCATGCTGAATGTAACGTCTTTTCAGTCACAATAAAATTTTTTAAATTTTTGGTTGTTACATAGGTCCCCAAATCGGATTTGATGTTGGATTAGCGGAAGACACTCTAATCCGATTTCTGCGCTCTGAGTTTGTTGTGGGAATCCCCTCTGATAAAGTCGCGGTCAATGACCTACTTTCCTCTGCTTGGGGTATATGGATATATATTCCCTATATTTGGTCGTAAACTACCTCTGGGAATTTATTGCCGCGCATCTGAGGAAAGATGAACGCATTTTTTACATATTTGCATATCTAATTAGATATGGGATTATGTACCATAATAATAGCTGTGGATGGCTGTGCCGTCCGCTTATAATCTAACACATGAAATAATGATTTTCGACATGAATTACAATTATTCATGTATCGTTTAAATATCATTATGATAGCTAATGTTCTTACTCTATCTTGACCATTTAAAATACAATTTACGACCTGTAAATACACATTGATACATTCACTAATTATTATTGAGTATCACTCACAATATGTGTTACTATCATCTATACTAATTATATTGATTAGAAATTTATATACATTATTCAGGAACAATTAACAATTCACTTGAGATCATTATGATTATAAATAACTTTGTTTTATATCATTCAGATTTGATTAATTAATCTAATATCATCGGGTGTCTATAAAACTCGTTATAACGTCTTTTCGCAATTTATTGCTGCACATTCAATTGAACTTTTCACATCATAATTGTCTTTTCTATTTAAATTTCCACTAACACTGGCTATACACATGTAATTAATGTCGTTAGGTTGCCACATTGTGACTTAAGAACTCCTTGTACAAAATCTTTACATTATACACTAATAAGATATACATCATACTGGTTAGCTAGTTGGACCGGTTTTCGCGGGACATTCACCTTATGTGTTGATCCGCCTCCTCCTAGTCTAATAGCTGATGTCACTTTCGTTTTCTTTTGAGACTTGTGATTTCGTCTCAAAGTACTTCTTCAACTTGACGTTCATTAAATTTCCTTTCACTTTGTCACTGCTATCGCACTGTGAGTTCGCATGTTGCGTCATTTTAGTTTCATACGTTAATCGTCATTCATTAATACTCATATCTATAATTATCTTACCTTGGTTTATGTATTATCACATAATCAATCATAATTAATGTATTTTATTATCTAACCTAATTATTAAATTTTCAGACGTTCTTAAAATCGCCTTCTTACCACGTGTTTATTTATTTCGTTCTCAACTGTCTATTTGTGGAGACATAGTTGTATGTCTAGTAGACCTTGTGCCATCATTCACGCAAGCATTTTGTTTGTCAACAGTGAGGGTGTCTGACCTAGTGGCTTGCGTCACGCCTTCACTTGTCAGGCGGTCTGCTGATCCCGTTACGCTGTTACAATGTGTTTCGTCTTCAACACCTCCAAGATTTATGACGTGTCTCTTCCTTTCGCTTTTAGAGTGAGTAAAAGATATGTCGTACCATCCCTTTCGGTAGCTTTCTCTGGGCCGACACGCTCTAAATTGCTTTCGTCGCCTTTTCCAAACCTGTTTACCACTCCCTTCGTACGGGCGTGTTGGAAATATTCCGTGCCCTCGTCTTGAACAACGTTTTCCAGTCATACTACCATTATTTACGTATGCACTAAGTATTTTGTTTTCTTGATTCTTAAGAAATCTTATCTCGAGCGCTTGATATCTTCTTTCAGTACTAGTAGCACTTACAATTGTCTTAAGTCGTTCGGCGAATTTTATTCTTCTCCTTTTTCTCATAACGTTCCTTGCCCAGGACGAATTTACATACGGACCCTGTCGGTTTTTTCGTCTCACCTGATCCATGGTTTGTTTAAATTTGCATTCTGCTTCATAACACGCAGTGTTCATCTTAATATCGAACTTCCTCTTCATGCTTCTTATTGCTGCAGCTCGACTACTTCGACGATGTGCGTCTATTCCACATTCTAAATAGTTCATCATTGGTTTCACCGATGCAGTATCTCTTCTCATATCGTTGAATTTATGCCTTTTACGCATTCTATTTGATGGTATTAAACCTTTATTATCTCTATCCATGTCTGGATAATCCTCTTCCGACGTCGTTAAGTACAAAGAAACAAAATCATTTCTTTTCTCAATCCACCTGTTTCTCGACTTACTACTGACACTTACGTTAGATCTCACAGTTGCTAATTTCTCAGTAGCTAACACATCTGTGAAATCAACAGCGTTATCATTATCTCGTACTTTCCGTACCTCTTCGTAAATTTCATTCTCTTCTTCTTCCTGTTTCTTCTCGACTTCGTTTTTATTGCTGTTCCAGTTATTCGTATGTCCACGTATATCTGTGCGTAACAGCGCGAGCTGCTCCTTTTGTACGTCTAACTTCTTATCACAATTATTTATGTATTCACGCATTTCTGCGCGTATTTGTGTAAAATTTTCATTCTGCTTCTCGAACTTTTCATTGATTTCTTCTTTTTGCTTCTCAAACTTCTCTTCTAATTTCTCGAATTTTTTATTAAAATTTTCATTTTGCTTTTCGAATTTTTCATTAACGTCTCTTCTAATCTCTATAAAATTTTCATTAATCTCTTCCTTTTGCTTCATCATGAAGTCCATTAATGCGCGCAACGTCACCTCTTCCTGCGGTTGTTGTTGGGACTCCTGTCCCCGCGCTCTGACGTCTGACGTCTCCTCGGTCGTTTGTGAATAAGTTGGTGATTCCTCTCGTTCGACACCAGGTACTCCCTGTTGGTTATTAATGTCAAAATTCATGGAATCTGTGCTACTGGTCGTCATTTTTGCTGCTTTACTACGCGTTAACATTCAGTCCCAGTCCAACTAGCTTCACACTAATAATATTTGTTCTTACAAACTACTAACATGAAATATTAATATATACGCTTATCCTATCTCTACTGCCTGCTCTTTGCCCCACGTTGGGCGCCAAATACAACACTTGTGGGGTGTTATGCTATTACGCTACTGAATTAACTAATCTGTGATTGCCGAGCCCTACGTTCTTTGAGAGCCAAATACAACAATCTGCCACGTGTTGGGCAGCCAAATACAAGATTTTCTTTGTATTGGGAGTTTTTGATAATTGTAATGCTAACAATAATGGATTAATTAATCTGTGATTAAGTAATTATTGAATATATTAATTTGCATAATGAGCTCGTGTAATCAATAAATAACACGTTAATTACTTTACGTTAGCATAACTATTGCATGGAGACTCTAGTTGTTGCATTAATAAATAAAATAAAATAAAATACCTTAAATCACTCAAATGCTATTACTTTCTCGTTCTGAGGTAATTTGACAATGATGAACGCATATTGATAAAATAAACACTTATTTATTAACATTATATCATTCATTAAATTCAATATATAAAATATGGATGATTCCCTGTAAATACATACATTCATAAACTCATGAAAAGAACATAAAAGAACACATGTTTATACATCAAATTACAAGGTAAATCCAATACGTTGTTTGCTGAAAAACATACACATATATATATATATATAATGTAATCGATATATAGAAACACAAATATTCAAACAATAAATCCTATACTAATGTTTACAAGTTCGATTCTATTATTTTAGGTATCGATGTCCGTCCTCGTATAGGGTATATACTATTGTGTGACTTACACTCTTTTTATTCTTTACTAGTACTCTTACAAATTAACCCGACAGTGTGTCCGTCACAGTTTCTCCTCTAAATTGGTACTTGACACAATTTCCATTATCTGACATTTGCAGGCTGTAAATCTCGTGTTTTAGTCGAGTCTGTCACGGCCAACCCTGTGCCCTATTGTACAACTATGTGAAACGTACTTGCATTGTCTGAAGTAAACGTTCACTTGACACTTCTACACACATTTCTTTATTTATTGCTCGTGGGCTGAGTAGGTGTGTCATGCTGAATGTAACGTCTTTTCAGTCACAATAAAATTTTTTAAATTTTTGGTTGTTACATAGGTCCCCAAATCGGATTTGATGTTGGATTAGCGGAAGACACTCTAATCCGATTTCTGCGCTCTGAGTTTGTTGTGGGAATCCCCTCTGATAAAGTCGCGGTCAATGACCTACTTTCCTCTGCTTGGGGTATATGGATATATATTCCCTATATTTGGTCGTAAACTACCTCTGGGAATTTATTGCCGCGCATCTGAGGAAAGATGAGCGCATTTTTTACATATTTGCATATCTAATTAGATATGGGATTATGTACCATAATAATAGCTGTGGATGGCTGTGCCGTCCGCTTATAATCTACCACATGAAATAATGATTTTCGACATGAATTACAATTATTCATGTATCGTTTAAATATCATTATGATAGCTAATGTTCTTACTCTATCTTGACCATTTAAAATACAATTTACGACCTGTAAATACACATTGATACATTCACTAATTATTATTGAGTATCACTCACAATATGTGTTACTATCATCTATACTAATTATATTGATTAGAAATTTATATACATTATTCAGGAACAATTAACAATTCACTTGAGATCATTATGATTATAAATAACTTTGTTTTATATCATTCAGATTTGATTAATTAATCTAATATCATCGGGTGTCTATAAAACTCGTTATAACGTCTTTTCGCAATTTATTGCTGCACATTCAATTGAACTTTTCACATCATAATTGTCTTTTCTATTTAAATTTCCACTAACACTGGCTATACACATGTAATTAATGTCGTTAGGTTGCCACATTGTGACTTAAGAACTCCTTGTACAAAATCTTTACATTATACACTAATAAGATATACATCATACTGGTTAGCTAGTTGGACCGGTTTTCGCGGGACATTCACCTTATGTGTTGATCCGCCTCCTCCTAGTCTAATAGCTGATGTCACTTTCGTTTTCTTTTGAGACTTGTGATTTCGTCTCAAAGTACTTCTTCAACTTGACGTTCATTAAATTTCCTTTCACTTTGTCACTGCTATCGCACTGTGAGTTCGCATGTTGCGTCATTTTAGTTTCATACGTTAATCGTCATTCATTAATACTCATATCTATAATTATCTTACCTTGGTTTATGTATTATCACATAATCAATCATAATTAATGTATTTTATTATCTAACCTAATTATTAAATTTTCAGACGTTCTTAAAATCGCCTTCTTACCACGTGTTTATTTATTTCGTTCTCAACTGTCTATTTGTGGAGACATAGTTGTATGTCTAGTAGACCTTGTGCCATCATTCACGCAAGCATTTTGTTTGTCAACAGTGAGGGTGTCTGACCTAGTGGCTTGCGTCACGCCTTCACTTGTCAGGCGGTCTGCTGATCCCGTTACGCTGTTACAATGTGTTTCGTCTTCAACACCTCCAAGATTTATGACGTGTCTCTTCCTTTCGCTTTTAGAGTGAGTAAAAGATATGTCGTACCATCCCTTTCGGTAGCTTTCTCTGGGCCGACACGCTCTAAATTGCTTTCGTCGCCTTTTCCAAACCTGTTTACCACTCCCTTCGTACGGGCGTGTTGGAAATATTCCGTGCCCTCGTCTTGAACAACGTTTTCCAGTCATACTACCATTATTTACGTATGCACTAAGTATTTTGTTTTCTTGATTCTTAAGAAATCTTATCTCGAGCGCTTGATATCTTCTTTCAGTACTAGTAGCACTTACAATTGTCTTAAGTCGTTCGGCGAATTTTATTCTTCTCCTTTTTCTCATAACGTTCCTTGCCCAGGACGAATTTACATACGGACCCTGTCGGTTTTTTCGTCTCACCTGATCCATGGTTTGTTTAAATTTGCATTCTGCTTCATAACACGCAGTGTTCATCTTAATATCGAACTTCCTCTTCATGCTTCTTATTGCTGCAGCTCGACTACTTCGACGATGTGCGTCTATTCCACATTCTAAATAGTTCATCATTGGTTTCACCGATGCAGTATCTCTTCTCATATCGTTGAATTTATGCCTTTTACGCATTCTATTTGATGGTATTAAACCTTTATTATCTCTATCCATGTCTGGATAATCCTCTTCCGACGTCGTTAAGTACAAAGAAACAAAATCATTTCTTTTCTCAATCCACCTGTTTCTCGACTTACTACTGACACTTACGTTAGATCTCACAGTTGCTAATTTCTCAGTAGCTAACACATCTGTGAAATCAACAGCGTTATCATTATCTCGTACTTTCCGTACCTCTTCGTAAATTTCATTCTCTTCTTCTTCCTGTTTCTTCTCGACTTCGTTTTTATTGCTGTTCCAGTTATTCGTATGTCCACGTATATCTGTGCGTAACAGCGCGAGCTGCTCCTTTTGTACGTCTAACTTCTTATCACAATTATTTATGTATTCACGCATTTCTGCGCGTATTTGTGTAAAATTTTCATTCTGCTTCTCGAACTTTTCATTGATTTCTTCTTTTTGCTTCTCAAACTTCTCTTCTAATTTCTCGAATTTTTTATTAAAATTTTCATTTTGCTTTTCGAATTTTTCATTAACGTCTCTTCTAATCTCTATAAAATTTTCATTAATCTCTTCCTTTTGCTTCATCATGAAGTCCATTAATGCGCGCAACGTCACCTCTTCCTGCGGTTGTTGTTGGGACTCCTGTCCCCGCGCTCTGACGTCTGACGTCTCCTCGGTCGTTTGTGAATAAGTTGGTGATTCCTCTCGTTCGACACCAGGTACTCCCTGTTGGTTATTAATGTCAAAATTCATGGAATCTGTGCTACTGGTCGTCATTTTTGCTGCTTTACTACGCGTTAACATTCAGTCCCAGTCCAACTAGCTTCACACTAATAATATTTGTTCTTACAAACTACTAACATGAAATATTAATATATACGCTTATCCTATCTCTACTGCCTGCTCTTTGCCCCACGTTGGGCGCCAAATACAACACTTGTGGGGTGTTATGCTATTACGCTACTGAATTAACTAATCTGTGATTGCCGAGCCCTACGTTCTTTGAGAGCCAAATACAACAATCTGCCACGTGTTGGGCAGCCAAATACAAGATTTTCTTTGTATTGGGAGTTTTTGATAATTGTAATGCTAACAATAATGGATTAATTAATCTGTGATTAAGTAATTATTGAATATATTAATTTGCATAATGAGCTCGTGTAATCAATAAATAACACGTTAATTACTTTACGTTAGCATAACTATTGCATGGAGACTCTAGTTGTTGCATTAATAAATAAAATAAAATAAAATACCTTAAATCACTCAAATGCTATTACTTTCTCGTTCTGAGGTAATTTGACAATGATGAACGCATATTGATAAAATAAACACTTATTTATTAACATTATATCATTCATTAAATTCAATATATAAAATATGGATGATTCCCTGTAAATACATACATTCATAAACTCATGAAAAGAACATAAAAGAACACATGTTTATACATCAAATTACAAGGTAAATCCAATACGTTGTTTGCTGAAAAACATACACATATATATATATATATATAATGTAATCGATATATAGAAACACAAATATTCAAACAATAAATCCTATACTAATGTTTACAAGTTCGATTCTATTATTTTAGGTATCGATGTCCGTCCTCGTATAGGGTATATACTATTGTGTGACTTACACTCTTTTTATTCTTTACTAGTACTCTTACAAATTAACCCGACAGTGTGTCCGTCACAGTTTCTCCTCTAAATTGGTACTTGACACAATTTCCATTATCTGACATTTGCAGGCTGTAAATCTCGTGTTTTAGTCGAGTCTGTCACGGCCAACCCTGTGCCCTATTGTACAACTATGTGAAACGTACTTGCATTGTCTGAAGTAAACGTTCACTTGACACTTCTACACACATTTCTTTATTTATTGCTCGTGGGCTGAGTAGGTGTGTCATGCTGAATGTAACGTCTTTTCAGTCACAATAAAATTTTTTAAATTTTTGGTTGTTACATAGGTCCCCAAATCGGATTTGATGTTGGATTAGCGGAAGACACTCTAATCCGATTTCTGCGCTCTGAGTTTGTTGTGGGAATCCCCTCTGATAAAGTCGCGGTCAATGACCTACTTTCCTCTGCTTGGGGTATATGGATATATATTCCCTATATTTGGTCGTAAACTACCTCTGGGAATTTATTGCCGCGCATCTGAGGAAAGATGAGCGCATTTTTTACATATTTGCATATCTAATTAGATATGGGATTATGTACCATAATAATAGCTGTGGATGGCTGTGCCGTCCGCTTATAATCTACCACATGAAATAATGATTTTCGACATGAATTACAATTATTCATGTATCGTTTAAATATCATTATGATAGCTAATGTTCTTACTCTATCTTGACCATTTAAAATACAATTTACGACCTGTAAATACACATTGATACATTCACTAATTATTATTGAGTATCACTCACAATATGTGTTACTATCATCTATACTAATTATATTGATTAGAAATTTATATACATTATTCAGGAACAATTAACAATTCACTTGAGATCATTATGATTATAAATAACTTTGTTTTATATCATTCAGATTTGATTAATTAATCTAATATCATCGGGTGTCTATAAAACTCGTTATAACGTCTTTTCGCAATTTATTGCTGCACATTCAATTGAACTTTTCACATCATAATTGTCTTTTCTATTTAAATTTCCACTAACACTGGCTATACACATGTAATTAATGTCGTTAGGTTGCCACATTGTGACTTAAGAACTCCTTGTACAAAATCTTTACATTATACACTAATAAGATATACATCATACTGGTTAGCTAGTTGGACCGGTTTTCGCGGGACATTCACCTTATGTGTTGATCCGCCTCCTCCTAGTCTAATAGCTGATGTCACTTTCGTTTTCTTTTGAGACTTGTGATTTCGTCTCAAAGTACTTCTTCAACTTGACGTTCATTAAATTTCCTTTCACTTTGTCACTGCTATCGCACTGTGAGTTCGCATGTTGCGTCATTTTAGTTTCATACGTTAATCGTCATTCATTAATACTCATATCTATAATTATCTTACCTTGGTTTATGTATTATCACATAATCAATCATAATTAATGTATTTTATTATCTAACCTAATTATTAAATTTTCAGACGTTCTTAAAATCGCCTTCTTACCACGTGTTTATTTATTTCGTTCTCAACTGTCTATTTGTGGAGACATAGTTGTATGTCTAGTAGACCTTGTGCCATCATTCACGCAAGCATTTTGTTTGTCAACAGTGAGGGTGTCTGACCTAGTGGCTTGCGTCACGCCTTCACTTGTCAGGCGGTCTGCTGATCCCGTTACGCTGTTACAATGTGTTTCGTCTTCAACACCTCCAAGATTTATGACGTGTCTCTTCCTTTCGCTTTTAGAGTGAGTAAAAGATATGTCGTACCATCCCTTTCGGTAGCTTTCTCTGGGCCGACACGCTCTAAATTGCTTTCGTCGCCTTTTCCAAACCTGTTTACCACTCCCTTCGTACGGGCGTGTTGGAAATATTCCGTGCCCTCGTCTTGAACAACGTTTTCCAGTCATACTACCATTATTTACGTATGCACTAAGTATTTTGTTTTCTTGATTCTTAAGAAATCTTATCTCGAGCGCTTGATATCTTCTTTCAGTACTAGTAGCACTTACAATTGTCTTAAGTCGTTCGGCGAATTTTATTCTTCTCCTTTTTCTCATAACGTTCCTTGCCCAGGACGAATTTACATACGGACCCTGTCGGTTTTTTCGTCTCACCTGATCCATGGTTTGTTTAAATTTGCATTCTGCTTCATAACACGCAGTGTTCATCTTAATATCGAACTTCCTCTTCATGCTTCTTATTGCTGCAGCTCGACTACTTCGACGATGTGCGTCTATTCCACATTCTAAATAGTTCATCATTGGTTTCACCGATGCAGTATCTCTTCTCATATCGTTGAATTTATGCCTTTTACGCATTCTATTTGATGGTATTAAACCTTTATTATCTCTATCCATGTCTGGATAATCCTCTTCCGACGTCGTTAAGTACAAAGAAACAAAATCATTTCTTTTCTCAATCCACCTGTTTCTCGACTTACTACTGACACTTACGTTAGATCTCACAGTTGCTAATTTCTCAGTAGCTAACACATCTGTGAAATCAACAGCGTTATCATTATCTCGTACTTTCCGTACCTCTTCGTAAATTTCATTCTCTTCTTCTTCCTGTTTCTTCTCGACTTCGTTTTTATTGCTGTTCCAGTTATTCGTATGTCCACGTATATCTGTGCGTAACAGCGCGAGCTGCTCCTTTTGTACGTCTAACTTCTTATCACAATTATTTATGTATTCACGCATTTCTGCGCGTATTTGTGTAAAATTTTCATTCTGCTTCTCGAACTTTTCATTGATTTCTTCTTTTTGCTTCTCAAACTTCTCTTCTAATTTCTCGAATTTTTTATTAAAATTTTCATTTTGCTTTTCGAATTTTTCATTAACGTCTCTTCTAATCTCTATAAAATTTTCATTAATCTCTTCCTTTTGCTTCATCATGAAGTCCATTAATGCGCGCAACGTCACCTCTTCCTGCGGTTGTTGTTGGGACTCCTGTCCCCGCGCTCTGACGTCTGACGTCTCCTCGGTCGTTTGTGAATAAGTTGGTGATTCCTCTCGTTCGACACCAGGTACTCCCTGTTGGTTATTAATGTCAAAATTCATGGAATCTGTGCTACTGGTCGTCATTTTTGCTGCTTTACTACGCGTTAACATTCAGTCCCAGTCCAACTAGCTTCACACTAATAATATTTGTTCTTACAAACTACTAACATGAAATATTAATATATACGCTTATCCTATCTCTACTGCCTGCTCTTTGCCCCACGTTGGGCGCCAAATACAACACTTGTGGGGTGTTATGCTATTACGCTACTGAATTAACTAATCTGTGATTGCCGAGCCCTACGTTCTTTGAGAGCCAAATACAACAATCTGCCACGTGTTGGGCAGCCAAATACAAGATTTTCTTTGTATTGGGAGTTTTTGATAATTGTAATGCTAACAATAATGGATTAATTAATCTGTGATTAAGTAATTATTGAATATATTAATTTGCATAATGAGCTCGTGTAATCAATAAATAACACGTTAATTACTTTACGTTAGCATAACTATTGCATGGAGACTCTAGTTGTTGCATTAATAAATAAAATAAAATAAAATACCTTAAATCACTCAAATGCTATTACTTTCTCGTTCTGAGGTAATTTGACAATGATGAACGCATATTGATAAAATAAACACTTATTTATTAACATTATATCATTCATTAAATTCAATATATAAAATATGGATGATTCCCTGTAAATACATACATTCATAAACTCATGAAAAGAACATAAAAGAACACATGTTTATACATCAAATTACAAGGTAAATCCAATACGTTGTTTGCTGAAAAACATACACATATATATATATATATATAATGTAATCGATATATAGAAACACAAATATTCAAACAATAAATCCTATACTAATGTTTACAAGTTCGATTCTATTATTTTAGGTATCGATGTCCGTCCTCGTATAGGGTATATACTATTGTGTGACTTACACTCTTTTTATTCTTTACTAGTACTCTTACAAATTAACCCGACAGTGTGTCCGTCACAGTTTCTCCTCTAAATTGGTACTTGACACAATTTCCATTATCTGACATTTGCAGGCTGTAAATCTCGTGTTTTAGTCGAGTCTGTCACGGCCAACCCTGTGCCCTATTGTACAACTATGTGAAACGTACTTGCATTGTCTGAAGTAAACGTTCACTTGACACTTCTACACACATTTCTTTATTTATTGCTCGTGGGCTGAGTAGGTGTGTCATGCTGAATGTAACGTCTTTTCAGTCACAATAAAATTTTTTAAATTTTTGGTTGTTACATAGGTCCCCAAATCGGATTTGATGTTGGATTAGCGGAAGACACTCTAATCCGATTTCTGCGCTCTGAGTTTGTTGTGGGAATCCCCTCTGATAAAGTCGCGGTCAATGACCTACTTTCCTCTGCTTGGGGTATATGGATATATATTCCCTATATTTGGTCGTAAACTACCTCTGGGAATTTATTGCCGCGCATCTGAGGAAAGATGAGCGCATTTTTTACATATTTGCATATCTAATTAGATATGGGATTATGTACCATAATAATAGCTGTGGATGGCTGTGCCGTCCGCTTATAATCTACCACATGAAATAATGATTTTCGACATGAATTACAATTATTCATGTATCGTTTAAATATCATTATGATAGCTAATGTTCTTACTCTATCTTGACCATTTAAAATACAATTTACGACCTGTAAATACACATTGATACATTCACTAATTATTATTGAGTATCACTCACAATATGTGTTACTATCATCTATACTAATTATATTGATTAGAAATTTATATACATTATTCAGGAACAATTAACAATTCACTTGAGATCATTATGATTATAAATAACTTTGTTTTATATCATTCAGATTTGATTAATTAATCTAATATCATCGGGTGTCTATAAAACTCGTTATAACGTCTTTTCGCAATTTATTGCTGCACATTCAATTGAACTTTTCACATCATGATTGTCTTTTCTATTTAAATTTCCACTAACACTGGCTATACACATGTAATTAATGTCGTTAGGTTGCCACATTGTGACTTAAGAACTCCTTGTACAAAATCTTTACATTATACACTAATAAGATATACATCATACTGGTTAGCTAGTTGGACCGGTTTTCGCGGGACATTCACCTTATGTGTTGATCCGCCTCCTCCTAGTCTAATAGCTGATGTCACTTTCGTTTTCTTTTGAGACTTGTGATTTCGTCTCAAAGTACTTCTTCAACTTGACGTTCATTAAATTTCCTTTCACTTTGTCACTGCTATCGCACTGTGAGTTCGCATGTTGCGTCATTTTAGTTTCATACGTTAATCGTCATTCATTAATACTCATATCTCTAATTATCTTACCTTGGTTTATGTATTATCACATAATCAATCATAATTAATGTATTTTATTATCTAACCTAATTATTAAATTTTCAGACGTTCTTAAAATCGCCTTCTTACCACGTGTTTATTTATTTCGTTCTCAACTGTCTATTTGTGGAGACATAGTTGTATGTCTAGTAGACCTTGTGCCATCATTCACGCAAGCATTTTGTTTGTCAACAGTGAGGGTGTCTGACCTAGTGGCTTGCGTCACGCCTTCACTTGTCAGGCGGTCTGCTGATCCCGTTACGCTGTTACAATGTGTTTCGTCTTCAACACCTCCAAGATTTATGACGTGTCTCTTCCTTTCGCTTTTAGAGTGAGTAAAAGATATGTCGTACCATCCCTTTCGGTAGCTTTCTCTGGGCCGACACGCTCTAAATTGCTTTCGTCGCCTTTTCCAAACCTGTTTACCACTCCCTTCGTACGGGCGTGTTGGAAATATTCCGTGCCCTCGTCTTGAACAACGTTTTCCAGTCATACTACCATTATTTACGTATGCACTAAGTATTTTGTTTTCTTGATTCTTAAGAAATCTTATCTCGAGCGCTTGATATCTTCTTTCAGTACTAGTAGCACTTACAATTGTCTTAAGTCGTTCGGCGAATTTTATTCTTCTCCTTTTTCTCATAACGTTCCTTGCCCAGGACGAATTTACATACGGACCCTGTCGGTTTTTTCGTCTCACCTGATCCATGGTTTGTTTAAATTTGCATTCTGCTTCATAACACGCAGTGTTCATCTTAATATCGAACTTCCTCTTCATGCTTCTTATTGCTGCAGCTCGACTACTTCGACGATGTGCGTCTATTCCACATTCTAAATAGTTCATCATTGGTTTCACCGATGCAGTATCTCTTCTCATATCGTTGAATTTATGCCTTTTACGCATTCTATTTGATGGTATTAAACCTTTATTATCTCTATCCATGTCTGGATAATCCTCTTCCGACGTCGTTAAGTACAAAGAAACAAAATCATTTCTTTTCTCAATCCACCTGTTTCTCGACTTACTACTGACACTTACGTTAGATCTCACAGTTGCTAATTTCTCAGTAGCTAACACATCTGTGAAATCAACAGCGTTATCATTATCTCGTACTTTCCGTACCTCTTCGTAAATTTCATTCTCTTCTTCTTCCTGTTTCTTCTCGACTTCGTTTTTATTGCTGTTCCAGTTATTCGTATGTCCACGTATATCTGTGCGTAACAGCGCGAGCTGCTCCTTTTGTACGTCTAACTTCTTATCACAATTATTTATGTATTCACGCATTTCTGCGCGTATTTGTGTAAAATTTTCATTCTGCTTCTCGAACTTTTCATTGATTTCTTCTTTTTGCTTCTCAAACTTCTCTTCTAATTTCTCGAATTTTTTATTAAAATTTTCATTTTGCTTTTCGAATTTTTCATTAACGTCTCTTCTAATCTCTATAAAATTTTCATTAATCTCTTCCTTTTGCTTCATCATGAAGTCCATTAATGCGCGCAACGTCACCTCTTCCTGCGGTTGTTGTTGGGACTCCTGTCCCCGCGCTCTGACGTCTGACGTCTCCTCGGTCGTTTGTGAATAAGTTGGTGATTCCTCTCGTTCGACACCAGGTACTCCCTGTTGGTTATTAATGTCAAAATTCATGGAATCTGTGCTACTGGTCGTCATTTTTGCTGCTTTACTACGCGTTAACATTCAGTCCCAGTCCAACTAGCTTCACACTAATAATATTTGTTCTTACAAACTACTAACATGAAATATTAATATATACGCTTATCCTATCTCTACTGCCTGCTCTTTGCCCCACGTTGGGCGCCAAATACAACACTTGTGGGGTGTTATGCTATTACGCTACTGAATTAACTAATCTGTGATTGCCGAGCCCTACGTTCTTTGAGAGCCAAATACAACAATCTGCCACGTGTTGGGCAGCCAAATACAAGATTTTCTTTGTATTGGGAGTTTTTGATAATTGTAATGCTAACAATAATGGATTAATTAATCTGTGATTAAGTAATTATTGAATATATTAATTTGCATAATGAGCTCGTGTAATCAATAAATAACACGTTAATTACTTTACGTTAGCATAACTATTGCATGGAGACTCTAGTTGTTGCATTAATAAATAAAATAAAATAAAATACCTTAAATCACTCAAATGCTATTACTTTCTCGTTCTGAGGTAATTTGACAATGATGAACGCATATTGATAAAATAAACACTTATTTATTAACATTATATCATTCATTAAATTCAATATATAAAATATGGATGATTCCCTGTAAATACATACATTCATAAACTCATGAAAAGAACATAAAAGAACACATGTTTATACATCAAATTACAAGGTAAATCCAATACGTTGTTTGCTGAAAAACATACACATATATATATATATAATGTAATCGATATATAGAAACACAAATATTCAAACAATAAATCCTATACTAATGCGTTCATCGTATGCCTCAGATGGATGGCGTTAATTATATTTATCATGTTTAAATTAAATGCTCAAGGGGTGTTTCTTGAAAAAGAGACAGGACAGTAGAGTTCCTTATGATAAGAATAGCATAAAGATTACTTGTTTAGATGAATTATCCGAAATTTCCATCGGCGTAACTCCTCTCTGCTGGTCCATATGTGGGAGCTGACTGACACTTAACACACGCGAAACAGATTCACTCGCGCTGTGTGTTCGTATTAAAGTTCATCGTTAACTATGGTGTATATATATATGTCTGTGTATTGTTCAACGTTTGATATGTTCATGACTGTTAGTGTTTTGATGCCGCGGTGTAATTGTTCCACATGATATTGAATCGCACCGCAACACTGTATAATGTTATTATTTCGCCGTCCGGTATTACATCAACGAAAGTTCTACGTGTCGATTATTGATGTAAGTGTGACTGGTTAGTTCAATTCTGAATTAGAGTATAATAAATAATTCTATAATTGTTAAGCACTGGCGTATGTCGCATGTTTTAGACACTGAAAGTACACTATTACCGGATACGCGCCAATATCGAAATGTCTAAGTCTCTTAGTTATATGACGCGTGGCAAAATTTCAAAGTCCCACTGCCGTCCGTATGTTAATCGAACTTTGACGACCGACTGTTGAAAATTATAAAGACTGTTCTACTGACCGACTGACTGCTCAAAGTATATGAGTAAAAATTTATGAAAGACTGTCCAAAGTATATGGTTGAAAAATTATGAGAGACTGTCCTCCCGCGTGCTCTGCAAGCAGTTTTTATCAAACATCGTGTACCACAATGCACCGTACTGGAAAACACGCCTCAAGTTGAACATGATAGGATGGAAGATCTCCTACCCTTAAGCCAGAGTGTCGTTCTTCACTTCCCATTCGACGTTCCCGTTGCTATGCTGGCGACGGTCCTCTCCACCAGGCCTCTGGGTAGATGCTGGGTTGTGATTGGATATCCTGTCTCCCCACGGGTTCGCGTCGAAAGCCTCCGTACTCTTTTCCTAGAACAGGAGAAATTTCATGCTCGTCTATCATGCCATTGTCTAAGCGTACTCCGGGTCTCGCTGCAGTTCTCACGAAAACAATGTGTCGTCTCTTGTTATTGTTCGCTGTGTTTGACCCTTTTTTTTCTGAACGCTATCCTGGCGCAGCGTGACGTCGTTTCCAAAACGGCACACCTACTGCCTGTCGTAAATATCCGTTGTCGCCAGTAATTCGTTCCCCTGCTGTTTACAAGTTCGATTCTATTATTTTAGGTATCGATGTCCGTCCTCGTATAGGGTATATACTATTGTGTGACTTACACTCTTTTTATTCTTTACTAGTACTCTTACAAATTAACCCGACAGTGTGTCCGTCACAGTTTCTCCTCTAAATTGGTACTTGACACAATTTCCATTATCTGACATTTGCAGGCTGTAAATCTCGTGTTTTAGTCGAGTCTGTCACGGCCAACCCTGTGCCCTATTGTACAACTATGTGAAACGTACTTGCATTGTCTGAAGTAAACGTTCACTTGACACTTCTACACACATTTCTTTATTTATTGCTCGTGGGCTGAGTAGGTGTGTCATGCTGAATGTAACGTCTTTTCAGTCACAATAAAATTTTTTAAATTTTTGGTTGTTACATAGGTCCCCAAATCGGATTTGATGTTGGATTAGCGGAAGACACTCTAATCCGATTTCTGCGCTCTGAGTTTGTTGTGGGAATCCCCTCTGATAAAGTCGCGGTCAATGACCTACTTTCCTCTGCTTGGGGTATATGGATATATATTCCCTATATTTGGTCGTAAACTACCTCTGGGAATTTATTGGCGCGCATCTGAGGAAAGATGAGCGCATTTTTTACATATTTGCATATCTAATTAGATATGGGATTATGTACCATAATAATAGCTGTGGATGGCTGTGCCGTCCGCTTATAATCTACCACATGAAATAATGATTTTCGACATGAATTACAATTATTCATGTATCGTTTAAATATCATTATGATAGCTAATGTTCTTACTCTATCTTGACCATTTAAAATACAATTTACGACCTGTAAATACACATTGATACATTCACTAATTATTATTGAGTATCACTCACAATATGTGTTACTATCATCTATACTAATTATATTGATTAGAAATTTATATACATTATTCAGGAACAATTAACAATTCACTTGAGATCATTATGATTATAAATAACTTTGTTTTATATCATTCAGATTTGATTAATTAATCTAATATCATCGGGTGTCTATAAAACTCGTTATAACGTCTTTTCGCAATTTATTGCTGCACATTCAATTGAACTTTTCACATCATAATTGTCTTTTCTATTTAAATTTCCACTAACACTGGCTATACACATGTAATTAATGTCGTTAGGTTGCCACATTGTGACTTAAGAACTCCTTGTACAAAATCTTTACATTATACACTAATAAGATATACATCATACTGGTTAGCTAGTTGGACCGGTTTTCGCGGGACATTCACCTTATGTGTTGATCCGCCTCCTCCTAGTCTAATAGCTGATGTCACTTTCGTTTTCTTTTGAGACTTGTGATTTCGTCTCAAAGTACTTCTTCAACTTGACGTTCATTAAATTTCCTTTCACTTTGTCACTGCTATCGCACTGTGAGTTCGCATGTTGCGTCATTTTAGTTTCATACGTTAATCGTCATTCATTAATACTCATATCTATAATTATCTTACCTTGGTTTATGTATTATCACATAATCAATCATAATTAATGTATTTTATTATCTAACCTAATTATTAAATTTTCAGACGTTCTTAAAATCGCCTTCTTACCACGTGTTTATTTATTTCGTTCTCAACTGTCTATTTGTGGAGACATAGTTGTATGTCTAGTAGACCTTGTGCCATCATTCACGCAAGCATTTTGTTTGTCAACAGTGAGGGTGTCTGACCTAGTGGCTTGCGTCACGCCTTCACTTGTCAGGCGGTCTGCTGATCCCGTTACGCTGTTACAATGTGTTTCGTCTTCAACACCTCCAAGATTTATGACGTGTCTCTTCCTTTCGCTTTTAGAGTGAGTAAAAGATATGTCGTACCATCCCTTTCGGTAGCTTTCTCTGGGCCGACACGCTCTAAATTGCTTTCGTCGCCTTTTCCAAACCTGTTTACCACTCCCTTCGTACGGGCGTGTTGGAAATATTCCGTGCCCTCGTCTTGAACAACGTTTTCCAGTCATACTACCATTATTTACGTATGCACTAAGTATTTTGTTTTCTTGATTCTTAAGAAATCTTATCTCGAGCGCTTGATATCTTCTTTCAGTACTAGTAGCACTTACAATTGTCTTAAGTCGTTCGGCGAATTTTATTCTTCTCCTTTTTCTCATAACGTTCCTTGCCCAGGACGAATTTACATACGGACCCTGTCGGTTTTTTCGTCTCACCTGATCCATGGTTTGTTTAAATTTGCATTCTGCTTCATAACACGCAGTGTTCATCTTAATATCGAACTTCCTCTTCATGCTTCTTATTGCTGCAGCTCGACTACTTCGACGATGTGCGTCTATTCCACATTCTAAATAGTTCATCATTGGTTTCACCGATGCAGTATCTCTTCTCATATCGTTGAATTTATGCCTTTTACGCATTCTATTTGATGGTATTAAACCTTTATTATCTCTATCCATGTCTGGATAATCCTCTTCCGACGTCGTTAAGTACAAAGAAACAAAATCATTTCTTTTCTCAATCCACCTGTTTCTCGACTTACTACTGACACTTACGTTAGATCTCACAGTTGCTAATTTCTCAGTAGCTAACACATCTGTGAAATCAACAGCGTTATCATTATCTCGTACTTTCCGTACCTCTTCGTAAATTTCATTCTCTTCTTCTTCCTGTTTCTTCTCGACTTCGTTTTTATTGCTGTTCCAGTTATTCGTATGTCCACGTATATCTGTGCGTAACAGCGCGAGCTGCTCCTTTTGTACGTCTAACTTCTTATCACAATTATTTATGTATTCACGCATTTCTGCGCGTATTTGTGTAAAATTTTCATTCTGCTTCTCGAACTTTTCATTGATTTCTTCTTTTTGCTTCTCAAACTTCTCTTCTAATTTCTCGAATTTTTTATTAAAATTTTCATTTTGCTTTTCGAATTTTTCATTAACGTCTCTTCTAATCTCTATAAAATTTTCATTAATCTCTTCCTTTTGCTTCATCATGAAGTCCATTAATGCGCGCAACGTCACCTCTTCCTGCGGTTGTTGTTGGGACTCCTGTCCCCGCGCTCTGACGTCTGACGTCTCCTCGGTCGTTTGTGAATAAGTTGGTGATTCCTCTCGTTCGACACCAGGTACTCCCTGTTGGTTATTAATGTCAAAATTCATGGAATCTGTGCTACTGGTCGTCATTTTTGCTGCTTTACTACGCGTTAACATTCAGTCCCAGTCCAACTAGCTTCACACTAATAATATTTGTTCTTACAAACTACTAACATGAAATATTAATATATACGCTTATCCTATCTCTACTGCCTGCTCTTTGCCCCACGTTGGGCGCCAAATACAACACTTGTGGGGTGTTATGCTATTACGCTACTGAATTAACTAATCTGTGATTGCCGAGCCCTACGTTCTTTGAGAGCCAAATACAACAATCTGCCACGTGTTGGGCAGCCAAATACAAGATTTTCTTTGTATTGGGAGTTTTTGATAATTGTAATGCTAACAATAATGGATTAATTAATCTGTGATTAAGTAATTATTGAATATATTAATTTGCATAATGAGCTCGTGTAATCAATAAATAACACGTTAATTACTTTACGTTAGCATAACTATTGCATGGAGACTCTAGTTGTTGCATTAATAAATAAAATAAAATAAAATACCTTAAATCACTCAAATGCTATTACTTTCTCGTTCTGAGGTAATTTGACAATGATGAACGCATATTGATAAAATAAACACTTATTTATTAACATTATATCATTCATTAAATTCAATATATAAAATATGGATGATTCCCTGTAAATACATACATTCATAAACTCATGAAAAGAACATAAAAGAACACATGTTTATACATCAAATTACAAGGTAAATCCAATACGTTGTTTGCTGAAAAACATACACATATATATATATATATATAATGTAATCGATATATAGAAACACAAATATTCAAACAATAAATCCTATACTAATGTTTACAAGTTCGATTCTATTATTTTAGGTATCGATGTCCGTCCTCGTATAGGGTATATACTATTGTGTGACTTACACTCTTTTTATTCTTTACTAGTACTCTTACAAATTAACCCGACAGTGTGTCCGTCACAGTTTCTCCTCTAAATTGGTACTTGACACAATTTCCATTATCTGACATTTGCAGGCTGTAAATCTCGTGTTTTAGTCGAGTCTGTCACGGCCAACCCTGTGCCCTATTGTACAACTATGTGAAACGTACTTGCATTGTCTGAAGTAAACGTTCACTTGACACTTCTACACACATTTCTTTATTTATTGCTCGTGGGCTGAGTAGGTGTGTCATGCTGAATGTAACGTCTTTTCAGTCACAATAAAATTTTTTAAATTTTTGGTTGTTACATAGGTCCCCAAATCGGATTTGATGTTGGATTAGCGGAAGACACTCTAATCCGATTTCTGCGCTCTGAGTTTGTTGTGGGAATCCCCTCTGATAAAGTCGCGGTCAATGACCTACTTTCCTCTGCTTGGGGTATATGGATATATATTCCCTATATTTGGTCGTAAACTACCTCTGGGAATTTATTGCCGCGCATCTGAGGAAAGATGAGCGCATTTTTTACATATTTGCATATCTAATTAGATATGGGATTATGTACCATAATAATAGCTGTGGATGGCTGTGCCGTCCGCTTATAATCTACCACATGAAATAATGATTTTCGACATGAATTACAATTATTCATGTATCGTTTAAATATCATTATGATAGCTAATGTTCTTACTCTATCTTGACCATTTAAAATACAATTTACGACCTGTAAATACACATTGATACATTCACTAATTATTATTGAGTATCACTCACAATATGTGTTACTATCATCTATACTAATTATATTGATTAGAAATTTATATACATTATTCAGGAACAATTAACAATTCACTTGAGATCATTATGATTATAAATAACTTTGTTTTATATCATTCAGATTTGATTAATTAATCTAATATCATCGGGTGTCTATAAAACTCGTTATAACGTCTTTTCGCAATTTATTGCTGCACATTCAATTGAACTTTTCACATCATGATTGTCTTTTCTATTTAAATTTCCACTAACACTGGCTATACACATGTAATTAATGTCGTTAGGTTGCCACATTGTGACTTAAGAACTCCTTGTACAAAATCTTTACATTATACACTAATAAGATATACATCATACTGGTTAGCTAGTTGGACCGGTTTTCGCGGGACATTCACCTTATGTGTTGATCCGCCTCCTCCTAGTCTAATAGCTGATGTCACTTTCGTTTTCTTTTGAGACTTGTGATTTCGTCTCAAAGTACTTCTTCAACTTGACGTTCATTAAATTTCCTTTCACTTTGTCACTGCTATCGCACTGTGAGTTCGCATGTTGCGTCATTTTAGTTTCATACGTTAATCGTCATTCATTAATACTCATATCTATAATTATCTTACCTTGGTTTATGTATTATCACATAATCAATCATAATTAATGTATTTTATTATCTAACCTAATTATTAAATTTTCAGACGTTCTTAAAATCGCCTTCTTACCACGTGTTTATTTATTTCGTTCTCAACTGTCTATTTGTGGAGACATAGTTGTATGTCTAGTAGACCTTGTGCCATCATTCACGCAAGCATTTTGTTTGTCAACAGTGAGGGTGTCTGACCTAGTGGCTTGCGTCACGCCTTCACTTGTCAGGCGGTCTGCTGATCCCGTTACGCTGTTACAATGTGTTTCGTCTTCAACACCTCCAAGATTTATGACGTGTCTCTTCCTTTCGCTTTTAGAGTGAGTAAAAGATATGTCGTACCATCCCTTTCGGTAGCTTTCTCTGGGCCGACACGCTCTAAATTGCTTTCGTCGCCTTTTCCAAACCTGTTTACCACTCCCTTCGTACGGGCGTGTTGGAAATATTCCGTGCCCTCGTCTTGAACAACGTTTTCCAGTCATACTACCATTATTTACGTATGCACTAAGTATTTTGTTTTCTTGATTCTTAAGAAATCTTATCTCGAGCGCTTGATATCTTCTTTCAGTACTAGTAGCACTTACAATTGTCTTAAGTCGTTCGGCGAATTTTATTCTTCTCCTTTTTCTCATAACGTTCCTTGCCCAGGACGAATTTACATACGGACCCTGTCGGTTTTTTCGTCTCACCTGATCCATGGTTTGTTTAAATTTGCATTCTGCTTCATAACACGCAGTGTTCATCTTAATATCGAACTTCCTCTTCATGCTTCTTATTGCTGCAGCTCGACTACTTCGACGATGTGCGTCTATTCCACATTCTAAATAGTTCATCATTGGTTTCACCGATGCAGTATCTCTTCTCATATCGTTGAATTTATGCCTTTTACGCATTCTATTTGATGGTATTAAACCTTTATTATCTCTATCCATGTCTGGATAATCCTCTTCCGACGTCGTTAAGTACAAAGAAACAAAATCATTTCTTTTCTCAATCCACCTGTTTCTCGACTTACTACTGACACTTACGTTAGATCTCACAGTTGCTAATTTCTCAGTAGCTAACACATCTGTGAAATCAACAGCGTTATCATTATCTCGTACTTTCCGTACCTCTTCGTAAATTTCATTCTCTTCTTCTTCCTGTTTCTTCTCGACTTCGTTTTTATTGCTGTTCCAGTTATTCGTATGTCCACGTATATCTGTGCGTAACAGCGCGAGCTGCTCCTTTTGTACGTCTAACTTCTTATCACAATTATTTATGTATTCACGCATTTCTGCGCGTATTTGTGTAAAATTTTCATTCTGCTTCTCGAACTTTTCATTGATTTCTTCTTTTTGCTTCTCAAACTTCTCTTCTAATTTCTCGAATTTTTTATTAAAATTTTCATTTTGCTTTTCGAATTTTTCATTAACATCTCTTCTAATCTCTATAAAATTTTCATTAATCTCTTCCTTTTGCTTCATCATGAAGTCCATTAATGCGCGCAACGTCACCTCTTCCTGCGGTTGTTGTTGGGACTCCTGTCCCCGCGCTCTGACGTCTGACGTCTCCTCGGTCGTTTGTGAATAAGTTGGTGATTCCTCTCGTTCGACACCAGGTACTCCCTGTTGGTTATTAATGTCAAAATTCATGGAATCTGTGCTACTGGTCGTCATTTTTGCTGCTTTACTACGCGTTAACATTCAGTCCCAGTCCAACTAGCTTCACACTAATAATATTTGTTCTTACAAACTACTAACATGAAATATTAATATATACGCTTATCCTATCTCTACTGCCTGCTCTTTGCCCCACGTTGGGCGCCAAATACAACACTTGTGGGGTGTTATGCTATTACGCTACTGAATTAACTAATCTGTGATTGCCGAGCCCTACGTTCTTTGAGAGCCAAATACAACAATCTGCCACGTGTTGGGCAGCCAAATACAAGATTTTCTTTGTATTGGGAGTTTTTGATAATTGTAATGCTAACAATAATGGATTAATTAATCTGTGATTAAGTAATTATTGAATATATTAATTTGCATAATGAGCTCGTGTAATCAATAAATAACACGTTAATTACTTTACGTTAGCATAACTATTGCATGGAGACTCTAGTTGTTGCATTAATAAATAAAATAAAATAAAATACCTTAAATCACTCAAATGCTATTACTTTCTCGTTCTGAGGTAATTTGACAATGATGAACGCATATTGATAAAATAAACACTTATTTATTAACATTATATCATTCATTAAATTCAATATATAAAATATGGATGATTCCCTGTAAATACATACATTCATAAACTCATGAAAAGAACATAAAAGAACACATGTTTATACATCAAATTACAAGGTAAATCCAATACGTTGTTTGCTGAAAAACATACACATATATATATATAATGTAATCGATATATAGAAACACAAATATTCAAACAATAAATCCTATACTAATGCGTTCATCGTATGCCTCAGATGGATGGCGTTAATTATATTTATCATGTTTAAATTAAATGCTCAAGGGGTGTTTCTTGAAAAAGAGACAGGACAGTAGAGTTCCTTATGATAAGAATAGCATAAAGATTACTTGTTTAGATGAATTATCCGAAATTTCCATCGGCGTAACTCCTCTCTGCTGGTCCATATGTGGGAGCTGACTGACACTTAACACACGCGAAACAGATTCACTCGCGCTGTGTGTTCGTATTAAAGTTCATCGTTAACTATGGTGTATATATATATGTCTGTGTATTGTTCAACGTTTGATATGTTCATGACTGTTAGTGTTTTGATGCCGCGGTGTAATTGTTCCACATGATATTGAATCGCACCGCAACACTGTATAATGTTATTATTTCGCCGTCCGGTATTACATCAACGAAAGTTCTACGTGTCGATTATTGATGTAAGTGTGACTGGTTAGTTCAATTCTGAATTAGAGTATAATAAATAATTCTATAATTGTTAAGCACTGGCGTATGTCGCATGTTTTAGACACTGAAAGTACACTATTACCGGATACGCGCCAATATCGAAATGTCTAAGTCTCTTAGTTATATGACGCGTGGCAAAATTTCAAAGTCCCACTGCCGTCCGTATGTTAATCGAACTTTGACGACCGACTGTTGAAAATTATAAAGACTGTTCTACTGACCGACTGACTGCTCAAAGTATATGAGTAAAAATTTATGAAAGACTGTCCAAAGTATATGGTTGAAAAATTATGAGAGACTGTCCTCCCGCGTGCTCTGCAAGCAGTTTTTATCAAACATCGTGTACCACAATGCACCGTACTAGAAAACACGCCTCAAGTTGAACATGATAGGATGGAAGATCTCCTACCCTTAAGCCAGAGTGTCGTTCTTCACTTCCCATTCGACGTTCCCGTTGCTATGCTGGCGACGGTCCTCTCCACCAGGCCTCTGAGTAGATGCTGGGTTGTGATTGGATATCCTGTCTCCCCACGGGTTCGCGTCGAAAGCCTCCGTACTCTTTTCCTAGAACAGGAGAAATTTCATGCTCGTCTATCATGCCATTGTCTAAGCGTACTCCGGGTCTCGCTGCAGTTCTCACGAAAACAATGTGTCGTCTCTTGTTATTGTTCGCTGTGTTTGACCCTTTTTTTTCTGAACGCTATCCTGGCGCAGCGTGACGTCGTTTCCAAAACGGCACACCTACTGCCTGTCGTAAATATCCGTTGTCGCCAGTAAGTCGTTCCCCTGCTGTTTACAAGTTCGATTCTATTATTTTAGGTATCGATGTCCGTCCTCGTATAGGGTATATACTATTGTGTGACTTACACTCTTTTTATTCTTTACTAGTACTCTTACAAATTAACCCGACAGTGTGTCCGTCACAGTTTCTCCTCTAAATTGGTACTTGACACAATTTCCATTATCTGACATTTGCAGGCTGTAAATCTCGTGTTTTAGTCGAGTCTGTCACGGCCAACCCTGTGCCCTATTGTACAACTATGTGAAACGTACTTGCATTGTCTGAAGTAAACGTTCACTTGACACTTCTACACACATTTCTTTATTTATTGCTCGTGGGCTGAGTAGGTGTGTCATGCTGAATGTAACGTCTTTTCAGTCACAATAAAATTTTTTAAATTTTTGGTTGTTACATAGGTCCCCAAATCGGATTTGATGTTGGATTAGCGGAAGACACTCTAATCCGATTTCTGCGCTCTGAGTTTGTTGTGGGAATCCCCTCTGATAAAGTCGCGGTCAATGACCTACTTTCCTCTGCTTGGGGTATATGGATATATATTCCCTATATTTGGTCGTAAACTACCTCTGGGAATTTATTGCCGCGCATCTGAGGAAAGATGAACGCATTTTTTACATATTTGCATATCTAATTAGATATGGGATTATGTACCATAATAATAGCTGTGGATGGCTGTGCCGTCCGCTTATAATCTAACACATGAAATAATGATTTTCGACATGAATTACAATTATTCATGTATCGTTTAAATATCATTATGATAGCTAATGTTCTTACTCTATCTTGACCATTTAAAATACAATTTACGACCTGTAAATACACATTGATACATTCACTAATTATTATTGAGTATCACTCACAATATGTGTTACTATCATCTATACTAATTATATTGATTAGAAATTTATATACATTATTCAGGAACAATTAACAATTCACTTGAGATCATTATGATTATAAATAACTTTGTTTTATATCATTCAGATTTGATTAATTAATCTAATATCATCGGGTGTCTATAAAACTCGTTATAACGTCTTTTCGCAATTTATTGCTGCACATTCAATTGAACTTTTCACATCATAATTGTCTTTTCTATTTAAATTTCCACTAACACTGGCTATACACATGTAATTAATGTCGTTAGGTTGCCACATTGTGACTTAAGAACTCCTTGTACAAAATCTTTACATTATACACTAATAAGATATACATCATACTGGTTAGCTAGTTGGACCGGTTTTCGCGGGACATTCACCTTATGTGTTGATCCGCCTCCTCCTAGTCTAATAGCTGATGTCACTTTCGTTTTCTTTTGAGACTTGTGATTTCGTCTCAAAGTACTTCTTCAACTTGACGTTCATTAAATTTCCTTTCACTTTGTCACTGCTATCGCACTGTGAGTTCGCATGTTGCGTCATTTTAGTTTCATACGTTAATCGTCATTCATTAATACTCATATCTATAATTATCTTACCTTGGTTTATGTATTATCACATAATCAATCATAATTAATGTATTTTATTATCTAACCTAATTATTAAATTTTCAGACGTTCTTAAAATCGCCTTCTTACCACGTGTTTATTTATTTCGTTCTCAACTGTCTATTTGTGGAGACATAGTTGTATGTCTAGTAGACCTTGTGCCATCATTCACGCAAGCATTTTGTTTGTCAACAGTGAGGGTGTCTGACCTAGTGGCTTGCGTCACGCCTTCACTTGTCAGGCGGTCTGCTGATCCCGTTACGCTGTTACAATGTGTTTCGTCTTCAACACCTCCAAGATTTATGACGTGTCTCTTCCTTTCGCTTTTAGAGTGAGTAAAAGATATGTCGTACCATCCCTTTCGGTAGCTTTCTCTGGGCCGACACGCTCTAAATTGCTTTCGTCGCCTTTTCCAAACCTGTTTACCACTCCCTTCGTACGGGCGTGTTGGAAATATTCCGTGCCCTCGTCTTGAACAACGTTTTCCAGTCATACTACCATTATTTACGTATGCACTAAGTATTTTGTTTTCTTGATTCTTAAGAAATCTTATCTCGAGCGCTTGATATCTTCTTTCAGTACTAGTAGCACTTACAATTGTCTTAAGTCGTTCGGCGAATTTTATTCTTCTCCTTTTTCTCATAACGTTCCTTGCCCAGGACGAATTTACATACGGACCCTGTCGGTTTTTTCGTCTCACCTGATCCATGGTTTGTTTAAATTTGCATTCTGCTTCATAACACGCAGTGTTCATCTTAATATCGAACTTCCTCTTCATGCTTCTTATTGCTGCAGCTCGACTACTTCGACGATGTGCGTCTATTCCACATTCTAAATAGTTCATCATTGGTTTCACCGATGCAGTATCTCTTCTCATATCGTTGAATTTATGCCTTTTACGCATTCTATTTGATGGTATTAAACCTTTATTATCTCTATCCATGTCTGGATAATCCTCTTCCGACGTCGTTAAGTACAAAGAAACAAAATCATTTCTTTTCTCAATCCACCTGTTTCTCGACTTACTACTGACACTTACGTTAGATCTCACAGTTGCTAATTTCTCAGTAGCTAACACATCTGTGAAATCAACAGCGTTATCATTATCTCGTACTTTCCGTACCTCTTCGTAAATTTCATTCTCTTCTTCTTCCTGTTTCTTCTCGACTTCGTTTTTATTGCTGTTCCAGTTATTCGTATGTCCACGTATATCTGTGCGTAACAGCGCGAGCTGCTCCTTTTGTACGTCTAACTTCTTATCACAATTATTTATGTATTCACGCATTTCTGCGCGTATTTGTGTAAAATTTTCATTCTGCTTCTCGAACTTTTCATTGATTTCTTCTTTTTGCTTCTCAAACTTCTCTTCTAATTTCTCGAATTTTTTATTAAAATTTTCATTTTGCTTTTCGAATTTTTCATTAACATCTCTTCTAATCTCTATAAAATTTTCATTAATCTCTTCCTTTTGCTTCATCATGAAGTCCATTAATGCGCGCAACGTCACCTCTTCCTGCGGTTGTTGTTGGGACTCCTGTCCCCGCGCTCTGACGTCTGACGTCTCCTCGGTCGTTTGTGAATAAGTTGGTGATTCCTCTCGTTCGACACCAGGTACTCCCTGTTGGTTATTAATGTCAAAATTCATGGAATCTGTGCTACTGGTCGTCATTTTTGCTGCTTTACTACGCGTTAACATTCAGTCCCAGTCCAACTAGCTTCACACTAATAATATTTGTTCTTACAAACTACTAACATGAAATATTAATATATACGCTTATCCTATCTCTACTGCCTGCTCTTTGCCCCACGTTGGGCGCCAAATACAACACTTGTGGGGTGTTATGCTATTACGCTACTGAATTAACTAATCTGTGATTGCCGAGCCCTACGTTCTTTGAGAGCCAAATACAACAATCTGCCACGTGTTGGGCAGCCAAATACAAGATTTTCTTTGTATTGGGAGTTTTTGATAATTGTAATGCTAACAATAATGGATTAATTAATCTGTGATTAAGTAATTATTGAATATATTAATTTGCATAATGAGCTCGTGTAATCAATAAATAACACGTTAATTACTTTACGTTAGCATAACTATTGCATGGAGACTCTAGTTGTTGCATTAATAAATAAAATAAAATAAAATACCTTAAATCACTCAAATGCTATTACTTTCTCGTTCTGAGGTAATTTGACAATGATGAACGCATATTGATAAAATAAACACTTATTTATTAACATTATATCATTCATTAAATTCAATATATAAAATATGGATGATTCCCTGTAAATACATACATTCATAAACTCATGAAAAGAACATAAAAGAACACATGTTTATACATCAAATTACAAGGTAAATCCAATACGTTGTTTGCTGAAAAACATACACATATATATATATATAATGTAATCGATATATAGAAACACAAATATTCAAACAATAAATCCTATACTAATGCGTTCATCGTATGCCTCAGATGGATGGCGTTAATTATATTTATCATGTTTAAATTAAATGCTCAAGGGGTGTTTCTTGAAAAAGAGACAGGACAGTAGAGTTCCTTATGATAAGAATAGCATAAAGATTACTTGTTTAGATGAATTATCCGAAATTTCCATCGGCGTAACTCCTCTCTGCTGGTCCATATGTGGGAGCTGACTGACACTTAACACACGCGAAACAGATTCACTCGCGCTGTGTGTTCGTATTAAAGTTCATCGTTAACTATGGTGTATATATATATGTCTGTGTATTGTTCAACGTTTGATATGTTCATGACTGTTAGTGTTTTGATGCCGCGGTGTAATTGTTCCACATGATATTGAATCGCACCGCAACACTGTATAATGTTATTATTTCGCCGTCCGGTATTACATCAACGAAAGTTCTACGTGTCGATTATTGATGTAAGTGTGACTGGTTAGTTCAATTCTGAATTAGAGTATAATAAATAATTCTATAATTGTTAAGCACTGGCGTATGTCGCATGTTTTAGACACTGAAAGTACACTATTACCGGATACGCGCCAATATCGAAATGTCTAAGTCTCTTAGTTATATGACGCGTGGCAAAATTTCAAAGTCCCACTGCCGTCCGTATGTTAATCGAACTTTGACTACCGACTGTTGAAAATTATAAAGACTGTTCTACTGACCGACTGACTGCTCAAAGTATATGAGTAAAAATTTATGAAAGACTGTCCAAAGTATATGGTTGAAAAATTATGAGAGACTGTCCTCCCGCGTGCTCTGCAAGCAGTTTTTATCAAACATCGTGTACCACAATGCACCGTACTGGAAAACACGCCTCAAGTTGAACATGATAGGATGGAAGATCTCCTACCCTTAAGCCAGAGTGTCGTTCTTCACTTCCCATTCGACGTTCCCGTTGCTATGCTGGCGACGGTCCTCTCCACCAGGCCTCTGGGTAGATGCTGGGTTGTGATTGGATATCCTGTCTCCCCACGGGTTCGCGTCGAAAGCCTCCGTACTCTTTTCCTAGAACAGGAGAAATTTCATGCTCGTCTATCATGCCATTGTCTAAGCGTACTCCGGGTCTCGCTGCAGTTCTCACGAAAACAATGTGTCGTCTCTTGTTATTGTTCGCTGTGTTTGACCCTTTTTTTTCTGAACGCTATCCTGGCGCAGCGTGACGTCGTTTCCAAAACGGCACACCTACTGCCTGTCGTAAATATCCGTTGTCGCCAGTAATTCGTTCCCCTGCTGTTTACAAGTTCGATTCTATTATTTTAGGTATCGATGTCCGTCCTCGTATAGGGTATATACTATTGTGTGACTTACACTCTTTTTATTCTTTACTAGTACTCTTACAAATTAACCCGGCAGTGTGTCCGTCACAGTTTCTCCTCTAAATTGGTACTTGACACAATTTCCATTATCTGACATTTGCAGGCTGTAAATCTCGTGTTTTAGTCGAGTCTGTCACGGCCAACCCTGTGCCCTATTGTACAACTATGTGAAACGTACTTGCATTGTCTGAAGTAAACGTTCACTTGACACTTCTACACACATTTCTTTATTTATTGCTCGTGGGCTGAGTAGGTGTGTCATGCTGAATGTAACGTCTTTTCAGTCACAATAAAATTTTTTAAATTTTTGGTTGTTACAGGTGTCTTTATCAAAGATATGCCAAAAGCTTAAATATAACATACAGCAAACAAAAATAGTTTTGTGTAAGAAAAGATGTTAATTTTAAAAAGCAACTACTGAAAATAAGGAAAAGTAAAATGCCCTTTGTGTGGAGCGACGTGTAGAGCTGTTTATGGTGAGATAGTTTCAGGAATGATGATGCATTTCTTCTTCTTCTTCTTCTTCTTCTTCTTCTTCTTCTTCTTCTTCTTCTTCTTCTGCTGCTGCTGCTGCTGCTGCTGCTGCTGTTGCTGATTTTTTTCCTCCTATCCGATTTCCCAGCTGATTTGGTTTCATTTGCCTCCACCGTTTCTTGGTTTACCAACGCTTCTTCTGCTGTGAGAACGCAATTATGAATTAGTTTGGGATTCTGTTGTCTGGCATCCCATTTAGATGACTTTCCAATTATCTCTACTTACAGAATTTATTGCAAATAAAACTTATCTAAAATTTTTCTCGCAAATTTCATTTTGAAAGTCTACCTAGTCGACGTTTTCTTAATCTCATCTGTTATCGTAACTAATAGTACCTACTGGGAATATGCGTCTGCAGTATATTACAAAGATCGTCAGCCTGACAGACCAGTTAAAGCAGGGTCATAGTTAGACTATGTACCAGAAAAAAAATCGAAAACCACTGTTGAAAAGTCAGAAACATAAGATTTCAAAAATTGATTTTAAAACTATTTTAAGTAATTGGAAAACAGTTGAATCTGTAATACCTTAATCCGTTTCGACAACTAAAAATAAGACAAGTACGAACGTAAAGCATTACAGAATTGTAAAAAAAATTAGAGATTTAAAAAATTTGAATCGAAAGATCAATTTTTTACTATAGAAAAGAATCTATGGTAACTGTTTTAAAATTAAATATTTCAATTAACTATATAACTGGGTACGGTAATATATAAATATAAATTATTTATGTACAATAACATTAGCGTACAGTGCTTAAATGTAACTAAAATAAACTTATATAATGTTCAATAATAGTTTTATTAAATATGATTTGCCCAAGGCTGTACTCTATTTAAAATGTTCTCTAGCACTTCATTATAGTGTAAGTGTTTTTAAAACGAATGTTTTATTATTAGAAATTAAATACAGAATAACGCATAACATTAACTTATCTGTTAATTTTCATTTACACCTAAGTTCAAAACAAAGTTATATAGGTTAATAAAATTGTTATTAAAACGCATTTAACAACGCAGTAAAACAATTGTATCTATAACAAACAAATTTTGTTTGTGTTGCGAAGTTTGTGTTAACTTCAGTACACGATATATCTCAAAATATTAATTTATGTATCCCATAAAACGAATTAAGAAAAATAACAAAACAAATTATTGGAAGGTTACTACTTTTTTCGCTTAAACTCTTATTGGATGCATCGTTGGTATTTTAAAAAATCAATAATTTATACCGTTTTGTTTGCGTTAAACAAAACAAATTATAAGTTTGCCAATATTCTAGTTGTAGGTTTAGTTTTAAAACTAAAGTACCATTAGCCTACTGGGAATCAAATTTTATTCTCAAATGTTGTGAAATAAATTTCATCAGAAACAAAGAAAACAGAAAATAAATAAAATAAAAATCTGATAATTTTCTATACTGCATTTCACTTAAAATTATATGCTATCCATTTTGTGATAGAGCCTACTTATGTGAGCTGAGTGTTTTACAGTACCGCTACTCTTTGTTTTAAACACCTTGCTTATTCTACGATACTTTGCAGAATACAAGTTTATAATGGACGTTGGACTTCTCAATTTATACTGGACAAAGCCGAAAAACGGGTTTTCTTTGTTTTTATAAAAATTGACATTTTTAATGGGTAGGTGTTATTTATGTTACAAATTTACGCAATAATAATGTTGCTTACTTACGCCTTACATATACACACAATACGCAGTAGCATGTACGACAAATGCTGAATTTGAGAACAAAAACTAAGTAGTAGCATGTAATAATGAAGTCCAGTTTAATAACTTCCAGTAGAGATGCGGAGCCACGACAGCACATTGCGGTTGCACAGTCCGCAGATTAGTTTTAAGCAAGAATAATGTATTTTTCTGTAGGTCTCGTGGGACTTCCAGCTGATTCAGGAAATTTGTCTCATTGTTGAGACCGATTCTAAATTGGATTACGGAATTAATCCGCATAACGAACAAAAGTTACGTAAGTCAGACGAGAACCAATAACACATAATATACGATACTGAATTTTATAAGTCTCAAACCTGTGTCGCACGTGTTTGCCGTTGCCTGAACTTAATACTTGAATTGTCAATGAACAATTGCAACAATAAAAATTGTGTTCCGGGTTTGCAGAGAGTCTGAAACAGGGAGGAAAATAAAGTAAAAATAGTGAGAGAATACACGACGCAAACTTCCACCCGTGGCAAAAGTTTGGATACTCGTGTTTAGATACTAATAAAAATGAACGAATATGTTAATTTCCACACAAGGTTTCCCAAAATTTAGCTGTAACTTTTACGCTTTTTACTGTTACCAAAAAAATATATTTTATAGAATTGTAATGTTAATTCGTTTTTAATAACAAATAAATTATATTCGTTTTTTCTTACAATATATTTTTTTATATATCTACACTGCTTCAACAGTTTCAAACTGCCATCTCCACAATATTTAAAAAAAATAAAAACAAATATAATTTATATATTACTAAAAATAATTACAGAAGATTAATGTGGGTAGATATAAATATTATTTTGTTATAATAAAAAAAAATACGAAATCAAAAAGTATCCGTTTCGTCTTTCTCGGAGAAACTGGAAACTGGTATTTTAAAATTAATTCTAAAAAATTCGTCGTGAGGTTATTAGAAAATTTTGCCCAGTTATTTTCAGAGTCTTCTGAGTATGTACTGTAAGTTACTACGCATTAACTTTATTAAAACAATGTTATTACTGTTTATGTTTAGCTGCTCTTTCTTACCGAGGAAAATGTGGATAAAGTCAAAATTTTAATCGTTTTAATTATTTTCAACTCTCCGTTTGTACCAACCTATTTAAAAAATATATGTGCACTAGCTGTTACCTGCGTCTTCGCACGCGAATATTTGACTTTTAATACGTATTTTAATAAATTTTTATTGTCTATGTTATAACGGAAAGAATAGTATATATAGATTATGGGCGATCGTGTTCCTTCCTTAACAGCTTCACTTTGGAGTCGTCAATTTATAACGAAAAGAAAGGCTTAAAGTGTGTGTTGTGTTGTAAAATGTCGGGCGTTACCTTCGCGCACTTTTGTTACTTACTCTGTTGACTGGATCCTCTGCAGTGATGTAGTCCTGTAACACAACTTAATACTATGCTTTTTGTGGGCGCCACTTGGAAACGTTTGTTCCAAGAAAAAAATGTGATTGATAAAATTTTGAAATCTACGAAAAGATTTAAACAAGTCAGTTTAGCTTGGAAAAATCAGTTAAGTTTAATGATTCTTCAAAAACAAACAAATCGTCTGAAGGACTAACATTCATAGAAAAAAATTATAAAATTGCAGAGAAAAAATTTTACAAGTTATTATTATTGACAATTTTTTATATATCCAATCAAGTATCGGCTAGCATATTTCGGATTTTGACTCAGTTGAAAAGCATGAGTTTAATACGTGAAAAATCTTTACTCTCAGGACGTGACTCCTTTGAACTACCAAGACATATCAATTAGATGCCTTACAAGAAAAAACTAAGTGATTTGAAGGTGTATGTGCGGCGTGTGAAGTACAACTGCGTGATAAAATTAACCAGGTAACAAATGACTTTAATTTTGGTAACTCACGTTCCAATGGTTATTTATTCTCGCACTGGACACTCCTTTCGGGTAGTTTCTCAATCTCGCCTCTTCGGGTGTACACTGAATCTATTTTAAGTCAAATTTTGCGATCGTTTACTTTTTCCGCACTTTTGTAAAAACGTTTGGCAGTAGAATATCGTTCAAACGCCGCCACTACGAATCATCTGTTTAGCGTTGATTCAGAATCGGCCACCGCAGCGCTGATTCCCATGTTGACGAGAAGAAAGGCTTGTTGTGTATGTGTTTGTTTACGTTAGGGGGAATTATTGTCACGTTAGTCAGTCTATGCGAACACAGCAGAATTCGTTCTCTATTTAAATTTTTGGTCCCTCCTGGGCCGTGGACGTTCTGGCTGCGTGATTTCTATTAAAATTTTGCCGTATCACTGCTCTATTTCAGCGATACATTTGGCGTAGATCTCGTTGAGGTTAAGTCAGTCGGTATGTCTTTGTACGGGAAAAGCCTTTCTCCGTGTCTTGTCGATTTCTCGCTTCTTCGGTTTCGCCTTAGCTGCGTTGATCAGTGTCGTGGGTGATGCATCAGTTCTGGAGTTCGAGTTTCAAGTGTTTTTTGGGTCGAATTTGGTCTCTCTTTTATACTAATTCAGGTTGACTGTTTTCATCGACTTCCGGTATATTTGTGTAAAATTCTTTCTAGATTGTTCGAGAATAAACGAAATGGAATGTCATGGAACAATTTTCACTTCCGTAGAAGCATTTAGAACGAATTTCTTATTCTTCATACTAAGGATATTTCAAAAATTACTCTGGTATTTATCAAAGAGTTTTACATTAGTACTCACAATTTGTATGCCATTAATACATTTAGATTCCCTGTTTTCAACTGAATCTAGCGATACTAAATATGATTGGTTTCTAATTAACTTAAGTTTAATAAACAATACAATATACAACTCTCACCTTGAGTTGTTGTCATTGAAAACTCAATTTTTATAACAAAAATTGTTGTGGAGTTACTAAGTTCCTTCCACAAGCTGAACATCTAATACTACTACCTTCCTACAACAAAATAAACAAATTTTAGCATAGATAAAACACAAATAAATACAATTTTATATGGCCTCTGCTCATGGCCTAGATTCTTGTCAGTTTTCTAACACAGTGATTAGTCTTTTTCTTTAATATATGTATTATTTCACTTCTGTACACACAGAGTTTATTATTTTGTCTATCTTTTGTGATACCTGGTTACTCTGTACATATATTATATTTATCACAAGATGACATAGCATCATTGATTGGTCTTGAGATGTCCTTTTTTCATAGTGTGACAAATCTCACTCTTATTAGTTAAATTCTTTTAGAATTGACTTTACTTTCAACTGAGTTTGTTCCTTATTAAGGTATACTGATGTATTGTACCTTTCTATCTTATTTTTGTTAGCATTATGTAAGTATTTAGCCAGATATGATTATTTTTGTACTGGTTGATTGGCTTCAGCCATACATTGTATAGGTAAACATTTTGATAACTTGACTATTACAATGTTATAGTTAGTCAAATATATTAGTATAGTAGCTTTATATCATATTACAACTTTCTAATGCAATTTGGTTGCATTTTGGCAACATTAAATTCATAAATTATACAATATTAGATGCCTATTACATGTTTTTAGTTAGTACTGTTATTGGCTATTTTGGCTGCTTTTTATTCATTTGACAGCTTCCTTTATTTATGATAAATTGTTCACTATTGTCTGCTTGACAATTACATATAGTCTTTATTTAAATCTGATAATAATTGATTTTTTCATGAAATCTTGGTGTATGGTCTCAAATCCAACACATTAATATTTTTTGTCATAACAAATATATCATTTTTATTCTAACTTAAACTCTTTCTAATAATGTATTTAAATCATTTAATACATTTATTTTATTTACATTACATAATATAATAATGGATCATGTCCATTTATTCACAAAAAATAGTTCTTAATACTCTATTCAGAGTTATAAAACTTAATAATTAATGACTTTATTTTGGTTGATTCTGACATTATTTCTCTCTCTTATAGTGTCTTATGGTTTTTTCACTGTTATTCACTTTAATAATATATATGGGGTTTGTGTCTTAGTCAAAGTCTGGTCGTTTTTTCATGTTAGTAGAAATAATTATTATACAAATCTACACAATTTTTTAGGACTACTTGGGTTCGATACAGTTCACCTCACTTTCCTCTTACGATAACTTACTATGTAAATGATTTCTTTTATGGAACGTTCTGTGACGTTACATATGCCTCTCCGTTAAAGTTGATAATTTTGGAAAAACATATCTTTGGTTTTGATGAAATTATCATCTCTATAATAACCTTTTATTAGCTTCTTTATATTTCATTATTTTATCTTATAATTAAATTCCTGTACTACTCCTTTAATATATTAATCCAACTCAATATTCCTATTTCGTTCTTTGTCGTATCACCTATTCCTTTCCTTTTTACCTTGATGTTATTTAATTAATCTTTGATATAATTCCCTATCAATTCCCTAACTTTCATAGAGGGTTGGGAGTCAGAGTGGCTCGCTATGGCATACATTCTCTGCCCTTCCTATCTATAACTACTGAAATCAGAGGCAACACATCCCTGTTCAGAAAATAATAATTGCACCTTTGCAACAAATAATAATAATAATAATAATAAAAAAAATACAATATTCAAAGATCATAGGCTCCTACACATAAATTCCCTTTCTTAAACTCTTCTGATTAATTCACAATTATATTAATATATCGTTCTCCTCAGGTTAAAATTATCGTTTAAAATCATTCAATGTTAATAGCTATATTCATATTCATCATTACCTTCTTATGTAACACACTGTTCTTCCCTTTTTTTTTTTTTTTTTTTTTTCATTTATCATTTCCATTTAAATATCAAATATCTGACAGTATTTCTCCTTCTTTTCTCCTTTACTAAGTGTCCTTCTCGTAATATTCATTTATAATAATCTCTCTCCTTCTCTAAGTACGGGTAAGTTGGTAAATATACGTTGACATGGCTATTGGAAATAAATCTATATTTTATATATATCTTTATGCCTTTGGTGTAAGGTGTCCTTCTCGTAATATTTATTAAATAATAATAATCTCTCTCCTTCTCTAAGTACGGGTAAGTTGGTAAATATACGTTGACATGGCTATTGGAAATAAATCTTGCCTATAGTGGAATGTGTCCATCTCGTAATATTTATTTATAATAATCTCTCTCCTTCTCTAAGTACGGGTAAGTTGGTAAATATACGTTGACATGGCTATTGGAAATAAATCTTGCCTATAGTGGAATGTGTCCATCTCGTAATATTTATTAATAATAATCTCTATACAATAATATTTATATTTATTTAATAATCTCTACCTCCTTTCTAATTATGGCTAAGTTGAAAAATTCGCGTTAACATGTTTAGTCAAGGTACCTTCTTAATGATGCTGTATTTGACTTTGGTTTTTGGTCATGGTACTTGCTCACTGATTGAGTATTTGACTTGTGATTTTTAATCATGGTATTTTTTTAATGAAGTCTGGTTATACGTACCTTTTACCTTGTTCCTAATTGTGTCAGTTACCTCGTAGGTATTGTTTTTATTGTCTCTGGTTATCGTGAAAGGCCCTGTATATAAGAGTAGCAATTTCCTCGTTATGCCTTGTATAGCACTGGGCAATTCTCTATTTTTAACTAACACCTTTTCACCTACCTCATATTTAATTGCCTTAGGCTGTGATTTGATATATTTTTTCCGCTGCTGTTCCGTTTTTTCTAACACCTTATTATAAAATTTTGCCCCTTCAAATTGGTATGCGGGTTCGCCGGGAAAATTAATAATTTCTTTTATCTCTCGTGGTGGGGGTCTTTCGAACATAACCGTGTATGGCGACATCTCGATGGTATTGTGATGCGAGAAATTGAGAAAATCCTCGGTAGAGGCTACATATTCATGCCATCTTTTCTGCTCGTTATGGCAGTATGTTCTTAGTAACCGTCCTACCTCCCGTAACACTCTCTCGGCTGGGTTACTATTCGGGTGATATACGGACGTCTTGTACGTTTTTATTCCGTGTTCTCCCAGGTTTTCCTTCCAAAGTTTTCCCCTAAACTGGGTACCGTGGTCCGTAATTATAGAATCCGGTCGGCCCACTTCCATTATATAACGCTTGATTATTATGTCTATTATTTTCCTGGTCGTTGCCCTAGTTATTGGGTATAGCTTTGTATACTTGCTAAAGTGGTCGAAAATGATTACGATAAATTTATATCGGTGTCTCCCAGCGCTGCGTGGAAAGGGTCCGCAGATATCGAGAAATACCTTTTCCAATTTTTCGGTAGATAATACGGGTATCATGACCCCTTCCTTCCTCTCGTTATCACACTTTACTTTTTGACAAATATCGCACGACCGTATCGCCAGTTGCACCTTCTTATTCATCCCTTTGATGTATGTTTGCTCTTCCAATGCCTTCCTTACTTTGAGGGCACCCATATGTCCGTACCTATCGTGATAGTCGATTATTAGCGGTCTCTCTATCGCTGGTGGAATTACTAATTTTCAATTCTCCTGGTGCGGGGTATTCCTTATAAACAAAGTGTCATTGTGTATACAATAAAATCTGTTTATGACCTCATCGCCTTCCTGTACTCTTTTTCTAATATCTCCTAATTTCGGATCGGCCTCTTGTTGTGACTTTATTTCGTGCAAAATATCTTTTAAATCCTCCCTGCTCTTGATAATGTGATAAACCTTGGCTAATTGTTCCTTTTCGCCGTCAAAGGTTTGGTCTGGTATATTGACGCGAGATAAGACGTCGGCTGCTACATTCTGTTTGCCGGGTATATATTCCCATGTGATATTATACTCTTGCAAGGCCAAAACCCATCTCGTCAGCCTTCCGTGGTTCAGTTTACAATGCTTTAAAAATGATATAGATTTGTGGTCGCTTCTAACTGTTATGGGGTACCCTAATATATATGTCCTACATTTACCGCATGCGAAAACTACACTCAACAGTTCTTTTTCGGTAGTATTGTAGTTTCGTTCGCAACTGTTCAGCACGCGGCTAGCAAAGCTAATTACTAAATGGTTACCGTCCTGATCTTCCTGATAGAGGGCTGCACCTAAACTCACGTTACTGGCATCGCAGTTTAGAAAAAATGGTTTTGTAAAGTCGGGATGATGCAACATTATTGTTTCTAAAAACTTTTCCTTTATGATATTGAGCACTCCATCTTGCTCTGGTCCCCAAGTCCATTTGTCTTTAGCTGATAACTGCTTTTGGAACCTGGCAGTTAGTTCTGAGTAATTGGACCGAAACTTTCTGTAATAGTTGCAGATTCCTAAAAATGACTGCAGCTGTTTCCTATTCTTTGGGGTGGGGAACTTCTGTAGGGCCTCTACCTTTTCCTTGGATGGAGTAATCCCTTGTTCTGTTAAATTAAATCCTAAAAATTTCACCTCATTTGCAATGAATTGGGACTTGTCTAATTTGAGGGTGATATTATTCTCTGATAATTTCTCTAACACCTGTTCAACCCTATTACAATGGTCGTCCCAATTCGCTGAAGTTACCAGTAGGTCGTCGACGTATACTGTCGTAAACTTCAGTACTTCCTGCCCCAATATTCTGTCCATTATCTTTACAAACACCGCCACAGAATTTATTAAGCCAAAAGGTAACCGCTTAAACTGATAGTTTCTGCCCTCGAATATGAATGCCATATATTTCCTACTATCAGGGTGGAGTTCTACCTGCCAGTATCCGCATACCGTATCCCATGAGCTTATATATCTGATTCCGTGGAACTTTTTTAATATCTCCTCTATCTCCCCAGGTGATGTGCGGTCGTTAACAATCATTTTGTTAATCTCCCTAGCATCGAGACATATACGTACCTTTCCGTTCTTTTTTGGCACCGCTATGATTGGGCTGGTAAAGGGCGAATGACTATACTCGATTATGTCGTCCTCTATCATCCTGTTCAATTCTTCCCTGACTTCGTTCTTTAGCGAGTATGCGATCGGGTACGATTTCCTGTTAAATTCCACCGGATTTTTGAATTTTATGGTGCAGTGATAATCTCTGGCTTTACCTGGAGCGTTCGAGAATATGTGTTTATAATGGTTGTATACCTCGATTAATTGTTCCGCCTGTTTTTCGCTGATCAGACCCCTTGCTTTCGTCCTTTGGAAATCCCGTATTTCTTCTAACTTTTCTAACCACAACTCTGGGTTTTCCTCCTGATATAATGGCATATTGATTGGACGATCGGTACAATAATAATGGTTCACTATCGCTTGATAAGGTGTATTGTCTGTACCACTTCCTTGGACATCGATTAAATTATTGGTCCAAATCCCCTTGTTAGTCTTAAAAGTTATCACCTTACTTTCCAAATCTATTACAGCATTGTATGGCCTAAGTATATCGCAGCCTATTAGTATACTCATGGGTAAATTACTCGCTACTAATAACCCTATTGGTATTGTTACCCCATTACTAGTCATCTCTAACGACACCTGTTTCTTTATTGATTTATTTTGCCTCCCCGTTGCTCCGACTAAAATAATGTTATTTATAGGTAGAGTGGGTATTGGTAAATTACTATTTTGTTTAATCCGCTCTAACTCAATGCTATCGATAAGTGACACATTTGACCCCGTGTCAATGAGTAGTATCGCTTCTATGCCATTGATATATGCTTTAATCTGCACGATACTATTATTCCCTTGGTTACTATTTTTAATGATATTATCACCTTCTTCTAATAACTCCTCTCTAATATCCTTAAGGTAATTATTTATTCTTAATATAGTCCCGTCTTTGTCCTGTCTATGTTCGTAATTAGTCACCCCATAATATTGGTTCAGTGAAGGGCGGTTTTCCTTTTTCACTGCCGCGTTTAGTTTAAATGAGCCACTGTCTCATTGGTCCGGTCTCCCGGAACATTGGGTTGCTGACCCGTCTGTGTTTCCTGCCTGACCTCGGGATTACCGTTAATAGGTTGGTTATTCGCCGTGTTACCCTGGCTACCTGGCGCCTGTTGTGGGTAAAACATGTAAGTGGGTACATTAGGTGGATATGGCCGTCGGTTATTGGCCATTGTATAATTTACCTGGGGCCTATATTCATTTTGGTTTCTCCTATCGCCTCCTCCTTGGTTTCCCTCGCTACGATAACCATTACGTTGACCATAATTACTTCCTCTATAATTATTCCCGCGATAACCGTTTCCCTGGTGGAAGTTCCTACCGTAGTTATTCCCGGTGTAATTACCTCTGTTTGGTCCCGGATAGTTGCGATTATTTGGACCCTGAGTGTTATCATTTCGGCCATTTGGTGGGATATTATTATTCTGATTATTGGTGTTTAGATTATTACCGTTCCCACCTCCATTCCGGTTTGGTCCGTTATTATTGTTGTTGTACTCTACCTTACGATTGGGGGGTTGGTAATCCTGGAACCTTCCTGTGGATTCGCAATTTTCCAATAATTTGGCCAGATCGGCTATTTTGCTAATCTGTTGGTATAATTGGGCATCCTTGATACCATAGCTGTAATGTCCAGCTAATTGCCTTACCAAACATTCTTCTGCGATCGGCGGTATCAACTTCCGTGCTAAACATACCTTTCCCAGGAAATAAGACGTCGGGGACTGCCCATAGGACGCGTCGTATTTGCCATAGAAAATGTCCATTCTTACCCTGTTTTGTGCGGTCTCTGATCAATACTTTTCCTTAAACTGGCGTTTAAACTCTGCTAAATTCGTTATTTCGGGTCGTACCGCTATCCACCAGTTATCCTTAGTATTTTTAAACGTCTCGTCAAGCATCTCTCTTATCCTGTCCCACCTTGTTTCTCTATTTCTCCCAATAAACTCCTCCATTCTTTCCAAAAATTCCATTGGGTTTCGTCGATAGTTCTGGAAGTTGATTACTTCCCTGTTTTCACCATGACACGTATGAGTGTTTAGTATTGGTGTGTCTCTCAGCGCCTCTAATCTTTCCTGCAGGTTTTTCTCTCTCTGGTCTATTTCCAGTATACTATTTTTGTTAGTTTTTATCTGTTCATCCAGCCTGTTAGCGATGTCATATGTTTTCTGCATCCTCTCGCTAACGTCTTTCTGGACTTCTCCCACCTCCTGCATGATGGCGTCTTGGTTCTGCCTTACCCTGTTTTCGAGATTTCTAACATCTTGTTTGGTCTCTACTGTTAGTTCCTCTATATTTTCGAAACGTGTATTGTTTCCCTCCTGTAACCTTTCCAACTGTTTCTCCATGTTTTCGACCTTCCTGTCACTATCGATTTTATTATCATTGATCGTTTTGTTTACTGTTTCGTATTTTATGCTAATTTCTTTTTTCAGGGACTCTATACATTTTTTATTCGCCTCCTGAAATAGCTCTAGCTTTTTCCCATTGTCATCTATTTTCTCGGTTATATCCTTCCTTAAAGATTCTATGTTTTTGTCTAATTTCTCCTTATTTCTGTTCATATTTTCTTCCATCCTTTGGAACATTTGTTCATTACTTTTTTTAGTATTTTCGTTCATGTCCTCCTTCAAAGATTCTGTGTTTTTGTTCATTTTTTCTTCCATCCTTTGGAACATTTGCTCATTATTTTTTGGAGCATCGTCATTATTATATTCACGTCAACACTCCCTGTTATTTTTTCTGGTTCGGGTTTCTCTGTCTGTTCTACCATTTGTATGGGTTCTTCTCCCGTTTGCTCCTCTAATTCGTCTGCCATTTGTACCGGTCTTTCCACTTCTAGTGTGGGCGGTTCTAATTCCGTTTCCTCGACCTGTACTGTTTCTCCGTCTTCCAAACTTAACTCGGGTTCTACAGTCTTCTTCACCTTTTTTCCCTTAGGTTGCGGCATTTTGATCTGTTGGTAGTTGCCGGGCTTGTTCCGTCTTTTTCAAGCCTCACAAGTTGGGCTGCCAATTTATAACGGAAAGAATAGTATATATAGATTATGGGCGATCGTGTTCCTTCCTTAACAGCTTCACTTTGGAGTCGTCAATTTATAACGAAAAGAAAGGCTTAAAGTGTGTGTTGTGTTGTAAAATGTCGGACGTTACCTCCGCGCACTTTTGTTACTTACTCTGTTGACTGGATCATCTGCAGTGATGTAGTCTTGTAACACAACTTAATACTATGCTTTTTGTGGGCGCCACTTGGAAACGTTTGTTGCAAGAAAAAAATGTGATTGATAAAATTTTTAAATCTACGAAAAGATTTAAACAAGTCAGTTTAGCTTGGAAAAATCAGTTAAGTTTAATGATTCTTCAAAAACAAACAAATCGTCTGAAGGACTAACATTCATAGAAAAAAATTATAAAATTGCAGAGAAAAAATTTTACAAGTTATTATTATTGACAATTTTTTATATATCCAATCAAGTATCGGCTAGCATATTTCGGATTTTGACTCAGTTGAAAAGCATGAGTTTAATACGTGAAAAATCTTTACTCTCAGGACGTGACTCCTTTGAACTACCAAGACATATCAATTAGATGCCTTACAAGAAAAAACTAAGTGATTTGAAGGTGTATGTGCGGCGTGTGAAGTACAACTGCGTGATAAAATTAACCAGGTAACAAATGACTTTAATTTTGGTAACTCACGTTCCAATGGTTATTTATTCTCGCACTGGACACTCCTTTCGGGTAGTTTCTCAATCTCGCCTCTTCGGGTGTACACTGAATCTATTGTAAGTCAAATTTTGCGATCGTTTACTTTTTCCGCACTTTTGTAAAAACGTTTGGCAGTAGAATATCGTTCAAACGCCGCCACTACGAATCATCTGTTTAGCGTTGATTCAGAAATCGGCCACCGCAGCGCTGATTCCCATGTTGACGAGAAGAAAGGCTTGTTGTGTATGTGTTTGTTTACGTTAGGGGGAATTATTGTCACGTTAGTCAGTCTATGCGAACACAGCAGAATTCGTTCTCTATTTAAATTTTTGGTCCCTCCTGGGCCGTGGACGTTCTGGCTGCGTGATTTCTATTAAAATTTTGCCGTATCACTGCTCTATTTCAGCGATACATTTGGCGTAGATCTCGTTGAGGTTAAGTCAGTCGGTATGTCTTTGTACGGGAAAAGCCTTTCTCCGTGTCTTGTCGATTTCTCGCCTCTTCGGTTTCGCCTTAGCTGCGTTGATCAGTGTCGTGGGTGATGCATCAGTTCTGGAGTTCAAGTTTCAAGTGTTTTTTGGGTCAAATTTGGTCTCTCTTTTGTACTAATTCAGGTTGACTGTTTTCATCGACTTCCGGTATATTTGTGTAAAATTCTTTCTAGATTGTTCGAGAATAAACGAAATGGATTGTCATGGAACAATTTTCACTTCCGTAGAAGCTTTTAGAACGAATTTCTTATTCTTCATACTAAGGATATTTCAAAAATTACTCTGGTATTTATCAAACAGTTTTACATTAGTACTCACAATTTGTATGCCATTAATACATTTAGATTCCCTGTTTTCAACTGAATCTAGCGATACTAAATATGATTGGTTTCTAATTAACTTAAGTCTAATAAACAATACAATATACAACTCTCACCTTGAGTTGTTGTCATTGAAAACTCAATTTTTATAACAAAAATTGTTGTGGAGTTACTAAGTTCCTTCCACAAGCTGAACATCTAATACTACTACCTTCCTACAACAAAATAAACAAATTTTAGCATAGATAAAACACAATTAAATACAATTTTATATGGCCTCTGCTCATGGCCTAGATTCTTGTCAGTTTTCTAACACAATGATTAGTCTTTTTCTTTAATATATGTATTATTTCACTGGTGTACACACAGAGTTTATTATTTTGTCTATCTTTTGTGATACCTGGTTACTCTGTACATATATTATATTTATCACAAGATGACATAGCATCATTGATTGGTCTTGAGATGTCCTTTTTTCATAGTGTGACAAATCTCACTCTTATTAGTTAAATTCTTTTAGAATTGACTTTACTTTCAACTGAGTTTGTTCCTTATTAAGGTATACTGATGTACTGTACCTTTCTATCTTATTTTTGTTAGCATTATGTAAGTATTTAGCCAGATATGATTATTTTTGTACTGGATGATTGGCTTCAGCCATACATGGTATAGGTAAACATTTTGATAACTTGACTATTACAATGTTATAGTTAGTCAAATATATTAGTATAGTAGCTTTATATCATATTACAACTTTCTAATGCAATTTGGTTGCATTTTGGCAACATTAAATTCATAAATTATACAATATTAGATGCCTATTACATGTTTTTAGTTAGTACTGTTTTTGGCTATTTTGGCTGCTTTTTATTCATTTGACAGCTTCCTCCTTTATTTAAGATAAATTGTTCACTATTGTCTGCTTGACAATTACATATAGTTTTTATTTAAATCTGATAATAATTGATTTTTTCATGAAATCTTGGTGTATGGTCTCAAATCCAACACATTAATATTTTTTGTCATAACAAATATATCATTTTTATTCTAACTTAAACTCTTTCTAATAATGTATTTAAATCATTTAATACATTTATTTTATTTACATTACATAATATAATAATGGATCATGTCCATTTATTCACAAAAAATAGTTCTTAATACTCTATTCAGAGTTATAAAACTTAATAATTAATGACTTTATTTTGGTTGATTCTGACATTATTTCTCTCTCTTATAGTGTCTTATGGTTTTTTCACTGTTATTCACTTTAATAATATATATGGGGTTTGTGTCTTAGTCAAAGTCTGGTTGTTTTTTCATGTTAGTAGAAATAATTATTATACAAATCTACACAATTTTTTAGAACTACTTGGGTTCGATACAGTTCACCTCACTTTCCTCTTACGATAACTTACTATGTAAATGATTTCTTTTATGGAACGTTCTGTGACGTTACAATGTTTATATGGCGTTCGGTCAGCTCGTATACCAATTTTGTACTCTCCAGTCGGCATTCTCTCGAAAGCTATTTTGAACACGTGTACTAAATTGTTATGTTGGTGTAACAGCCTTTGTAAATTTAAAATAATATCCTTTCTTATATCGGGGATGATTTCATAGCGTCGATCGGCCTGGCTTGATCGTTTCCCATGAAATAGATTTGTGAAAACTTCGGATTTTCATTTGGGACAGTGAGCAACGACCCGAGTTTGTGATATATTTATCCTTACACTTTAAAAGTTGGCATAAAATCATCAGTTTCTTCTATTGCTGCTGTCGTACTGAAAGATGTCATCTGAAAGCATGAATTGTATTTCCGAATATTTTGGAGAAAATGCTTGGATTCTGAAGTCGTTCCTGACATGTACGAACGAAGTGGTTCTGGTGATTGATTCAGTGGTTGTAAAATTACTTTTTCATTAGAGCAGCACATCCCAGGCAATTCAGTTTTAAATTTTGTGGCTTGACAGATTTCGCATATCAAATCCATTTTGCCGATTGTAACTTTTGGATGTGAAAAATAGTCATAATTTGGTTCATACTGAAAAGCCTAAAAAATCAATTACCTCGTCTGCCCAATTGTCTGACTTGAGCATGCCGTATGCGGTCATTTTCAAGCCGATATTCACGTCGTTCTGGTAATTCCACATCCCTTAATTCAGCCTGCCTCACGCGTTTCCGCTCGACGCGCTCCCTATGATCCTCAGGTGTTTCCGCGGCCCTTAATTCAGCTTGCCTTCTTCGTTGTTGGTCTACGCGCTCCCTATTATCCTCAAGTGTCTCCGCGGCCATACTATCTGCCTGTCTTCTTCGTTGTTGTTCAAGCCGACACTCACGTTCCTCGGGTGTCTCAGCTGCTCGCAATAACATTGATCGTTTAGCATTTGGATGGACCTGCCCAATACGTTGTTGTTTTTTCGGAGGCATTCCGCAAAGTAAGGTGATAAAGTACGCGTAATTCACAGGAGGGTTGATTTAAAAGGACGTGAATAATAAGGAAACAAACGGGAGTTATTTGAAGGTGAAGTTTAAAAGGAGTGTTGTCAACTGAAATTTGAAAGGAGGGTCAGTTTGATAGGAAGTGAAGAGTAAGGAAAAACAAATGTAACTGTAAAGTTATTTGAAGGTGAAGTTTAAACGAAGTGTAGTTAAGGAAAACGAATAACTGAATGGAGAATAATTCAACCGAATTAATGTAACTAATACGACGATGAATGGGCAACTCAATAGAGAAACAGAAATGGTAAAAACTGTGAGAAGATATAACTCTCACGTACTGTTTACTTGTCTTCAAAGTCGAAGTAAAAACTGATCAATACGGGCGATCGCTGCGCCTTAGGGTACGGTTGGGAAACGCATTGAATTTAACACACAGGCAAAAATTAAATTGGTCACACGGACGTGGAAAAAGCGCACGGTCGTCAACTCTGCTGCATTTTCAACGTCTCCCGCATCGAAACGCAACGTCCTGCGTTTTATTTACGTTATTAACACGGACGAGGATAGATAAACGCACTGTTCAAAGACGCCGCTAAATAGCATTTGTATATTTATTTGTTACTATGGTAACTAATCCTGGTCTCCATGCTCTTGTTGACCTCTTAAGTACTAGTATTTAATATTTTTCATTACTACTTATTCATTGCATGATCAGAAATACGTATAAACATAAATTTTATAATCGTTTAAGACAAACAAAAAATACATAGACAAAATATATAGAATTACAAAATATATAAACGTATCTGCTTTTTCAAATTATGTCAACACAACTATCCGTTAACTCAAATCGTTAGGTTCTTTTTTTTTAAGTGTTACTGCGTTAGGAGCATTGTATATACACATTAAACGTTATGTTTTCCTCAACCATGGCTTTTATTTATTTCAGCAGTAAACTAAAAACGAAAAACCTTTGTCACTTAACCTCATAAATATTTTCGCTTTGTGTTAAGAAATAGGACAATTTACAATTAGTACACTTCTTGTTTTCCACATCGTAATATATCGATACAACCGCATATTAAAAAAATCGAAAATGTACTGCAAGAACGGATAAATATACAATTCCGATGCCGCTAAATAGGATTTGTTTATTTAATTGGTACTATGGTAATTTATTCTGGTCTCCATGATGTTGACATCTTTATACACGTCAACAAAAGGGCATAATCAAAAGGGCCTAAATCGTGCGAACAGGGCAGATTATCAAATTCCAAGTTACACAGTTTTTTTTGCCTTGTGTCATAGGTTACCTGTGCAAAATTTGGTGGCAATCGGTGAAACGGTGTGGATTTGTATTCAGTATACATAAATCCTCAGACTTTGAGTTTTATGTATATAGATACATATATGAATGTACTATTTTGTATCAAATGTTTTCGTTAGAGGAATGTACAGTGCGGTTAAAGGATCCGCTAAGTTTCTTTCTTAAACAAGCTATAGTAAATTAAAATTTATAATTATAAAGTATATTATGGTTATATATTATATTATAACCACACAAGTGTACGCCTATGCTGATGACATAGCTACTATCAGCAGAAATAAAAGAGGGATAGAGGAAAATCTACTAACACTAGATAGTGAAGAGCATAAAAGAGGTTTAAGGATAAATGAAGCTAAGACAAAATACATGGAACTTCAACGAAAAGTCACAAACAGCCAGGCATATCTATCAGTTGGCAATTGTACGTTTGAACGTGTCCAACAATTTTCTTACTTAGATTCACAAATTACTCAGGACAACTCTTGCAGCAATGAAATAAAGTCCCGCATCGCACGTGGAAACAGTTGTTATTTGCCATATGAAAAGCTTTTCAATCTAGGATGTTAAGCAAACAACTTAAACTGAATATTGTAAGTAGACGATATATCCGTCTAAATTTTTATAGTTGAATTATGATTATTATTAGTATTAATTAGTAGTCTCAGGGTTATTTTACTGTTAATGGGTCGTGCTCTCGGCTAATCGTTATTATTTAATATCAATTTTATTATTATTTTACCGTTTAATGACTTATTCCCCTCAATTCAACCTATTGTTGAATCCAGGATTGAATAAGTCGGTACTTACTCTTTTTTCGTCGGATTAGCTGTCTGTTTAAATAGTTTAATTTTATGTATTATATTCACTGTTAGGATGTCCACTTGACGTTCCGTTGACACTTTGTTGATCAGCGGTTGTGAGGAGATCAGTTGTTTCTTCCTATACACTAACATACACAAACATAGGCATGGTACACATAATAACTCATGTATAGTATTATTGTATAAGATTGTAAATATATTGATCTGAGCGGTTGTAAACAAAACATGGAATCATTCAATTTGAATAATTCGCATTCTCAGCATGGTACCAACCGCCTCGTTTTTCTCCTCTAAGCTGTATTTTTACTGATACAATAAAAGTCAACTCTTTCACCGGTCAAAAATAATAATGGTAATTTATTCAGATAACACACAGTGAAATTCAATACAATAAGGCGTTTTGCTCTTCTTTTTGGTTAACAATTAATATTTTAAAAGTGAACATTGACTCTAAAACAAATGATGAGCTCTAGTTGGCATGACTGCCTCTGGTTAGTAATACAATGTGTTTTGACAAACATATAGGTTATGTCGGATGGTTCGACTTGAAAATTTAATAATGATTATACTAATAAAAGTAGTAGGTTCTTTTAGCCTGCAAAATACACTTATTTGAAATAATAGCTACGGTTAGAACAAACATATAAAATAAAAATTCAATGATTATTAATGAAAAAAGATAAAATATGAACCACTGTTCATAGTTAGGCACATGCTTTATGTATGGTGTAGTGCAACCTTATTTGGTTAAAAGTAGTGAATTATTTATTATTAATTAATAGCAATTGTGATAACCCAGTATTAGGTACTACAATCATCTGTGAAATTGGATATTCCTATTTCAGGTAATGGTAATTTATTTTATTATAGCTATCGCACTCCGGCGAAAACTATTAATTGAATTTAGGAACAAAATATTTCATACTCTAGTCTACTGATAGCATAAGAGCACATATACTCTTCATTGATGTTACAATGTCTTTACTTATCCTAGGTATTTATTGTATACAAATTATTAAAACTGTCATTACTCAGAACGTTCAATTTCAACATTGTTCATTTGTATTTTATCAGTTCCCTTCTGTTAAGGATAGGGAATTTAATTGTTTCTATATTTCAATTTTTATCGCTTTTAGCGTTCAGTTATTATGCTTATAAACTAATCATAACATTATATTTGTAGTTGTGAATACTTGCGTCTCTCGTCGTTCGAAGGGTTACACTTTTTTAATTATAAACACTTTTTTAATTAATTAAAATTTATTAATTAATTATTTAAACTTGATCACAACACTGCACACACTCCTATGCGCATAAACTCCGAATAGAGTACACTTGTAAATATACTGCACTGATTCTTCAATGTAGGTAATCTATGTCTCACTTTGAGGTTAATATGGTTGACGCTGTGTTGCTGTCAAACGCACGTTTTTCTGAGGCGTCGGCGAGCGTGTAGTCCGCTTCGTTGTTGTTAAAAGACTGTATGTGGTTCCTCGGTTGGAATGATGAATTTCGGATTTTTTATAGGCTCTGATTGGTCAGTTTTTTCCAATTCGTTTATTTACGGTAGACCTCGTCAAAATAGACGCTATCATAAGCGTCAGTCTTTGGGAACAAGATTAACAAATTCTGGTTCACACGCCCACGCGGAAGGGCTAAGCACAATACAATTATTTTTAAAAGTCTAATATCTTTCTTATAATTGTACTGAGGATGTTGTGCTTACTCTCATTGTTCGTGTTTTTGAAAGACGATTAATTTGAGTCCCCTTATCATATATTTCTGATTAGGGTTAGCTGACTTAGCACTTAGCATTTATGCTTATTGTCCATTAAACCATTAATTATTAATATTTCATGGTTTTTATTTTATTTTCTATTGTAATGTCTCATTCTTAAGCTAATGTACAATTTTCCCTTAAAACTATGTCCTAATATTAATACTATGTCCGTTTTCATAGATTCACACTTAAACTTATTGTCATACATTTTTGTTTTGCTTATTACTCAGTAATAAGAGTATTTAATTAGCTTTTAACATGTTGTAATTAAATATTGATGGGTTAAGTCACTACTGACAGTGTTATTTTTTCCTACATTATTTGTTTAATGCCTTAACTATCACTTATGAATCAGGCTTGTTATGCCTATATGGCGTTACTTGGTAGTATGCTTAATATCATAGACATTTTAGTTGTATTGTTTTCTAATTGATAACTGAAATAGTCACTAGGACCTTATCGTTATTGTGATGCAGTTCATTCTGCATTTGACTCTGTTATTAGCAAAGTTTGGTTGCTGTAAACTTTACTTGCAGCTACTTGTCATAATGGTTTAGTTATAATTACATTTATATAAACGATTTAAATGGTTATTTTGGTTGCAATTGCTCACATGAATAATATTCTGTCTGACATCAAATCATTAATTGGGTTACTTTCTTTGTACAATGTGTTTATTACATAATTTTGGTTGCATAGTGTCACTTTGCCATTACAAGCATTTTGTCATACTTGTATTACATAAATATAGCTTTTATATCCTGTTATACTATTAGCTAGCGTGTACAAAACATTCCTTATATGCTCTATTTACTTCCTAGCTCATTACATTTTGGTCTAACATTGTTTTGATTCATTTTTTATCAAGTTTTATTGGAAACTGAATGCCCAGATTAGGTTATGTCATAGGTTCAGTAAACATTAGTGTGTTGTTTATGGCTGTGTATTTCTATCTTAGTCTATTCGACTGGTTTTCGTTTCATGTTTGTACATTGGTTATTGGTTATCAATAGTTCACATTTAGTTTACTCCTGTATTATCTTATTTGTTGTTAATTAGTGAGTTTGTATGTACATCATTCCCACTGTACAATTGGTCATTCACTATTTTGGTTGCATATTCCTCTGTTTATTCTATAACTACACATCATTTAGCTATCATAAACTCATCTTGTCCTCATTCAGGTTGCTTGTGACTCTTTATTTACAATATTTAATCCTTATTTACAATAATGTGTTTCACATAAACAATAAATGTGTTCATTAAATGAGTTGTTGTCAGTGTTGACTTTACTATACAGCTTAGGGATTTATATCACATAATTATTTAACACTTCTTCCTTCTTCTTAATACAATTATTCTTTCAATGTTTATGTTAGTTTGTTATACTTCAATTTTCTTCCCTTATTCTTGTGTTTGGTCTGGTTATCTTCCTTCTTCTTTCTTCTTTCTTCACTGATCTCCTCCTCACTATTGTTCATTTTATACATGATGAGGTTTTCACTTGTCTTCTTCACACTGTTTCTTCCTTCTTCTTTCTTGAAGTTGTCCTTGTTGTATCCTTCTCCCTGACTCTTCTTTCTTCTTTTGTTGTCTTGTGTCCTTCTCACTGATTTTTCTTTTTTCTTTTGTTGTGTTGTGTCCTTCTTACTGATCTATTGGGTATAGTATGTCGGTCGTCTCGTCTTTATTCTTCTTTTCTTCTTTCTTGGTGCATTTAATAGTGAATTCCTTTCAATGATGCTTCACTTATTCAAACTTATGGTACTTTTCTTTAGTATACTTGGTGGTATTCTAGACCTTTTAATGTATTTTTTCTAGTGGTGGCCTTTAAATTAATTTTCAGTACTTAGGTGGATGTGGTGACATATGTACTGTTACAATATATACAGAAGTCTTATACGAATATACCTATACATACGGATGCGAAGCCTGGACATTAACCAGCACAGACTAACAACATCCAAGAATATTTGAACGAAAAGTCTTACAAAAAATGTTTGGACCTCTACAAGCTGAAGATGGCTGTTAGAGGATTCAAATGAACCATGCACTGGACCAATTGATTCAGAGTGTCGACATAGTCCGGTTTCTTAAAAGTAGGAGGCTTGAGTAGCTGGGTCACGTAAGCGAATGGATGGCAAAAGATTGGCTAAGAGAATTGCAGATTTGAGACCGGTAGGAAGAAGAATTTGAGGTAGACCAAGAAAGAGGTAGTTGAATAACGTGAAGGATGATTTGAGATGTATGAAAGTGAGAGGATGGAGACGGATATGTAATGAGAGGGCGGAATGGACGAAAGTCATTGGATGAAATTCACGCTGGGGTTTAACGCGAGGAAAAGGAAATGAAGGATATTATATTATGCCTGGCCGTACGTAGAATGTTGGCGATGAACCGTAAGTAGAATAGGTTAGAGAAGACTTACGTAGATTTTGGTTAAAAAAAAGACAGATGAAGAAAGACATCGTTTCTTTTGTATGTTCACTGGTCTATTCCAGTGCTGGAATTTGTAAACTGTATATTCGTGTAGCAGAAATTACTTTTAGACTGTAGATGAGTGTGTGTGTGTGTGTGTGTGTGAGCCCGCGCGGTTGTGTGATATCCAATACAAATATCGACAACGAGACTCTAGATAAGCTTATTAACTATCGTCGCCTTATAGTAAATATTGTTACTGGGATTCAAAATTGTCACTTGTTCAGATAACGATCTTAAAATAGTGGAATAAATCATCAACTACAAGAGAAAACAACAGTTACAACTTTATTAACATTTTCGTACAACATCACACTCGGACTTAAAAATTCTCGCACTTTACTTAACAAATAATAAAAGTCAACAAGCTAAATAAATGCACTATTCCACATAATTTAAAACACTTTGATGCCACTTGTTATGGCATGTGTGATTTCAGTCGACGGTCAAAGGTCAAGTAGCGCTCTATCGTCCCATCCCACCACGCTGTTTCCTTACCGTTCCGTGGCTGTTCTTATTCATTATTGTTTATGTTGTTTATTTATTTTTCTCGGCTATTTTAGTTGACTTATAGATGTGTGCTTGGATTCTGAGGTAAACCTTTGCTAGTCAGCTATTTTACGGTATCCACTTTTTCTTTATTGGTAGTTGGTGTTTTCCTTGAGTTTAAAACGACAGACTGCATTACCCATAACAGCGACTCAGCTCTCCTTCAATTCTGGGAGAATGTCTAAAACCCTCGTAGTTTATTTCTATGTAGTAATTAACTGTGTACTTTGACTGGAAGACGTGCTCTGTTGTGTTTGTCCAGCGTGACATGTTATTAATCTGGAACCCTTGCCAACTGGAACACAAAAACAATCTTTGTGGAATACTACTGTTTACATTTATGCATTTGTTCTTATGGTTTTGGCTGGCTCAGATCTTATCTAGGTAAATCACTGGACGCTGAAATTGTTGTCACCTCTAACTATGCATTTTTGTACGCAATTTTACTCTCGCCATAACAATTTTGTTTTACTCCTATAAAAATACTGTACCATTACTAACATTTTATAAACCTAAATCCTATTTTCTTCTAAATATTACGTGCAGAAACATTTTTCCAATTAAATTTTCATTATAATTTTTTTTATTTGTAAAAGTCAGATAATTCCTGCAATCATCACAATTCATAACCGACTACCTCAAAACGCTCTTATCGAAATTATCTAAATTGGTGATGTACTTTCGTGACATTCATTGTCCTGTAAGGACAACAACTTATTATCTGCGGGATGGTTATAGTGTCATTTGTTAAGTTGGAAATTAGGTGTTTATTTTGTTCAACACTTCTGAAGAGGTAAAGAACACGCTGCTGTTATTTATTTTTTGTGTAGGTAAACGCTTTACGTTTTGTAGCTTTATGTAAGTAATTATAAGGCCCTTAAGATAATTGTACACACCAAAATTATTTTTTTCTGGTTTTTGACATCCAAGCTAGTAGCTGTCTTTCAAAATTAAAAAATAATTTTGATTGAAACTGAACAAACTATTCACATAAAGCGAAACTCTTATAGAACACAATATTACAGAATAGCCAAGGACAGGGCAGGTATGAGATATTATGCGGGATAGGCGGTGCGAAGTGGGAAAAGCGCCGGGCGAAGTGTATTTTATTTTATAACTATTTATAGTTTTTTCTAGCTATTTATAGCTATAATATTTTATAATATTAAGGTATTGAAATCAGATAAATTATAAAATAGTGTAATGTCTATCGCTGAACTAGACACTTCCAAATTCGTACACCAACCGTTATAAAACGAATCATAGAAATGACTGATTGCGGCCCCCTGAAAAGGGTGGAAAGGGGTTATAAAAGGGTGGTTGCACTGAAAACAACTTAGAAAGCGGAAAAAACACTACACTCGTTTACTCGATCTTGTAAAGATTCTTCGCGGTGAATGATGGAATCGTCTAAAGTTTTCCGTTACGCAACGAATGCCTATGTACAACTTAATGCTTCAGCTGCTCTCACGCCCATCAGGCTTCACCAAGCACACATAGGCCTGATGGGCATATTTACAACCATAACACACACACACACACACACACACACACACACACACACACACACACACACACACACACACACACACACACACACACACACACACACACACACACACACACACACACACAGCTAAGTTGGTTTTAATACTGTGACATACAGAGTTTAATAGTGTTAATACCGCAAAACGTCTGTTATAAAAATTGTGTCTATGACAAGTTATCCGAAGGCCTGATTTGTAGAGAACTCAAGGCCTATTGATTTTGGTCAAGACATGTTAAGGGGAAGGGGTAGTTTACTTGCACCGTTTTATGTATTAACAAGAGTAAAGTACTTCATTTTGATAAATAAAATATCTTGAAAAGAAGGTCATAATAATCCACTGTAGAAAGGTAGATGAAATATCTATAAATGGAAAGGATAGTTGAAGGGAGAGGGGGTAATTCTCTATAAATGAAAATGTTAGTTGAAGGGGGAGGGGATAATTTTTTATATGTCTACTAAGTTATCAGCAACAAAAGAAGTAGTTTGTGGTTAAAATTCCTTCCTGGGTTGTTTGGCCGAGGCCCTATGTTTCCTGCAAAACCAGACCTTTCGGCAGTGACATCGACTGCCATCATCAGTGAAAATCGAGTGCGCTAACGTGAGGTGGTATACGTTAGTGACCAGAGTACTGTGGTTGAGGCTGAAGGAAGAAGTATAATGAAATAGTTTCTATGGAAATATGTAATTTCGATGTATCGTTCTCCATACCGATATTTTCTATTTGTTATGTACGGGTAACCATAATATTTTTCTGACTAAAACCACGATTTATTCTAGTATTCGCGGTTGTACGTTATCGTGGTTGAGAATAACCAGCTAACTGACTTTACCTTGCCTTTTCTCTCTCTGTCTGTCTCTCTCTCTGTCTGTCTGTCTGTCTCTCTCTCTCTCTCTCTCTCTCTCTCTCTCTCTCTCTCTCTCTCTCTCTCTCTCTCACTCTCTCTCTCTCTCTCTCTCTCTCTTTCTCCCTCTCCCCGAGTAAATAACGCAGTCCTAACGCCATAGATACAGGTCTGTTAGTAGTTACACACTCAACGACTAGGCGCACGCTAATTACCTGATCCTTTTAGAGAAACGCTAACAGTCTTGTTTCACTTAGGTAAGTCTGTTTTGTTTAATCCTATTGCCATCAGCCTACACACTAACGTAAGCAGTTAAATAACGTGATGCTCTTCGTAAGGGAGGAATGCGCTTACGAAGAAAGCTTTCAAGAAGGTTTTCACCTTGAATAAAGTTCAAATAAATTGTTTTTCTTGAAACTTTTGAAGTAGCTGCTGAGTAAGATGCGTTTGTGATCATGATGTTTCTTCAGGTTAAGACAGTTTTAATTACTAGCATTTGGTCAGAAAAAGGTACTGCCGTTATGTTTTTGCGAGTAACGTGTTTGGTGATGATAAAGCGGGGTAATTAATGATTAAACGGCAGAAAGTACTGAACAGATTTTATTTACACGCTTACAAATATAGACCTAGTAACCAGGGATTGCAGAACGATATCTTAATCCGTTTCAAACAGAAAATAAAGATAATTATTTTTTAAAATTTCAAGTACGGTATTTTATATATATCACTAACATCACTATTCTTTAATACAATTTTGTTTTTTAACCTCACTTTTCGTTTTTCTCACTGCATGTTTTTACCTTCCAAATAAGGGAAAAATAACATCTTGAGGTAAAGTAAATACAAATTTTAAATATTTTATATACATCAGGAAACGAACTGTAGCAGAAAGTGATTGAATATATATAGTACTGTTGTTAAAATACAACACAGTACATAAGAGTAAAATAATAATTTCAAAAGAAAAAATATATGAATTTAATAGTAATTGGAACATATGTTTGAACTGTAAACAAAAACACTGAGTCAATAGTTCCAATCGACATAGAGGTAGACTCCAATATTAGACAGAACAACATTAAGATATATGTTTTGACAAGGATTATATGAAATTTGAAATAAATATTGTAATTAGACCTGTGTGTAGGGTTTAAGCCACACTGTTGAGTTCGTCAATTTGTAATATTTCTCTTGTATGTACCTCTCTGTTTTTCCTCTCTTTGATTATTTTAATATTTCAATTTCTTATATATCTGGGTTTGCTAGATATAGTAATATCGTTAATTATGACTATCTTATCTCTCTATTTAATCTAAAAGTGTTAGTGTGAATGAAACTTATGTATGTATGGTGTTATTCAAAAATTCCGCTCAGGCCTAGTCTGCCTTGCAGAGAATTATAGAAAATTCGTGTGTAACTCTCTTCTCTTTGGTATCGGAGAATTCCGCAACAAGCGCTGCAGTTCCAAAACAAACGGAATTTAGAGGTTAACCCACCGCGTACGGTGATTAGTTATTATACACTCGGTCTGTTTAATTCTTATTCCCACTTCATTAAATAATACCCAAATAATAAGATCCTGAAATTATACAAGGTTTCTTTATTAGTTCAATTTTTTAACATTCAATAAGATTGGTTTTACTTGATATACGAAAGGCTATACGTTGAGTTAATCGATTATTGTTCGGTCCAATATTTTATTTTAAATTCAGTTATAGTTTTTATAATTAATTTAGATTCAGGGTGTGAAGGTTCTTTCAACTGCGGGGAAGATTAAAAATACATAAATAGGAATGCAAGATATTACAAAATTAAAGTGTTGTTGTGTTTACTATTATTTATACAATTTAAAATTACCGTGCGAAGTACTAAGCGACTCAGGAAGGCTGTTGCTTCTAATCTCGTTAGCTGTCGCCCCGTATCAAGCACAGATGAGATGATTTTCTTTATTCTTGTCTTCAAGTTGTAATAAAGTGAAATCCTTGGTCTTGGTTGATGCAGAAATACCGCTCCCTTTGTTCACCAACGGCCAAACTTGTGATTACGTGCTTCGGCAAACTCTGGATCCAAATACGTTTTCAATTGTATGATGTGAACTGCGATGTCCAATGTGATTTAATGGTTATTATTTTTCGTTTGGTTTGTAGGATTAACTCTTTACACAGGTAGTTCTTTATATGGTAATTTTATTTCATTAAATTAGCATTCGTTTCTTGATCTGATATTGGGCAATCCACGTCATTCTTTTTGAATTCAATTACTTTTTATCGTTTGTATGATACAATTTACAATTGGGTTAATGTTTACTGGCCCAAATTCTGACAATTAGTCTTTAATATATTGTGACTGTTACTAGATTTAATAATTTAGATTACATTAGTTTTTATTGACCATCTCTCTTGGTTTAATCTCGTCTCGTTCATGTCATAAATTGCAGTAATCAAAATCAACAAATTATATTAATTTTTGTTGTCCCTAGCAACAAATTGTTTTTAATTCTTTTTCAATGTTTTGTTATATAGTGATAATTTCATATATTATTCTTCCACTCATCAAAATAATTCTTTATTAAACTTCCATTATATCAAAATATAATCTTATTTATAGCTAGTTTACTAATTTCTATATATATTCTGCTGGTTTTTCAATCTTAGTCTGTTTCTTTTCATAATTATTATTTTTCCGATATCAAACGTTATCAATCGATATCATTGCACTATGGCATTATCATAATTTGTTTATATTGAGTTTGTTTATTTTTTATTATTAATTATTATAGGTTTTTTCTAACTCCTTGAATTATATTCATTAATTATTATTAACTTCTTTAACTAACCTTCCTATTCTGAGTTGTTATATAGTGTCATTGGCTGTTAGGCCTTTTATTATATTTGGATCTACTTTTGAATATAACTTGTTAACAACTATAACCTTTTTATACAAGTTTACAAACATAATCAACCTTTAACTACGTACATGTACACAAATAATTATCTTTATGATATCTAACAACTTTATTCATTATATTTGGTCTCCAGTCGCAGTGAAATTGAAATAAATAAATACCTTTTTCTTTATCCGTGCTGCGACTACGTCTTTGATGTCTTTCGACATGTTTCGGGAACACGTTCCCATCATCAGGTAAAATTGTTTTTTCTTCTAGTTCATAACGAACGTGTCAAGAATATAATAATTAAAACACATCAACACATAAACACATAACACAATGAGTATGATAGAACTCAGTCCACGTAACAGTGCGCACTGCCGTACTATAACTGACCGCGTAATCAAACTATATATTCGGCTGGTGTACACAAGCGTTATCACTCTTCAATACAGTATCATATAAACAGTGAGATTTAAATGTTAATTGATCATTAATCAGTAGGTTTGGTTGAAATAAAAGCGCTTTATATATTTCATATTCTTCAATGGCATCCATGTATCGGCTCTTATTGCATATATGTATGGGCGTAAAGTTATCTGTGAAACCACTATAACTGTGATTGCTGTTTACCAGATGTAAAGGAAAGTTGGATTTGATTGACTTGATGTTCCTTTTTGGCAAATGTTCTTTATATCTGTCTTTAAATTTCCTGCCCGTTTGTCCTATGTAGAATTTATCACATTCACTACACTGGATTCTATATATGCCAGAACTGTTTTCGGTTGTTTTTTGTGTTCAAGGTTTTAACATTAATGTGATTCCTAATATACTAATGTGATTCCTAATATAATAAAAAATGAATTAAGAAAATTAGACATCATCGTGTCCTTCAAAACTACCAATAACATATTGAACATATTAAAACCTCGAACACAAAAAACAACCGAAAACAGTTCTGGCATATATAGAATCCAGTGTAGTGAATGTGATAAATTCTGCATAGGACAAACGGGCAGGAAATTTAAAGACAGATATAAAGAACATTTGCCAAAAAGGAACATCAAGTCAATCAAATCCAACTTTCCTTTACATCTGGTAAACAGCAATCACAGTTATAGTGGTTTCACAGATAACTTTACGCCCATACATATATGCAGTAAGAGCCGATACATGGATGCCATGGAAGAATATGAAATATATAAAGCGCTTTTATTTCAACCAAACCTACTGCTTAATGATCAATTAACATTTAAATCTCACTGTTTATATGATACTGTATTGAAGAGTGATAACGCTTGTGTACACCAGCCGAATATATACAGTAGTTTGATTACGCGGTCAGTTATAGTACGGCAGTGCGCACTGTTACGTGGACTGAGTTCTATCATACTCATTGTGTTATGTGTTTATGTGTTGATGTGTTTTAATTATTATATTCTTGACACGTTCGTTATGAACTAGAAGAAAAAACAATTTTATCTGATGATGGGAACGTGTTCCCGAAACATGTCGTAAGACATCAAAGACGTAGTCGCAGCACGGATAAAGAAAAAGGTATTTATTTATTTCAACAACTTTATCTTGACCTACGGATCACACATAAGAAAAATTGAAATTAATTAATACTAATTAACTGATTTCCATCACATTTCTACAACAGTATACAAATAATACATATTGCTTCATTATTTGATATTACATCAACAAGTAAGCTTCATAAGCTAACACAAACTTTAACATAATATTTATGGTAACAACATAACATTATACAATTCAGAATCATTATTTTCGATTAACTAGTAATGTATATTATTGACTCATTTTTATCTATTTTCACCGCCATTTACTTTAACATATTCGATATTAGTTTCTTTCTTATAATTCTTATTAGTATTTTTGATTTATTTACTTCTCACTGAACATTGAGATTTCTTACTATTGTCTATAGTACATGTTTATTTTTTATTGCTATTACTACCTTGCATTCTTATTATTTTTATATAATGATAAATTTATTTATCTGACCCTTGTATTAATATGGGATATAGATATTTATTTCCCTATTCTATTTCTAATATTTTTATTTATGTAACGTCGAGGACCGCATTTCTGTTGCGTTACAATATTAAAATAAAAGGAAAGATTAAGAAAATTATAATATAATAAATTCAAATTAGAATTAAGAATGTTAGAAATCAAATAAATGTATTTAATAATAATTAGAAAAGTTATATATGTTTTTAAGAGTTATATGATGGAAAGATGTAACGAATGTAAGGAGGTATCAATATGGCAAAATGTAAATTGTTAGATTTGTATTGTATAAAAATAGAAGAAAATTAGTTAGTCTAAATTTATATTTAAGAAGAGCAACATTGAGTTTAATTTTATATTAAATATGATAAACATCACTGAGAGAGCCTGTAATATTTAAGTAAGTCAAAATTTATAATTCAGAAGATACACATCACAAAGTCTAATGTTATATATAATCAGATAAATATTAAAAGAGTTTCATTTTTCATAAAAGAGTTTAATTGTCTATTTAATAAAGGAAGCATTCAAAGGAAGGGAATTAACGTTAATATTGAATTTAATAAAAATACAACTTAATAAACAAAAAATATTTCAAGAAGTCTGAATATATCGTTTAGAGAACGCCGACCTAAAAGAAGAAGCATGTACTGGAAAATAGTTTGAGGGGCAATACCGCAAAATCCAATATTCCGAAGAGGTATCACTTTCGCAGTTATAGAAGAAAATAAAATTCAGCATTAAATCTAATAAGAAATTCCCGTGGAGGAACAGATCACTAAGCCTAGTATTACCTTTAAGATGATAAACATCAACCAGAATTGAACCCGTTTCAGTTGGGAAGAATTCAGAGTCAATCTATTTACATTTTTATGGTAGATATTCTTACCTTGTTATTTATATACTAACGTTATTTGGTACAGATTAAAGAAAAGAATATATCATACACAATATTAAATAATATCAATCAACTTAATAATTGTTAACCCTGAGATAGAGTTTTCTTTTCATGTGCAGATAGAAAAAAAGTAATAACTGTAATTACATATCTTAATTAAATTACTGGCTATAAAAGAACAGTACATTAATGATGCAACCAATGTGTGGCATATAATAATTAAAATATCTGCAAATAATTACAGTACAATAATGTCGCCAACAACGTGTGGCGTTTCTTAATTACATAACTAAAAAAAAATAACAGCACAATATATATATATATATATAATTTGTGATGTTTTCAATTTGTTTCTTCTGCAAGTAGTATAATTTTGTATATTCTTTTTAACACCTGACGCACGTTTCACTGAAAAATATCAGTATCATCAGAGTTTTCTAAGAATTATACAAAATTATACTACTTGCAGAAGAAACAAATTATATAATTACTGCAAGAAACATCGAGTTACTTATATAGAAAATGATATATATATATATATTGTAGCGTGACAGATATAAGCATAATATTGAATGGCAATTGATCATTAGAATAATGAAGTTATAATGTTTAAATTTGGAAGAAAGCATTAAGTTTAATATAAATAAATTAATTCATAGCAACTGTGGAAAGAAATCATTATTATAAAGAAAATACAAGTTCAAATAAAAGGAGTTACTAGTGATGAGTCATCCAAGACCAGTCTCATAACCAAAGGTTTTCAAACTATAACCCAGGAAGGTAAAAAAGTAGATAACCAAGCAGTACAGAATATGACCAAACCCACAACGAGGGAGAATAAATAGAATAGAAACCCTAAAATAAGCCAAGATCAACCAATACAGGTTGTGTATTTCTGAAATAAAGAAGAAGATGGAGAAGATCCCAAGAAACCTGATGGCATCAAGAAGAAGATGGAGAAGATACCAGTCCCAGAAGGCAGGAGAAAAGAAGACTGATGAAAGAAGAAGAAGGCAGCATCCTGAAGAAGATGTCATGCTCTTATAAAAGACACCCAAATCCCTATATCCCCAAAATAAATATCTAAAAATAAAAGTATAACGAAATAAAAATCACATGTATACAAATTTAAGAGAGAGAAGTGTATAAAGTAAAACTTGCCTGTGAACTAAGATGAAACAATAATATAGTACCCATGGAACAAATCTCCATTGAAAAAACGCTAACCAATTTATTATGTTAATAAGACTATACGACCATTTAGCATTAACATAATATATAAGTGCAAAGTGAACCAGTGATAGTTTTGGGTATTATAAAAAATGAACCTTGTGTTTCATTCTTGGCAATCACAAACATTGGATGCAATGAAATATGCATTTTTCAATGACTTAAAATGTGTACTGTGACAATATGTTGTTCATAAGACATGAATCTGTTTAAAATAACATTTTGTTTTACATGAAAAAAGAAAAACAGATTTCATAGTGCTTATTGAACGGTTCATACTATTTATTTGTTAATTACAGGGTACAATTCCCCAAAGACAATGTATAAGAGACGGTATAAAAACTGTAGAATCCTACTTATAATAATAGTTAGAAATAAGAATATAAATATAAGGTTTTTATGTATATAGTATAAGAATGTTTAAAAATGTTTTAGATATAAGGCCATTTGTTTGGGTCTGATACAACTAACATCAGAACTATAAAAATAGTTACTACTTGTAAATAATAGAGAGTAATTAAGATGTTAGTTAGTAAAAAACCTTTTTTGTAAGCCATATTTCCATGTTTAGAAATAAGGATTTTGTTGCAAAATGTCTGACTTGAAGACAACCATTTATTTAAAAAAATATTCTTTATTTTGTTTAACTATTATTTGTATTGTAAACAATACTAATTGTTTTTGTGTAATTTGAAAACATGTTTAATTTATAATACTATATGTAAAAGTCAGAGAGGGTATCACACATCATATATTGTTTGTAAAATATTTTGTAAGGAAAATTGTTAAAAAATCATAGGCCAAAAGAATGGAAACCAAACTTCATCAAAACAGAGAAATTGCTCATTTAAATGCAAATAAACAAAAGGGGTTTAGACAAAATAAACTTGAGATCAAGCCATATAATTGCACATACCATTTAGAGAGATTTTAATAAATTATATTCAGAATTATAAATAAAAATGAAAATGACTAAACTCAGAAATTTGGACATGGGAGTCATATATTCCAGAATAATGTTTCAGAATACAACTAATTCAATTAATTACCAGAAAATCAGGGAATATGAACCTTTTAATACAATATAGGATTATTAATATTAAATATAACTGATAAAATGGCTGAATTTATATAATGACAGGAAGTAAATTTTGATGTTTTGACTTTTCAGAGTATACCAAACTGAAAGTGAAATTACTATTTTTTGGACAGAAAACACTATAAAATGGCATTATTTAATCTGAAAATAACCAGAATGAACTGAAAGATTAATTTAAATCACATCTAGTGAATAAAATTGACAAATAACCAAAGTTTAGGCATTCATATAGTGAAATAGTAAAGTGTACACAGGATGTGAAAAAATATTTGAACAATGTTAAGAATAATATTATATGGGCTAAGAGTTTAATTGAAACTGAAGGAAACAGTTAGTTGATTATTGGTATTTGAACGGATAACATAAACGAGAGTTTTGTGACGATCTAACCTATCTTAAAACGTTAAAGATCAGTGGCGAACAGTACGTTACTGTAAAGTCGAGAGTGAATTATAAAATCCTTCCAGAACATATACATTGTGACAAAAACAATCAAGAAACACTAATTAACACTAAACAATACATTTCTACTGTGAAAAACACCACAAAACACCAGAAAACTGTATAACACATTAACCAAATTAGTGTCGGAATTGGGAAGAGTGTTTTGACTTATAATTACACAGACATACTAAATACAACCCAGAATCACTACACCAGTCACTACACAACATTTAACAAGAGATTTGCAGACACGAGAACAGGAATATTGCCAGAAAATACATTATTTGGAATGCAGCAGGAACGAGCAACATTTTGATCAACTTGACGGCGGCCATTTGCTTTGACGATCCCAGTGCCTTCTTCTTAGTTCAACTCAGCTGTTTGGTGAAAACAATTATTATATTTACAATTTATTATTCAATGTCTGTGTTTATTAATAACTATTAATTTGATTGTAACGTTATACTTTTTAAATATTAGCCCGATTTCTCTGACTTTGATAATAACTGGCTGTTTAAAGAACCCTATATAATTTTTATATCATATACTTGTAACTTTTTTCGATATCCTGAGAATCGATACTAATCGATAAGAGTCAATATTGCTATTAATTAATAAAACATTAATACTTTTCAATACTTATTAGTTCTTTATTTCTTCAATAATACTAATTACCAATAATATAATTCTAATTGATAATCTACAAGGACTTTACCACCCATAAGTGAAGATAACCTAAAAAATAAAAAGGTAAACAAGTATCGATTGGTTTGAAGACAGTCTTATGAGTGGTGATAGCTTATTTAAAATATACTAAAACTTTAATAAAAATTTTCAGAAGAGCATTACACTGTTTAAAACTTCACAGCCCTATATTAATTAATTGATCCTAATTAATTAATTAATAAAATTAAAATTTTTTTTTAATTATTTTTTTTTTATAAACATAATTTTTTTTTAAATTTTCTTCAAAACAATAAATTTTGTTTTGAGACTTTCGGTGAAGCTGAGCATATATATTCCTTCATCAACTTTACGCTACTCGACCGGTCTTGCTACCATTGGGACTCGACCAGCTGGGAAACTTAAGGAAGTGTTTCAGGCCAGTAAGACGTCGAGAGCCACACCAATTACACACCAATTAAACATATTACAATACAACTTATTTTATTAATTTATTACAAATTGGCTAGCCCAAAGAGTGGGGCTTGATTACATCGGAGTCTAACATACTCCACAATAGTTTATCATCAACACAACACATCAATCCACAATTTTAAAAAATTATTACAATATATATATATATACATATTCGGGTTAAAACGTCCTGCGACTTTATCCGACGCCTAATTGCCAATATCTCCTGTCGTTGTAGTTTTCTTCGGTTAGCCCTCGTACACTCGTTGATATCCTTATACCCTGTATCCATGTTACTTTTGGCCTCCCCTTTTCCTGTTTTCCTGTGGTATCCATTTCATCACTCTCTTTGGCAACCTCTCCCCCCCATTCTCTACACGTGCCCATATCAAAATTGATTGTTTCTTCTCGATGTGTTCTAAAACAGTTTCTTTTATATTCATTTGTTGCTTAATTGTTTCGTTTCTGACCCGGTCCAATTTTGATATTCTACATATTCTTCTTAAGCCGTCCATTTCTGTGGCTTCTATCTTTCTTTTCAGATGTTATTTCATGCTCCATGTGTCAGACCCATATACTAATTTGCGCTTAATCATTGTATCTTAATCATTGAGAAGTACGAAATTCAAAATATTTTTAACAAACATTTCAAACACAAAATAGGCATTTTTAAATAATAAAAAAAATAATTTTTTCTGAAGCTATAGTTTATATCTTTTTAACTGTAAACTGTATCTTTTTAACATACATATTGTAACGTCACAGAACGTTCCATAAAGGAAATTAATTGCAAAGTAGATTATCATAAGAGGAAAGTGAGATGAACAGTATCGAACCCAAGTAATCCAAAAAATTTTGTAATATTGTCCGATAATTAATATCATTAACATGAAAAAACGACAAAGACTATGACCAAGACTCAAACCCCATATATATTGTTTAAGTGAAGAACAGTGTAAAACTAATAATGTACTATAAGAGAAACAGATAATCTCAGAAATGACCAAAATGAGGTCATGACATATTAAGAAATGTAACTCTGAATAGGGTATAAAAAACTATTTATTGTGAATTAATGGACAAGATCTATTATTATACTTTATAATATAAATAAAATAAATGTATTAAATGATGTGAACACATCATTAAAAAGGATGTAAGTTAAAATAAAAAATATATAAATGTTATGACAAAAAACCAAGGTTTTGGAGTTGAGACCAATCACTCAGATTTTATGTGAAAATTAATTATTATAGAATTAATATAAAAACTATATGTAAATGTCAATTAGACAAAGACAAACAAATAATTTTAATTTTAAATAGAGAAAGCTGTAAATTGATTAGAAGTCAATTAAAATAATCAAAAACCGTGGTAAACTGAAAACATGTGATGAACATATAAAATTGTAATATTTATGAATTTAATGTTATCAAAATGCAACAAAATTGTATTTCAAAGTTGAAACACAATATAAAGTAACTATACTTATATATATGACCACCTAAAACACTTTAACAGTCAGGTTATGAAACTATTTACCTATACCATACCAGGCTGACTAAAAAACAATCACAAAAATAGTCATATTTGACAGACTAATTGTATAATATTAGAAAAAATAAAGGAAAAAGGTACAATCCTATAATGTACAATGGAAACATACTTGCTCAATTGAAGACAAGCTTAATTCATAGAGAATTTTTTAAATATAAAAGTCAAAATTGTCACACTCATGGAATAACTCATCTGTGCAAAACAGTGAGATGCTAAGTAATATTACAATAAAAATAAAATGTATTAGGATAAACCAGGTATTCCCAAAGATAAACAATATAACAAACTCTAAGTGAATACCCAAAAAATCCCATATATAATACCGAAAAAAACAAAATTACAATAAAAACCAGTGACAAAAAAAAAACTAGGCCACATTTAGTGCCTACAGAAGAATGAACTTATTTATATGTTATATGTTTTAATATTTGCTTATTTTGTTATGTAAAGATAATTATGTTATGTATTAATGTTATAGCAAGAACCAAGCAACTTCATAACATTTTATTAATTAGAAAATTAGAATTTTGTGCAAACACTACAAGGTAAGAATTGTATTTTATGTTAATTTATTAAGTTTAATTTGTTCAAAACCAATCGTGAATGGTATCGTTTTATTCAGTTGAAAGCAGAGAATCCAAAAATAATAATGGCATGCAGATTGTAAGTAGTTCTGTAAAATTGTTTGACAAATACCAGAATAATTTCAGTAATATCCTTTAGTATGAAGAATAAGAAGTTTTTGTTCTAAAGCTTCTACGGAAGTCGAATTTGTTCTATGATGTTCTATTTGCATATTCTCGAACGTTCCAGAAGAAAATTTTACTCAAAAATACCGGAAGTCCAGTTTAAAAATTAAAACAATGACCCTTACAGAGTATAAAAGGAAGACGAAATTTGACACAAAAAACACTTTATGCTTTGAATCCACAAGAGACACTTCACCTACGAATCCGATCATCTCGTCCAAGGCGATTTCGAAGAACAGGAATTCAACCCGAGAACTCAGAAAGGCTTTTTCCCGTACATGACAAAAGACTGACTTAACCTAACACAGGAGTATATCGCTAAACGCTAACGTGTTGTTGAATAGAGCAGAAACACGCCATATTTAATAGAAACGCACACGGCCAAATACTCAGCGGCCCTGAAAAGGACCGATTTTAATAGAGAAAATCAATTTTGCTGGTATTTGCGAAGATAAACAGACTTTGACAAAATTCCCCAAACAAATTACTGACACGAGCCTTCTACATTGAGTTTGGAACTAGCGCTGAGACGGCAGAATAGAGAGACCACGCAGTCAGCTGTTCGCCGCCGCCAAGAAGTCAAAGCATAGAAACAGTACGAATTTTATTTCAATCGTGCGGAGTTTTAAAACCGTAATCCGACTTCTAAATAGTTACCAGTGCGTGAGGAACGTAAAAACGAAGAGGCGCAAAATTGGAATCGTCCCCAAGAACAGTGTCCAGTGAAGGAAATACTTTCGTGAGTTGTTCAAAAAATTAAAATCATTTTTACCTGGTATCCTTGTCACACAGTTGTACTACACATGTCAAACACCTTCAAATCACACAATTTTGTAAAGTATCCCACTGATTTGTCTTGACAGTTCAAAGGAGTCACGTCCTGAGTATATAGTTTTTCCATACATTAAATTCATGCTATTCAACTGAGCAATAAAATATTTATTAGCCGATACTTACTTAAAAAACTTGTCAATAATTGTTTGTAACTCTGCAATTTTGCTTAATTTGATTGTTAGTCCTTCAGACGATTTTTATGAAAAGAAAGATCATTAAACATACGTTATTTCCAAATCGAATTGTCTTGTTCACATTTTTTTATATAATTAATTTAACAACTGAAAAATCAATTTTTAATAATAATAATTTCTTGGAACAAATATCCAAGTGGCGCCCGCATACACATATTAGCATAAGTTGTGTTTGCAGGACAACATCGCCGCAGAGAAACTGGCAATCAGTAAGTACAAGTGCGCGGAGTGTAACACCCGACATCACAACACAAAACAACACACAATCTAATTAGTTCACTATAATATGTAGACAATCGTCTATAGTACTTGTCTAGAATTAATCATTATTTCTAGCGTTCATAATAATGTACGACGAATTGCACGTAGACACGTTATTTACGGCGCATTACCGTATCAATATAAGTAAAATCATAATACGTTTATTTGTGAAAATCACTATCATACGTTGTTAACGCCCATTTCCTGAGATATCTAAATCGAGTCTTTGTCTGCATACAAATAATATTAAGTAACTTCTAAGGCTTACACGGCCGGAGTAAATGTTGTTAAAATTTTCTGATTCTCGGCCATGGTCAGTCAGTCACTAACGTGTGACATCTACGTTACACGCAGCTCACTTGCACTGATGACGGTCGTCAATGGCACAGCCGATACGTCTGCTAACGACGATACCACTGAACCAGATCCAAACCGCCCGGAATCAGAAATTTTACAACAAATATTATTACTTCGAAACGTTTTTGTGATAATCATGAAATCCCTACGCAAGCATCACACATTTGTAACTTTAGTATTTTTTTCTTTAATCACTGAGCAGTGACTGTCGTCAGAACTGTCCGTTATGCACACTTTCTAGAATTCTTTAAATTGAATACTTTGAAAATCATTATACAGTGTTCTAAAATCGTGTTTAAAGGTTTCTAATTTTCTATTTCCTCGATGATCTTCCACTGTTGTAACATTTAGGAAGTACATAGATATTGTAACGGGCCAAATTTGCGGGTTGTTTTATTTTATTAAATTTGGGGTTTTATTAAAATATTTGTAAATTTATTTCCCTTTGTGACAGACCACGTGTTGAAGGAACAGTTTCTAACAAAGCAGTAATACGTGTCCACCGTTGTGCAATCGGTAACCAGGAATCCACCCAGCCTTAATTTCCAAGAACCTTGTGAGTGTGTGACAGCGCGCCCATAGGCATCCCACGAGCATGCGCGCGGACCCACGCCGATGTGAACAGCAAACATGGCTAAGAGAACAATTTCTGATTCACTTAGCTTGCCAAGGTGACGGATGTAAAACTTAAGGCCCGCCTATCTCGTGTCGTCAGCCAGTGCCGCACAAATATCGTGGACGATCGGCACACAAATACCTACATGGTGTAAATAGGACCAAGCTGTGACGATTAAATAGAAGGCATCGGTGTCCGTCGTCTTCACTAAAATGATCAAGTAGTGGGGAACAGAGAGACGCTGGGAGTCCTTTGCCGACTTTCGCCTGCGCAGGCAGTTCGCTAAACAGGGCTCATAAAAGTAACATTTTTCTAAATTAAAACTCAGTGCAGTTACTCAACAATGACGAAGTGCGGCTAGTTTGATACACAAAAGGAGAACCCAGAGAAACTATTTTCGGACACAACTAAATACAACAAATGAAATAAAGCGCTCGAGCGATCACCACGTGCCGGCAGGGAAGGGTATTTCTTTTTAAAAAAATGTTAAGGGTTTGTCAATATTCTGTGTGAGTGTGTGTAAAAAATTGCAGGCTGGGCTGTTTATGTTGATGTGTGATATAATTAAGGTAAGCCAGTAGAATAAGTTGTATACATGTAACAGATAACCAAGAGAAGAAATTATTAAAATGTTATTTAATCTGCGCAAGCATGAATAAAAATTTGGATGAAATTTATTAAATGATCTTAAAAAATTAAAATATCAATTCTCTTCATTCAAAAATGAGTCGAGTCACTTTTTTCAGTAACCTATAAAACACGTTTGCATCCGACGTTCGTGCGACCGAATCTTGGACCCAGATAAAAGAATTTTTGCAGGTAAGGGGAAGAAAATTTAAGAATTGGTATATTGGAAAAGTGTAATTAACTTCACAATATAAACAAAATGTGTAGTACGTCAATATTGATATATACAGCAATGACACAATTAATCAGCTAGGTTCTAATATTTTCGATAAAGATTTAGTGAAAAAGTCTGGTGCGTTCTTAGCTTGTAGCAGAGTTATTTAAATTTCCCGGCTCTTTACAAATACAGGGTAGCTGCAGTCTAGCAGTGAGTGCTAAGAATTGTTTATGCTAGCGATTAGAGCGTAGTAATAATAGTTGCGGTTTAGTATATAGTGTCGTTCTTGAGTAAAGCGTGTATCCAACAGTTATGTTTTGATAACTGTATAACGTATACAGGAGAATAAATGCTATACTAGTGTGATTGTTTTATAGAAGCATTCATAAAATTATAAGTATTTTTTGTTATAGATGTTTAATGATTACTTAAGCTGTTGTAGGATTAATATCCATGAGATCGTAAAAGAATACTTTACTTAACATATCGTTAACGTATTATTTCGTTAATATAAGTATTAAGCGATTTAGGCGAGAAGAAATGGTTCTGTCTAATTTTTTTACTAGCAAGAACGTTTTCGTCGTAGATACAGATTCTTTTTTGTATAAAGATTTCAGGCTTGTTATTTTTTAGGGCTGTAGCAAGTTATATTTTCACAATGTTCTACAAAGTATTTCTACACGAAGGCCTATTTACTCTTGAAAGCCTTTCTTAAAGCTTATAAATGCCATGTAGATTTAAATTAATAAAAATTGAACAAGTTGTAGACTGCCTATAAATTCTGTTAATAGATGTTTGCAGAGGATTTTAAATTGTACGACTGGCAGGTTTATGTGCAAACGTTTCGCGTTCGAATTTACTAGAACTGAAGTAATTTTAGACGGTGACAGAATTTCAGGAGAAACTGTAGTCGAGTTATTCAGGGTACTGGTTACGAAGTGCGCTGTTAACACTCAAACATTCCGGCCGAGGAGTAGTGGTAAACGCCTCAAAACAACTGGGATTGTTTCTTTGACGAATGAAGGTAGAAATGTGATAACAACTTGTACCTCTTTTATTTCTGTGAAATAATACCACGTCTCTGCCTCGATAAATTTGGTTGTTCAATAATAAGAAGCAAAAAATTTCAAATCTTCTGATCTCTCCAGTCACGTAAAAACACTTTTATGTCAACCTTCTCTACATACGTATACTATGGCTGATTCAATTATATATCTATCATCAATTCGTTTGTTTATCATCAGCATCATATGAAGTCACGTGTTAGACTAGGTGTTGTTATGGTACCCATCTTGTCCGAGGTCTACCGGAGGTACGTCGTCAAATTGGTTAATATCTTTTCGCTTTGAGTGTCAACCTTTATTTTTTCATTCTCTCTGCTTGCCCATCGCTGACGATTTCGTTCATTTGTTTATGTAAAAAAATCAATTATTTTCAGCAAGAAAATCACCAGATTAGCGAAAAACCTGACAGGTGGCAGAGAAAGTCAGCAGAGATTATAGTGCAGTGATCTGGAAGGAAGTGGAGAATCAACTTTTCGGATTTTCCTCGTTAAAGATAGTAGTGAGATTTCATAAAGAATGACGGAACAAAACAGAAAAACGGTTTAAACTTTGAATGTATTTTGGACTTTAAAAAGAAGAGTTCTCGAAATGGTACTGATAGCCTGGCGTTTTGGTATGCCTTTCAGAAAAAGTGAATTATTATTTTAGTTATAAAAACATATTTAGTATTCTCACCTCATACGAATATTAATTTTATAGTGAATTACATTTGTGGTATTCATGTGTAAGTGATAAGCTGAACGCGACTTGATACCTGTGGCAACTAAATTACATCGCCGTGTAATAAACGTGCAGTGGGCCGTTGTACATGAAGCGGTCAATTACAGGGCACAATTTGTGTTTGATCCAAACTACCGCACAGGATAGGTGCAGCGGGTTCAAAGGCTGCCTCTATTAACTGTTTTATTTATTAGTGCTTTTTTTCAGAACAGCCTAGCCTTAGGCAAACGTCATTAAACTAAACTTGGTTTTCTATAAATAAAACCCGCTAACTGACTATTAATGCTCATAGTGTCCGCACGGTTTATACGAGATTGGCGCTTTACAAAATACATGAGCTTTGAAGTTATTTCCTGTCGTTTAGAACGTTTCGGGTACCAAAAAGTAGCGTGATTAACATAACGGCTGATGTGTTCTGTGATAACATTCTGTGTTGTGCGAAACGTCATTACCTGTTTATGAAACAGTAGTTTACCGTCCACTGGATTTTGACTTTTTATCGACTTCGCATATTTCCAATACTAACTAGAAACAAAATTAATTTCTCTGGGTTTTAGCTTTTCTGAACATTTGCACAAGTTTCAATTTACTTAATACTAAGTCATAATTGGTAAACATAACATAGTCAGTACTCTAGTACTTAGGTAGTCGATAGATAAAATAATAAGATACCAAAAACAAACACGTAATGCGTATGCTAATTATTACTAAGGATGGCTAAGGTGGAACGACCTACCTTGTAGAAACTTGCCGTCCAGTGGACGAGAAGATACCGAAATTAGGAAATATCGATATGGAGAACCATACATGACTTCTATGTTCTAAGATTTATATTTAAAATCATTTTAGGAATGAAATGTTTCCATAGAAACTACTTCTTTCTTCAGCCTTAACCACAGTACTGTGGTCACTAACGTATACCACCTCACGTTAGCGCACTCGATTTTCACTGATGTTGGCAGCCGATGGCACTGCCGAAACGTCTGGTTTTGGAGAAAACATTGGACCATGCCTAAACAGCCTGAAAGAAATTTTAACAACAAACTACTCCTTTGTTGCCTATCAACAAATATCCCCTCCCCCTTCAACTATCATTTTCATTTATAGAAAATAACCCTCTCCCTTCAACTACCCTTTTCATTTATAGATATTTCATCTATCTTTCTATAGTGGGTTATTATGACCTTCTTTTCAGGATACTTTATTTATCAAAATTAAGTACATTACTCTTGTTAAAACATAAAACGTTGCAGGTAAACTACTCCTTTCCTTTAACCTATCTTCACCAAAATCAATAGGCCTTGGTTCATTACAATTTAGGGTCATATGCAAAAAATGATTTGGTTCTGTGTGAATTTGCGGCAGTCATTGTTAGTAGTGTGTAGGAGGGGGTACTGAGCCAGCGGTCGAGGGGGTGATGGTGATGACGTCACGGAGTACTGGGCCAATGGACGGGTGGTGGTGGTGGTGATGACGTCACGAGCATGACCTACCTCAACAGCCAGTGACGTCACAGGAACAACAATGGGGTCATTGTTCTCGAAGGTCAACAATAGCGTCATTGTTTCATGACGTGACCTAGTATTTCTACCAGTTGAGGTAGGTCATGACCGTGACGTTATCACCCCCTGTCTACCACTGGTTCGATACCCCCTCGTACTTGACTGTGTGTGTGTGTGTGTGTGTGTGTGTGTGCGCGCGTGCGAAAATGTTTTCTAATTAATTCGGTCTCGGTGCCGGTGGTTAGGCTCTGTGCTCCGGACGAAGCGTCGCTCTCGACTGTCGATATAAGACTGAACGGTATAGCATACCTAACAAGCTCGCGTATATATAGACGGACAATCCCCCTCTGGTTCGACTAATGAGTGTAACTATTGCACAGCACGTATTGCACCATACCGTCTCACAGTGATATAAAGGAACAGTTTTTAGTGCAATTATGCTAATTTATGTAAATTATTAAATTATTCAATTAAGCTGAATATTTATCAAATCAATATAATTACGCAAATATATTATTCTGACAATTTACTGGGTGATTGAGTGTATTCACTGTTAATTAGCATAATTATTGAGACTCTTAATTATCATTGTAAGCAATAAGACAGAATTTATTGAAACATGACAAATTAATTATTTGAGGTTGATTGCAATAATGAACGCAAGATATACATAACGCAGTAAATACTTATTTATTACACATTATTGAATAAATAAATTCTTGATATAGAAATGAAATTATGTCCTGTAAATACATTCAAACAAAACGCGTAATAACATAAATCATAATAATATTCATTTCGTTGTTCCCTGAAAAACAAGACATACAATGCTATAAAATATAACACACAATAATATAAATATGCACAAACAATAAACAATCAAATATACTTAATTCTAAGCTAAATGCGTTCATTAATGCCCTCAGATGAGTGACTTTACTATTTAACATTATTATTATTTTTTACGATTTATATAGATTTTCTCGGGGTGTAGCTCTTTGAAAAGAGACAGTGCAGTAGTAAGTGCTAACTAGTATTAAGAACATAAGGACTTAACTTGGAAAAGCATATCCACAATTCCATCGGTGTGGTATCTTATCCGTTAATGGTTCCATGTACGTGGTTACTGCTGTTGATGGATGCGCACTGACACTTTAACTCGTGATAATCCCCACTCGCCTTCTGTGTAGTGTGATGTCGGAGTTATCCGCTTGGAATAAGTGTCTTTACAGTTTTATGTAGTAAAGATGCAATCGTTATTATTGGTGTAGTTTGATTACGTGCTTACTGTAAGCGTGATTCAGGTAGCTAGATACTTTTGTCTACCTTGGACGTGATGCGCGCTATGTATGCACTAGTGTTCATGAGTGTTAACCCACTTAGTTCATGTGCTCAAAATTAGAATGATTATGATTGGATAATGTTTCATAATGTATGAAATTGTCGCACAATGTTCTACTGGCGAAATGTTAATTCACTCGTAATGCTTAATATGCATGCCGAACGCATTCTAAAATTTCTCGTATACACTTGACATTTTTAACGATGTTTATGTACATTCGCACTGCGTGTTAGTGCGGTAAGTTCGGTAACTTGGATGATCTATCGAACGCAACGTTTTGTAAGACTGTGATTGAATTGAAAATGTCTAAGTTCGACTAAGACCGAGACTTGGTTATAACTGCGTCACAGACTGACTAACTGATTTAAAATTTGAGTAAGTCGGAGTAAGAACTGAGTAAAACTACCGTTAAAACTACTACAACTATTACTCTTACTACTGAGCTCCGCGTCCTTGTAAACAGTTTTTATCAAGCACCCTCTACCAGAATGCAATTCTCTCACGTCCACGCCTATGGCCATTGTTGATAGGTTCAGGATTTCCTTCCACCTTGCAGATCTACGGTCATCGGTTTCCAGATTCGTCGTCCAAGTCGTCACTACTCTCTCCACCAGTTCCTTTGGAAGATGCCATATTCTGGTTGGTCGTTGGACATCCCCCGAAGTACCCCAGTGACGAACGTTGCGTTGTTTCTCGGAAAGTGGAGCAATTGCCTGCCTGTCCATCAATCCTTTGTTTCCTTGTTGTCGAGGCTCTCTGTTATTGCCTTTGTTAACAATCTGCAGTGTTTGGTCTATTGTTCGGTCACCCTTCGTTTTTTCGTCAATTACCAGCTCTTCGCTGGACGTCATCCCTGGACTGGTCCCACGATTTCTAGTTGTAAATCTGACTTGTCATCCTGGTTTGTTTTCATGCTGGGCCGAGTACGTATCTCGTATTCATTGAATACCCGTCCCATTGTCTACATATTCGTCAAAACCTCTCTGTACCCTTTGTTATTGATTATCTCATTCATACGTACGCGCGTTACAACTTAACCCCACAGCATGTGTTCCTTCTAACTTCTGCGTAGCCGGGCTACCGGGCTGTGTCTTTTGTCTGGTTTGTTTTGGTGTTGTAAATCGGAGCTGAGTTCGTTCTGTCAACGATGTTCCCAATTTCTATTGATACGTGTAGTCGGACGTTTCCTCATTGTTTCTTCACTGGCGTCGGGTCTGACGTGTGTCTAATTGTTCTTATTTACGACTCTGGCCTGGGTTGTTAACTCGAGCGTGTGTGAGTGTACCTCTTGATCACAAAATTATAAATTTAAAAAATTTTTGACCACTATAAATTCTAAGAAGTGTATTGCTCAACAACACGTAACTAACTAAGCAATAAACAGTAACAGATCCAATTAAAAAAACTCTCGGCTCACGCGGGTCAGCAAGAGATGTTCCTTTGACGGCGGACAATGAAACACTGACCTCGTCAACACTTTGTCATTCGTATAAATGATGGGCAGCTGGAAAACGAAGGAGGAGGGGAAAATAACGTGCATAAAATATAAAACCGTAAGAAGTACATTGCCGAACACAAAATTTATCCTGTTAAAAGATAGTAAAACGTATTACCAACCTCTTACAACTAAAAAGATGAAAAATATAAAAAATGTAATAAAATGTTAGATATTATAAATAATATACACAGAAAATACAAAAATACACAAAAAGTAATGACAAAAAAATTAGTTTCATATAACCATAAAAGATGAAAAATATAAAAATGTAATAAACGACATGGCTTTTACGGAAGTCAAGATTACGGAACACATTAAACTACTGTTGAAATTAACAGTATATAGGATTTTATTTGTTTACCCAGACAAAAGTAGGTCATATTGGAGTTGAGAGTGCTTGACATATTATAATAGTAATCTGGTTGCAATGAATTTATTTGAATACTATTTCTTGGTAATAATCTCTACAATTGGTAAAGTAAATAGTAAAAAAGCGCTAAAAAATATCTACATAATAACGAATGTAACTAATATCAAAGTACCCAAAAAAGGTTGGGATATAAAATTAGATACACATTATAAAACTTGTTAACTAATGTATACCTAAGGTAAAGTAGTTCTTTTTATTTATTAATATATAAATGATATGAATTGTTCTGCAGTTAAAGTACAATGTTTGAAGATAAGTAGAATATCAGGTTAGATTTAGATCGGTAATTAGTTGGATAAATTTATGAACAAGGTAAGTGTTTTATATTAAGTTTGGTGTATAGCGAACGGAATGCGTAAAACATTGTGTTTAATGTAACATTCTAAATAAGAAAAAGCAACTTTGTGTATACGAATAACAATGTAAATTTAAGAATACTAGCTCTACTTCTACTTTTGCCGCCAAGACAATCAGATTAAAAAAAGGGAGAAATTGAACAAATTAAGATAAGGTAATGTCTATTATAATTACAAATAAAACGCTCTATAAACGTGTGAAAAATAACATTCAGGAATAATTATGTTAATTTGAAATCGTACAACACGTATAAACACTACTGCAAGTTGTACACATTTCAAGAGAACACTGGAAGCAATTAATAATTTAATGCACTTTCACTTGCGAAAAAACTTACTTTTTGTTATATCCTCAAAAGTACGTTTCGGAGTGGTTTGCTCCTTCCTCAGTGAGGTATAAATGCGGAATGCGTCAAGGCGTTGGTAATCTGTAACGTTTTTTTGGTGACTGGTTGTGTGTCGAGGTGTGTGGAGATGGAAGGGGGTTGGCGCGGGATTCTGAATTGTATGCGTTGTGTATTATTGTGTCGAAAAGTGTGTTGGATTTAAATTGTAATTGTTCATTGAGTATGTTGTTTGTTTGTGTTTTGTTGTGTTTGTATATTTCGTATTGTTCTGCGGTGTTGAGTTTGCGACTTTTGGGTATGTAGTGTAAAATTTAAAGATTGTTTTTTATATTGATGTAACTGTGGTTTTCTGTTTGGATGTGTGTGGCAAATGTGGATTGTAAGTTGTTATTGACGCATTCCGCATTTATACCTCACTGAGGAAGGAGCAAACCACTCCGAAACGTACGTTTGAGGATATAACAAAAAGTAAGTTTTTTCACAAGTGAAAGTGCATTAAATTATTAATTGTTAAAGTGCTGTGAAAGAAGTGATGATCATTCAAAATAATCTTAACACTGGAAGACTCCGAACTAATTTGAACACTTATAGAATCAGTACAGCCAATGAAACGCAAACAAAAAGTTACTGTTTTACGTACAATATACAGGATTCTATGATGTACATCTTTGTACATTGTATTTGTGTGAACCACTATTATAACGGTGTTGTAAAGAAAATGTGTCTTTATTTTGTTTAAATGAAGGAAGTCCGCTGGAGAGTGCTAACGTAACAAAACGATTTTTAGACTTAAAATTAAATTAGGATTAGTAAGAGAGCTGCTTGTTTTTCGTATATTTTGATGTCTAGTTATTTAAATTATTTGTTTTTTATTTCAAGTATTCAAAGTAATTTAAAGTATTTTATTGTTTAATATTAAAATAATTTCATAGCACTGGCCCTTGATTAAAGAGCTGTAGGTTTTCCCTGTCTATTTTTAAACGACCCCATTCTAGTTATCTGGATTTCACACGCCCACACAGGTGTTTGTAGTTTTTCCTCCAACATATTATTTACACCGTAGCTACCAAGAATGTCACCATACTTTCAACCACGGATTGATGTCATTTGACAATCCACATACAGTGGACACCTCTTATTTGTTTCTCAAAATGTAGTCAGATATTTGCAATATGTTAATTAGATTCACAAACAAGCAATCCAATTTTTGAGCTCGATCAATTCCTAGATACTGCATTAACCATAAAACTGTTGTGGGTTGATAATTATTCCTTCGAATTTTTATTTTGATGCTGCCTATAGGGCTTCTGATACAAAAAACTATAATACCTCTGATCGATGAAACAACAGCAACAAATCATTTCGTCTTGTTGAGTTGAATATTTATTGTATAATGATACTCTCGATTAGATACGTGATATTGTTACTAATTGAAGATGAATAGATACTGCAAACGATACAAAAAAGAAATATTTCTTTAATAGCTTGAGAAAAGTGACTTATGTCTCCCTTAAAAACACTTTGTGCCATCACAGTGTTATGAAGGTAGCGAACTGTTTTATTATAAAATTATGGCGTTGTAGCTTGTCTGATCTGTCTCAACCACCAAAGCAGAACCTATAGAACAAAATGGGAAGAAAAATAAATTCTGACATCGTCTAAACCGTCATTCCTCGTCTTCCGGGAATCCTGAAAGACTTGTCGCGGAAGTTGATACGTCACGTACTACGAATACCAAGATGTATGCCACCGGTTGTCCGAATAATATCTGCATGCCTTCAATTTATACTAACGTAGTAGATAGAGAGCCAGCAACGTGATCATTTAACCGGAAGATGTAAAGCTAGAACCCTCTAGATCGAATGTACTTACTGCCATGAAACGTGAAATGACCGTCAGCTACTCCTCACCGGTTTTGTACTTTAGAAAATTTGAATTAAAATTGCCAAAATTTTGCAGTTAATTTAACCGAGAGATAAATGGGCAATTTTTTGTCAAAATATTGGGTTTTGATCACTGGTTGAGGATTCAGGACGACTGATGGTCTAGCTCGTTGCAATTTTAAAACTGACGGGTTCAAATTTGGTTAAATTTTGCATCTAATTTAACCGAGAGATAAATGGTCGGAATTTTCATTAAAATTACCAGCACACTACCCCAAACGCTATTCTAGGACGACTGACGGTGTAAGCAGTTGCAATTTTTAAACTGACGACAATTTAAATTTAGGTCGAAGGAAATTTAACTGAGCGATAAACGCCTGGAAATTCCTACAATTTTTCACATTTCGGTCAAGGAGTTAGAATAAAACCAAAAGACGTTCAAATCATGTTGCTATTTCAAAACTGACGGGTTCAAACGATACGGGATAACTTCGATCGATATGTAAACATTATCCGTTGCAGATACTTTGCACGACACTCAAGGTATCTGCTGGCAGAATGCAGAGTTAGTGAGCAATGTTACTCAGTTTCCACGAACTTCAACTGATTCGAATTCTGGTGGTAGTAGAAAGGGAAAATGGACCATCGAATTGCCCGATAGTACTCTTCCTTTTTACCACAAAAAACCTCGCCTTCTCCGGAACTTCAATGTTAACGGTCAACCACGTGTTTCAAACCCTGCTAATTTGCTATCTGCCCGAATGGTCGATTTTGCTTGGTTGCTGTCAGTTACGGTTGGGGTGAAAGTTATCCCTATGTGGGTTGGTTTCAATTCAAAAATTCTGGTATTGGTTTCAATTCAATAAAAAAATTATGGATTCTACTCCGCTTCAAAAAATTCATTACTTGCCAACCATAAATAAATCGCCAACGTCATATGATGTCGTTTACGAGACAATGAAGCGTTCATTGACAATCGCAGATGACTGTGGTCAGAGGTTTATTTGTGTGACCATCGCTAAAGTGGCCTACGCTATTCAATCTGAAAAGGGTGATCAATTTAATCGACTGTTTATTCAAATGGGAGGTTTTCACCTCAACATGGCGTATTTCAAAACGCTTGGGAAATTCATTGAAGATTGTGGTATTTCACACATTCTTGTCGAGAACGAAATTTTGGCATGCGGTTCTTTGTCAGGTTTCATATCAGCCACCCATTACAACAGGTGTAGACGCCTGCACCAAATTTGCTCAGTGGCCATCCATGATCTCTTCCTTGATTTTTTTTTAAGCACACGGGCCAACACATCGCAGAGGACATTAAATGCCAGCTAGAAACCTTCACGCAAAACCGAATCGATTTCAGAGACCCTCATCTTCCACCCGAATTGAACAACATTTTCTTGGAGTACGAGAATTTTTTTCCAAAGAACGCTTACTGGGGAATTCGGGAAAACTGCTCAGTTTTATTGTGTGTACCTGAAGTTGGTGGGTTATTACTTCATCCTCCAACGTAGCATTCGGACAGCTGATTATGACTCTACACTTACATTTTCCCCATACTCACCAATGTATTCTTTGCCTTTAACTTACCAAACTATGCAAGCTGGACCGTTCTCCACGAATTCCAAATGGTCAATATTGACTGACGCACCCTGGTGTGAAGAATGTGTTCTTAGAGGAAGGGTCTTTTGCAGTAAGACGAACTCATAATAATTTTTCAAGGTCGCCGTCGGATTGGCGCTCGAACAATCGATCAATGCTGACGCATCGCGTACTCTTAGAGGAAATCGACACTTTACCAATTCCTTGTCATGTCGTGAAAGATGGTCCAGAAACCAAGGCGCCAGAACTGAGGTTATTTCCTTTGTGATGCAGGAAACCGGTATCAAGAAAGCATACGATTCAGTCGCTGACTTGCAACCAAGCACAATTGTCAAGAACATTAATGCTGTGAAAAAATTAAAGAGTCTTTTGCAGGCTACATGAACCCGTTTTCATCTGAATTAGACAAAAATAATTTATTCAATGTTGTGACAGGAAGGGCAGCCAGTCAAGAAATTTGTGAATTTCTGCTCAATGTGGAGAAAATCGGGGAGGATCAAAGAGAAACATTCATTTTGGAGACAGAATAACAGACCCGAGAGGTTTTCAGAGAGAATAAAGCAAAACAAGGTCTGTTTTACCAATGAAAACAAACAAATCGTTAAGAAAATAGATGGAAAGTGTATTTCTTTGAAAATGGATAAAGACCTGTTTGCGGGAAGGCTGGCGCGCTCTCTCTCAAAAAAGATTGACCTTGCATACGTGTTGACCTTCCCATTGACGCCTGTTTCATCAACATTATGTCACCCTCATGGTAGTTTCGTAAAAACTCAAAAGTCTACCCTTAGCAGGCATCTTGAAGGTAAATTAGATTCCAAATATCCTGAACCACAAAATTTTGATGCGGTACTCTTGGATGGATTTTTTTATCCGCTTACTCGTTGACTTACCAAAAACATTTGGACAGATTGCACGGAAGTTGATGACTACGTTAAGTCACCAGCCTGCTAAGGTGGTGCACCTCATTTTTGACAGATATGTAAACCCATCATTAAAGGATGCGGAGAGACAGCGCCGAGGTAGTGTTCCAGTTGCTTACCAAATTGGGGCCTGACCAACAAAAGCCGGCTGATTTTATGAAGGCCATATCTAATCCTTTTTTCAAAGAATCGTTCGTCAAGTTTTTGGTCATTTACTTGGAGTCCAAAGAAATGGCACCATTCTTGGAGGAAACTCGCTCGTTGTATATAACATGCGGGACACAGTGTTTCTCGTTCCAAAATGTGGACGAGACAATAACGAGGAAAGAAGAGACTGAACTCGAATGCGACCACGAGGAGGCTGATACACGCATAATTTTCCATCTAGCACGAATGCATCAGCATGAAAATGTGCTGGTCCGATCCTCAGACACGGACGTCATGGTTGTCCTCCTTTCCAATATGTGTAAACTGCCGGTGAACGTCAAGAACGTTTACCTTCAAGTCGGGAACATCAATTCCGGTTCCAAAAGACTTTTAAGTGTCACTGCGTTGTATAATACCCTCGGCAATGACTTATCAAGGGCCTTGACAACCTTTCACATGTTCACTGGAAGCGACTACATCCCTGCCTTTTTCAGGAGGGTAAAACACAACCTTTCAAGGTATTGTCAAGTGATTCTCGTTTCATGAAGGCGTTCATCAATCTTGCCGATAATGTTGTGAATGACAAAACATTCACGGTGATTGAGGAATTCACATGCAGGATGTATGGGGTACGGGGATGCAAAACCGTCAATGAAGCAAGGTACGAACTTTTCTGTAAAGCGTATAAGCCCAAAAAAAGCAATGAACCAGTACTAAAATTCGCTAGGTCATTTAGCTCCACCAACATCCCTCCAAGCAAAACAGAACTATACGAGCAAATCAAAAGGGCCCACTTTCTCGGAGGTTTGTGGAGCAATGCTCACTGCCTGTTTGGGCCAATAAGCAACGCAGATAACAATGGATGGAAAGTCACAGAGGATCACATTGAGGCTGTTTTGTTCGCTGGAGAGATGGAGCGAATTCCCAAAATTGATGAAATTTTGTGAAACGCTGACGACCATGATGCAAATGCGGACGACGATTATGACGAAAAGACGATTTCTGAGTCAGGTAAGATGTACAGAAAAAAATGTTTCTTGTCATAGTACAGGCAATTTTAGAATAGATAATTTATTTTACAAGTATGAAAACGTTGGTTATTATGTACGTTTATTATTTGACGCATTTATTCATGTAGCATTGTCGTTCAGCCATGAATGTAATTAATATTGCATTGAAGCTTTCTCTTTGAATAATGAGGATGAATAAATAATAAAAATGACTAAATAAAAAAAACAATAATAATGTCTTGTTTGAATGTTTCAGATTATTCATCATCGGATGAAGAATGAAGAAAATTCAAATACTTCTGTTGAAGAAATAATAATTATTATGTTCTGACCAATTTTGAAAATATTACTTGTAGATTTATTAAAACATTATTATTAAACCAAAATTCTTCTTTGAAACCAATTTTCCAAGTCGACTTAGTAATTTTCCCCTACAGAAATTTCGAAGACCATTATTTGTATTCTAATCAAAATAAGTGAACAAATTAATTAAATTTACACTCGTCAGTTTTGTAATAGCAACATGATTTGAACGTCAGTTGGTTTTATTCTAACTCCTTGACCGAAATGTGAAAAATTGTCGGAATTTCCAGGCGTTTATCGCTCAGTTAAATTTCCTTCGACCTAAATTTAAATTGTCGTCAGTTTTAAAATTGCAACTGCTTACACCGTCAGTCGTCCTAGAATAGCGTTTGGGGTAGTGTGCTGGTAATTTTAATGAAAATTCCGACCATTTAGCTCTCGGTTAAATTAGATGCAAATTTTAACCAAATTTGAACCCGTCAGTTTTAAAATTCAACGTGCTAGACCATCAGTCGTCCTGAATCCTCAACCAATGATCAAAGCCCAACATTTTGACAAAAAATTGGCCACTTATCTTTCGGTTAAATTAACTGCAAAATTTTGGCAATTTCAATTCAAATTTTCGAAAGTAAAGCAACCGGTGAGGAGTAGCTGACGGTCATTTCACGTTTCATGGCAGTAAGTACATTCGATCTAGAGGGTTTCTAGCTTTACAACTTCCGGTTAAATGATCACGTTGCTGGCTCTCTATCTGTAGATAGTCGTAGAATCTCAAAGAAGACGACAGAAATCCCCAGTGGGAACCAAATTGTACACTGCGTAATTAAAATTCTATTTAAATCTATGTATCGGCTGTGTATATGTTCCATGTAGTAGGCTACCTCACACTGAGTTTATGTTATTCGGTAATATTAGTGGTTTTTACTTCATCATCACCACCACCACCACCACCATCTTCTTCTTCTTCTTCTTCTTCTTCTTCTTCTTCTTCTTCTTCTTCTTCTTCTTCTTCTTCTTCTTCCTTTCTTTCTTCTTCATTCATATTTTTTGTTTATATATTACGTTCACTTCTAATGAATAATGGCATTGGTCTTCCCTCTTCTCCTTAGCGACTAATATTTTGAAAAAGTGACTTTTACTGAGTATCTCGTAAGTATTAGGAACTATGGAGTGGGCTTGTTGAAAGAAGAGTATACACAAATATTCGATTACAACGAAGCCTCATTTCCTCTGGCTTTGATTTGATTTATTCTGTAAATCGTGCGTAACAATACAGATTCATCAATATTATTCATATTTCTATGAAATACTGCATAGTACAATGGCGCTCATTTGCATCAACAAATTTGCTATCCGTATCATGTTTACTTGACAACCCGATAAGACTCGAAATAAAAACTCGAATGGATTGATAAAAGTTCAAAGCTTTGCCTTCGTATCGAGTGTCACATAAATCACCTAAATAACAAACAAAACATGTCACTGAAACAGAATAAGATACTTGTACGAGCCCTACATTGGTAAGAAATAAGTCCAACAAAGCGAATTCCCCTAGTATTCCACTATTCCAGTATTCCAATGCCGTATGCTTTTCTGGTTATTTGTATTTGTAATCCTTTTGTATTCTTATTGTCTTACTGTACACGAAAAAACTAATCTTGTTAAATTACGAAAGAATTCAAGGTCTTCGTTTTACAATGAAAAAAAGCTATCATAGTGACAGTGTATGGTAATTATCAAAAGAAAGTGATAAGTAAACACTATCAATCATAAAATGCGTTTATTGAATGGGACAGAATGCCAGCGCTGACCTAAGGTTAAATATGAAAGAAAACTTTTATAATACCTGTCACATAAAGCTGACTTACTATATACGTACATACATGATATGGCGAGGGAGGGGATTTAGGTGTGTTAATATAATAAAAGATGCTTGGCATTCGATTTCTGGTATTTTTGTAATAAAATTCTGCTCAAGTAAAATTTACTACAACTATTTAAAAATTTACTGTCAATAAATTACAATAATTATTACACGTGTTCACAGGTTCCGGGTATTATGTTATTGTTGCCACCGATTTTTATTTATGTAATATAATGAAAGCTTTTTACACAATCCTTACTCTCGTATGTTTGTAGTTTATCATTTACTCTATGGAAATACATTTGTATTTCGTAATTATAACACGTTCAAAGTGACGTATTTTAGAATATTCCATAAATTACCAGACTTGTTTACATAAATCAAATTATACCCCTATTCTTTATGGTTTACGTTTATTATATTTATAATGCTAAACCTTTAGAATTTAATGAGTCACAAAAAATTAAAAATTCTTTAGAACTTGTTCGTATTTATGTAAAGACTTTATTATTTAATTAGTAATTCTACAGCTAATAATCACAGGCGTGTGTGAGAAAAGAGGCGCGCGCATATGTTGAGAAATGACAAATTTATGGAATAGCGACTTGTGATTCATAATTTCAAGTTATTTGATCTTATGACGCAGCGCTTGAAGAGTACATTTCGCATATAAGTTCTGTAAACTTTAATTATATTCTTCTTCTTTTTTCATTAATCTCACGGCCTGTTTATACCACTGATTTCTTCCTAGTCCTCCCTGGATCCTCTTGCTTCCTGCTCGTACATCTCGTACAGTTTTCACCAATATGCGTTGTACTTATATCCTCGTCAATTCGTTACACCTTCGCACCACCCAAACCCCAATATTCTTTATGTTCTGTAGCCTCCGTATTTATTGGCTACGAATTTAATTTTATCTACTTACGCCTATTATTTTCCTCAAAATTCTTTTCAGACTGGTTTCCGGAATTTGTTTGATCTTATTTAGGCTGGTCTGGTCTTTGGGTCAGGTCTTATTTAGTCTGGATGTATCAATGTCGACCGCAGAACCGTTCAGTAAATTCTTACTTTCCAGTCTGTCCTTAAGACTGAATTACCTTAATTATGGTATCCTTCAGACTGTCCTTAATTAATGTCTAGATTACCAGACCATAAATTAAGTAGGGCACCTAGTAGGTGATACAACTTTCGTATTACTAGTTAATAAGTTAATATCTATTATGATTATTGTCTTGACTATACTGATTACATATTTTACAGATTGATTTTATGAATATTTATATGTTATTAACATGTTTCAACCTCGTGTTCCAAATTATGCGCACCAATCGCTTTCTTTGTTTCTTACTAAAAACAATGTGACCACACGTCCTTAGCCGCTCGTCACTTCGACTTATAAACATTAAAAATATTTTTTAACTAAGCATTTCATATTAAACTGTGCGCTTTTTAAAGTCACTCTACCTTTCTAATGATAATATTTTAGTGAACCGGACTTAATATGACATGTTTAAATTGAACGGTCATCTCATAACATAAATAAAAACGAGACTAAAAATATGGGTTCGTAGAGCATGATTAGTAAGCATTTGGTTTACACTTTGGGGACAGCATGCAACACAACAAATCATCGCAATTACGCAGTGTAAAGGTCACACGTCTCTGTGTGCGCTCTGCCTTCACGTAATTACCACTTGGAGAGGGAACCAACGACCTCGTACAAAAACACTGGGAAAAATAGGCTAATGAAGATGAAAGAAATGAAAGATTCAGAAGCAGCAGCGGGCACTTGGTTACGGTGGCGGCGAACGCGTAGACAAAGTAATTGGTCCGGAAAGGTAGAAGGTCGACTTTCACTTCTCAAGGTCGGTGAGGTGTAGCAGAAGAGTGTGTTGACGTGACGTGCCCGTCCACGCGTAATAATGTCGCCCACTCGGCCAACTGTGCTGCGGATTATTGTAATAACTGTGTCAGTGCGTATTTGTGTCTATCTATAGCCTTTCAAACTTTCAAGAGTACTCCAGTGTATAGAACACGTATGTATAACCTTCTATATTTAACAATGCAAATTCTCACTCCCCACTCTTCAGTGAATGACTCCCCAGTCGATACCCAGAATAGGCCATACATTTTGAATGGTACCGCAACACTTAACATATAATGGGCGATTAGCGACCACTTAACCAAGCACTATGTTGGAAATGGGAGACATGTTGATCTCAAAATAAACTACGTTTCACCTATACTGTAGTATTCTCACCTACGTTCTCACCTATACTGTAGTATTCTCACCAAGTCAACTGCCCAGCATACTTCCATTTAATTTCTTGCAATTTTAGTTTTCTTACGTTTAATTGTTCTATGGCCAGTGGCGAAGCTAGTAGTTAATGAATGAGTAGGCAAAAATCTTACCTTAATTTTTTTTTAGGAATCACTAAAAGGATGGTGGTTCAAATCGGACGCTGAGGTAGAGTTTGCTGTTAGCGAATGGTTCCGCAAACAGCCGTAAGAATTTTACTAGCAGGGAATCTGCAGATTAGTGCAAGAGTTGGATCATGTCTTAATGTTAATGGAGATTTCTTTTAAAATCGTTGAATAAAAAATGCTTTACTGCTCTAAACGTGTTTCTATTGAACAATCCTTGTATAAGTCATACACAATAATACATCTGATTGAACTTCAAATTTTTAAACTTGATTAGTTTATATATATTATATGTTTAATGTTACAAACAATTCAAAAAACAATCTTGATCATCTGTTAGTTCAGCGGAATAACCGGCACACTTTTAATAACCGCATAAAATAAGCACACTTATAAACAACACAGCGCGCTTTAACTTAACTGTTTGCACCGTAGAAGTGAGACATGCCTCAACGCTCTATGTGTACAGCACGGGACAATCCCCCTCCCCCGCACTTCCCAATCAAGCCTGCACATTGCTTACATACGATGTATACAAAAAACGCTGAGGCAAGTTCACGTTGCCTCATTCGCTTTATGTCGAATCTCACCTGTCACCATCTAGCGGTCGCTCAGTAAAGCACATTTCGGCTTAATAAATTCGACAGTCGCAGTAACAATGTATAATCTTTACGTTACGTAGTTAGTTCATACGTATTTATAATTTTTATTCTACAGAATTTTTAGGGTAGGCATTGCCTCAATTGCCTCCATGTAACTTCGCCACTGTCTATGACTCACCTTGTATTTTTATTCTGATAATAGTAACTCTTATGTATCTTATTTTAGTCCACAGTTTAATTTGGTTCTCAATATAATAATACGCTCTTTTTTGTACTATCCCGATGGGTGAGGCCTCATTTAAGTTGTACGGCATACAAGACAGGAAGTACGACCATTCCCAAGCTTCTGCCGTCCAAGTGTTGACCGATAAGAAGGTGAAAAATGCACTTGATATTTATGGTGTCGCTGCCCAGGAATAGAAACCTGAGCCTTCAGGTTACTAGCTAGGTAATTTTATCTTACCTGTATGAAAGGTATACAAGCCAAATATGTCCTCACGCAGACGATGTTGTGATACTAGCCAAATCAAGACAACGGCTAGTTGAGGTATACAAGGAGCTGTATTAAAATCCGTTGGAATGGGAATGGATGTAAATATCAGCAAAACTAAATACATGCTAATTTCTGCATCAGTAAGGAAAATAAATCTATATCATTTATGGATAGAGGATAATTCATTTAATAACTTCAGATACCTGGGTAACATGGTAGATATGAAGGGTCTCTAAACACGACGATTCATGATAGGATGCAAATAGTAAATAGGGCATATTACGCTAACAGTAGGCAAACTCATTAGTCGTAACACAAAAATTAAAATATATAAGACACTTATCATACCGGCTGTTATTTACAGAGGCAAGACATGGACATTAACAAATAGGAACAAGAAACATTAAAAAACATTGAAAGAAAGATTGTACCACGTGTTTATTGCCCGGTTAAAGAAGATGATGAATGGAGAATAAGAAATAACCAGGAGATGGATGAGCTATGGAATCATGAGGAAATTGTAAGATTCGTAAAGACTCAACGAATACAACAGCTAGAACGGATCGATTATCAGCGAATGCCAAAGAAAATCCTGAGGGCGCGCAAGTCTATAAAAGCAAGAAGAAGGGCCAACCTAGGATAAGATGGCTGGATGATGTGCTGGAAGATCTAAGAAGAGTGTATGTCAGGGGTTACGCTGAGATGGCAATGGACAGGAGACATTGGAGAAGATTGGTGTTGCAAGCCAGGGCTGACGTTGGACTGTATTGCTAAAGAAGAACGAGAAGTATGAAAAGGTATCCGTGTCTTGAAGAGGTATTGATTAAGTTTACTAAGTAAGCTAATTAAATGGCTTGACCTCTTGACAACGAATACAGAACACATTATTAATAAACAAAAGTAAATGAATAAAATATTTTTTAATTCTTTAAACTCAGACGCCAGATCTTTCGTTTTCAATATTTGGAAATAGTCCTAAATGAAACAGCATTTCTACCACTACTCTAACAATCAAATATGATATTTTAATCATTTTAATTTTAGTCGTATGTAAATAACTGTCATTGTCTTATTTTCTAGATAGTGTAAGTTTGTAAACGTTCATACGAAACACTTTCTTCGAGTCTCAGCATAAACCATAAAAAGCACTTAAACATTAAGCACGAAAAACAACTAACAGATCTTTTGCTTTTGTTACATTTTCGCCTGAAGTTTGTTCTTCGTCCGTCTCTGTCTTTTTTGTTTTACTTTCTTGAATTCGCAGAATTTGGATATGGCGAATAAAATTAGTCTGTCTACGTATATGGTCAAGTCAAAATTTAAGACAACTGACTGTGGAGAGTTCTGTTTGCCTGAATTTTACGTCAGCAGGAATACGCCCTGCAGTAAGGAAACCAGAGCTTTCTTTTCTTGTAACACAAGATTTTCCTGGACCAATTAGATGTGGAGCAACTGCATCTCAGGCCCATCAGCATGACCACGATCTGAGCATGGGATATACCCTCTCTCATTGGGTAGAATGGGGGTCGTAGGGGTTAATGTTAAGCTGTTATTGTAATCTAACATCAGTTCAGGACTTTTGGTTGTAGCGGTACTTGCCTTCCGTAGTGGATTCCTACAACCAATATTGAACATAGGTTTAAATTCTTTGAAATTATATAAATTAACAAATGAGTTATGTGGTTTTAACAAATGGAGTAGTAATATTAAGAAAGGTAGGCAAGAACCTCTGGTAACGTACACTGATGCGTAATATCGGTATATGTTTTCAGTTCCGGGCGAATGAATCCGCATCTTTCCGCGCTAGAGGAAGTGGACGTAAAATTGGTGTCGCCAAGTTTACAGGGAGAAAAATAACGTTACAACACACACACACACACACACACACACACACATATATATATATCCTTTTTATGTTGTAAATTGAGCTTAGGTTGGTAAATTTGTTATACTGTAAATTGATTTTTATATTGAGCTCAGATTGGTTGAGACAGCTCGGATAAAGAATCACATGAAAATGGACGAATGGCAATAGACAATTACAAATGACTGAGACATAGAGAAATAAAAGGAGAGAGTGAGAATTGGGGAAGAGAAACAAATAGACAGACAGACAGAGTATCTGATTGTTATTTTTTATACAGATATTAATTTCAATTAATAAGGTGGTATGTGTAATGAATACGAATTTGTTTCTATGCGTTTGACTAGAAGTATATCAACACCATTCAAAAACAACTTTGTCGTTCATGTGACTTTTAATGGCTTCCAATTCGTTACTGTAAGTGGGGTGTGCGTGCGGGTGTGTGTGTATGGAAAGACAAAAGAGAAATCTGGATCATTTCTCCGCTCTCCTCTATTTTAGCTTTACTCACCCTAAGTAGATGCTTGGATTGTCGGAAAATTATTGCAAAATATTATTGTTGCTAAATTAATGAACAAGACGGTGTTAAAAACATCGTTCTTATAAGTTTATGTGGTTAAAATTCATGGACCCCGCTAAGTGTAAACATTAGTTCGCACCAAATTAATATACTCCTTTTTAGAAATAATTTTTAATACACGAATTATGGATTTCATACAAAGAGATTACGTCTACATGCAGAGAGAATTGCCTCTAACAAGAGGTCCTCTTATTATGCACGATGAACGGATAGAAAGAGAGCTACTTATTATATAGATAAACCGCAAGGTGGAGGAGCATGTGTAAAATTTTCTGTCGTAATAGTTACATATTAAATTTTATGTTTATATTAATTATAATAAATTGTTATTTTATCCATGTACGTTTACAATCTGCCAGTTTTAAAGTTGGATCATTGAAATGTCAAGCGCCCATACCGTAATATGAAACTATCCATTTAACGAATAAATTTAACGAACTAACTATAATGAGATATAACTATGTCCATGTAAAATCTGTTTTTATATATAACGACATAAAATATTGTTGAAGTTGAATTGTTTGTTTAATATATTACGTTTCTTAGAAACGAAATCATTAACAGTTTTTATTTCATTTAGGACAGATGTATAAATTTTAGCTCCTCCAGCATCACAAAATTCTTTGTAAACTGATATGATTCCAGTTCGCAAATTAATTCCTTCCGTTTGTACAGCGGTAAAGAAACTTGGAGAATCTAAAGGTACGTCGATTCAAGATATTACCGCGTACATACAGGACATTATCCATGGAAAAAATGTCTCTGCCATCAGCGTTAGGAAGGCTATCAAATGTGCTTTAGAGAATCAACTTTTGAAAGAAACTGACCTCGGAAAATTCAAACTGATTGTCAGCAATGTGAAGCGTGGGTCTCCACATAAAATGGACAGCCTCAAAGACTTTGATATACTCACGGGTAAATGCCCAAGGCGCAGGAAGCGAACCATTTGTAGGGGAAGAAATTCTAAGAGGTAATTATTAGATATCATCGGTATAGTTTCATTTTTTTCATTTTAGTTTAACTTATTGTTTTAATGAGTTTTTTATGATATTTTGATGATTTTTTTAAAATTTCTCATTGAAATAAAATATGGTTTATTTTTCAGGCCGAAGAGGGCCCGTTGCCGTCGTGGATGCACTCCTATCTGGGTTCCAAAGAGAAGGCGCGGATGTAGAAATAAGGCTAGAAGTAAGTGCCCAAGAAAGTCAAGGAGGAGAAGCGCTTGTCCAAAAAGACTAAGGAGCACTTGTCCACGACGTAGGAGAAGAGCATGCCCAAAACTTCGCAGGAAAAGGAGGGCGTGCCCAAGGAGACACCACAGGAGGAACACTTGCCCTAGGAGGAGAAGGAGAAGGTCTTGCATTCGCCGATGTGAAGACGGAGAAGCCCAGCTAGGGTTTCAGTATTCTCAAAGCAAGAATGGTCCTAACGAAGAGATGAAAACCACAGAGGCTAATCAATGAACTTTGGGGCCAGTGGCTAAAAATGTTATTAAATATATCTTCCTGGTTTTATCCAGTTTTATATTTGTAACATTTTCTGGTTAATAAAACGGACTTCTTTGATTCAATTTGAGTAGTTTTGATTTTATGTATATTTATATTTATACAATGATGTTTATAAAACAGTCACAGTATTGAATAATTGCAAGATAAATACGAGATATCTCGTATCAACACTAGAGATGCAAATCTCCCTAAAATGTTTTTTATAATAAAAAGAAGCAATTGACTGTTACATTTTGAATAACCAGCTGTAGTAATCAGTGCTACTGAAGTATGTAGCGTTTTAGGCAGTGGCATAGCCAAAAAAGCTTACCCCCCCCCAACTGAGTAGCTTGCCAAAGAGATAGCTATAATACGACATACACAGAAGGTTCTGACAAACCCCCTTCACTATACACCTCTGTTCCTGCTTATCATCACTAACTAAACATAATGAAAAAATCCTGGTCTACAACCCTCCCCAATGGAAAAATCTTGGAGAAGAATCCTACTCATACAGAAATTCTGGTAACACTACTGATAGGCTTTGAAATCTGCTACTTCGGGAACGTATGAATCACTTGATATATTCTTTGTATGTAGCCAGAGTTAAGTCATTTTAAGACCAGAGATTAAATCTTCTCGAAAATATGAAAATACATAATAGATACAACAGATTTCTGATCACTTATTTGCATTTAAGAAAATCATTCTAGCATTGAGAAAATAGGCCTACACAGAATGACAGAAATATTATTACAGAAGAATATTGAATTCTCTCCTTAGTTTGTAAATTTGTTTTACATTAAACAGTTCACGAGCGTTTACAACACGCCTTTTGAAGCTTATTTCCCTGATTTTCAATAAGGAATATTTTTGTCGCTCTGACAGTACAGAATTGACGTCAACGACGCTATAGTTAACTCCTAGGAAAAGTAACTAAGTACATGCAATATATAGCCTATTTATAAAGCAGTCAATTTAACTCACCCATACTCACACTCACATGCATGTGTGTGCACATACACAGACGACCGCGCTCGCACAAGGAAGTGTGCTGTCTGCAAACGGCAGATGTATTAAAATATCACCTTCCTTTAATAATTTAACACAGACAAGACATATGTATGTGTATTTCAATTATGATGGGTATAACATTATACCTTCCTTCTTTTTAAAACATCCAAGTTCTTTTTAAATTTTAGGTAATGAGAAGAGTAGTTAAAATTGCAAACATGCTACTGAATCCCCCGTGTTCTTAAAACATTTTCAAGGACAAAATATATTTTTATCTTTTTAAGAAGGTGAAAACTTTGTTTCACTTAAATGTTGGTTAGACCTAATTACTACTTTTTCTCAAACAGTGTGTGGTTCAGAGAAAGCGAAGATTTTTATCTCACTGACCTATATAGACAGGGTTTTCTCACAAGATATTTTGCAGAATTGGTAATAGTTCATAATTTTTCTTTGTAACTATCAAATGTTACTTCATCATCAATAAAGAAAATTGTGTTCAGAAGGGTGTTATTAATTGTAAAACAACATTTACCATCTGCTTCCCATGAATGGGCAACGTCTTCCATGTACAAATTAAAAATCACGGGTTTTAATCAACACCCTGTCTGTAGCACCACTATAAATTGATATATATTCCAATAATTTCAGGTCTTCCCTATCATTATTTTATTTCCTACATAAAGACTTCGAATTATTCTGATCAAGTGTTCCAAGTTTTTTCTTTCAAACATTATTCTCCACAGGATGAGTCTATTTACATTATTAAGCATCTGAAGACAAAAACTGATTATATTTTTTATGTTTTGTTGTTTCTTTTTTAGTAATCTTCATTTAACAGATGTGGTTAATGTTTTCATTAAAATCTATTGCCTATAGTCTAAATGTGGACACTGGAATTACCAACACGCTTGAGCTCTTTATATGTGTAAAAGATACATGGGCAGAGTTGTCACTAAACTTTACTCTCCTCTTGCGTCGAGGTGTGTTCGCTTCGCCTTCCATCGTGTCACTGTCTTGAAACTTCCCGTGTCTCGGACTGTTATACCACTGCCGGACAGCTGATGATGACGTCAGTAATGTCGGCTGAGCGTAATGTCATGTTCTAGTCAGGGTCGATCGTGAGTCGTCTTCACGAATCAGTATTCTCTCTCTCTCCATGTTGTGCTGTGTGTGTCTGTTGGTGTAGGTGTGGCTCGATCGGACCTCGGAGAGATGTTGCTCCGTGGACAGCGAACGAAACACTGACCCAAGTCGGTGCCGTGTCGCTCGAATTAAAGGGGTGGTAGTGGTGGTGGTGGTGGGGGAAGGGGTGAAAGAGAGTAAAGGAACAAAGAGGGGGAAAAATAACGCTTATAATGTTAGTCAATACATGTATTGTCAAAAAAAAAACACAAATAAAAAAAGTGTTACAAATTACATACAAACAATATTTTACAATCTTGCAATAGTAATGTCCGCTACACGATCTCGTTTGTCCGTTGTACTGTAGGTAGAGCGTGTCCGGTTGTACGTCATGTAGTTCCTCGTCCGTTAACAGTTTCGCGTACCTCTTTGGCAGGTAGACCTTGAGTAATCCCGTGCCGTCCTTTCCCCTAGTTATAACAGCTGTCAGAGAAGGTCCGTACTGCGTCGTCTCGTTCTGTAACAGGCGAATCGGATACTTCGTCCCCGTTTGTAGGGCCTGACATCGTACGTATTTGTAAACGGTGACGCTCAAAAATTTCTGTATAAAGGATTCCATCTTGCTTGCTTGCTTAGTATGTCTGCTGGTTGCGATGCGTTGTTTGCGACTGTCGACACAAGAGTGAACGGTATAGCGAACGAGCTCCCGTTTATATATAATGTTTTAAGCCCTTCGTTGTTGACCAGTAATAGAAGAGTCACGTGCGTCCTACATTTGTGCTCGGTTATCCGAATAGGGTACACTTCGTCTTTTCTGTATCCGAACTCGTTAATTTCGCTTTCGTAACCGAACACGTTCACCGAAATATTAGCGATTTGTTTTTCGAATATTTTAATTTGAGTCACCGGCAGCGGATAGTCGATCCCCTCCATATTCAGCTCGTTTTCGTACTATCTGTAGTGAGACACGCGGTGCGGGTTAGACGCGATCGGATGTAACCCGGCAAGAACGGACCAGAGGAAGCATTTATCATCGTATAGATTTTGCACGTTCACTAACGCTTCCTTCCTTAATTATTTCTTCGGTGTTGGTATGTAACTGGTTCCGGTCAGAGGACGATATTTTAACAAGTTCACGTCGACGGCCACGATCCCGTTCTCGACCCATCCGCTACCTTCACGAATAAACTTTGAAACCGATTCCAGCACTTTATCCACGCACTCCCTGTACTGATCGTTTACGTCTTCCGCGTCCGCGGGTAAAACGAGTTGCGTGCGGGAACGAAACACTCCCGTCTGCTCCAGTTCGTGATCGGAAACTAGTTTTTTAAATATGACGCGTACGGCCAAGTACCACTTGAAACTTTCCCCCATATCGCGTGATTCCGCGCGCACGTCTTCCGGAATAACGTCCGCCATTCTGTCCAACAATACGGATACCGTGTCCACTCCGTCTTCGAAATTGTTATATTTTATCGTCTTTACACTCCCGTTAAGCGCGATCGTACGAGTTGCGTATACTGCCATGGTTCTGTACTATGACTTATACGAAATAAAGCACAATTTTTTATCGGTTAGAAAGCACTAGTTTTCACCAACGTGTCCGGCTGCTAACTGAGACGTAGGCAGAAAGTCTATTAATATGAATAAAGCACACTTTTGTTTTAGGTTAGAAAGCACTTTTGTTTTCAGCAAAGTGTCCGGCTGCTAACTGAGGCGTAGGCAGTAAATCTGTACAATGTATAAGCGCGGGCATACAACCTTATACAAAGCTTTGAATCTTCCGTTTACAGCGTGAGAAGGTCATTCGCCTGTTCAGAATAAGAATAATGCTCTTCTCTGAGGTCGTTTACGCCGTAGGTATTGCACATTTGTTTATGTTTATCTGTTCTCATTCCCACGCTATTGGCCGAGCCATATGTTTTGTATCAAAATATCAACAAGTGTATGGTTCCCACGGGATCGAGATATCTCCTGCTTCGCCCTCAGAACGTTTTAAAACTCCGGCGGGTGAAGACGTCTTGCGCGGTAATTTTTTTTTTTTTTTTTTTTTTTAAGTGAAACTTTTTTGGGCACGGTAGGAAAAATTTTCGTTACGCGTTATGCGTTATATGCATGAAACTTCTTTGGGCACGGTAGGAAAAATGTTCGTTACGCGTTATGCGTTATGCGTTATATGCATGCATGTGTGTGTATATGTGTTTAGTGGTATACCAAAATGAGGAAATGTACAGTTGTATATAATTATTGTTACGAATATTTTAATTTAACGATATGTAAAAAATAATCTACCTAGTCCTACATAAGTTAATTCCATTTAATTAATTAAATTGCAGATTCTATAATGACAGAATCTAATGGAAATCCTATTCCAAACCAAAATAATGATGTTGTAGCTAGTGAACTTGTGAATCAAATGAAACAGAAAAATGTTGAAGTCGTAGCAGTTGATGTTCATCACCGTCATTCTTCTCAAGTCAGTCAGACCAATATTTTTAATCAAAATGAGCCATCAAAACAAACACAAGCCCAACGGATACGAGAATACAGAGCCCGGAAAAAAATCAAATTCAACTAACCAGTAATGTTTTATCCATTTCCCATCATCAGGACGATAATATTATTGTTGAAGCTAGTGGTGGTCATAATAATTTAACTGAAATTATTGAACCGCTTATTCGATACAAAGACCTCAAACGTAGAAAAACATCAGATGAGCGTATGCGAGAGTACAAAGCCCGGAAAAAGAATCGAATTCAATCAACAAGTGATATTCCTTCAATTATCCATCATCAGGACGATAATATTATTGTTGAAGCTAATGACGATCAAAATAATTTACCAGAAATTGTAGAACCGCTTATTCGAAACATAACCTTAAAAGTAGAAAAACATCAACTCAGCGTATGCGAGAGTACAGAGCCCGGAATATTATCCATCCGGGATACTCCTATGTGATCGCGAGGACACCTCAAGACGCGGGAAGGTGCATGTTGAACGCACCAAATATAAGTGAGATTAAATTACAACCCAATTGTGCCCTGTGATTAGATTAGACTGATTACCGGTGTGACGGCGTGCGCGCGTACAAGAGGAGCCCCAGCGAAGCGGAGTTTGCAGAAAGGAGGAGCAGATTGCAGCGATTCACAGGACGGGCAGTAAGGCGAATCAACCCACGAAAACAACATCCAAGTAACCAATTGACATTTCTTTTTAAAATCAGATCAATCTGATTCAGAGACGATTTTGAAATAAAATAAATATTTTGTGACTTAAAAAGCATATAAAATTTTTGTCTTAAAATATACAACCTTGCTCCAGATAACTGTTTATGTGTTCCATGGAGATGTATTCAGTGCGGATCAAGTGATTGTTGCGGATTAGTGGAAAGTGATTATTCTGTTAATTAGTGCAAAACTGTAATAAGGTGACATTAATTGTTGGAGAAATTTAACTTGACTTATTGTGTAAGAGTGATTTGTTGCTTTAAAACTACTGTTTGCCTCTAATAATAAGTTTTTGATTAGTGACTTCATTGGTTATTCTGTTTCCACTGTACCCTCGAAGATTCTGTGTGACCGTCGTAACATTATTCTCGGTTTTTGAGTCTCGTCAACAATTAATACTGTTACGTAATGCGGAAAAGTGTTACGCCATTACGGAACGTTTTGGTACATTGGAGAACGTTGTTCTACTCTTTTCTTGGCTATTCTCGTAGCTGTAATGCCTACGTGATGCTTGACATGCGAGGTAGTATTACGTAATGCGGAACGTCTCGTGCATTCGATGGTGTCGTTCTAGAATCTTCTCAATTAGCCCAACGGTGCGTGTTTCTGCGAAGGTCGCGCTGAAGTGTCCTCTAGAATTTTCGATGGCTTGTTAAGGACCCATATTATGGAACCCTGGAGATTGTAAATAGCCCATACCTGCTGCTTAGTTTTCAGTTATTGTCGGGCTATTACACAGTGGGGTTCGAAGAATTGTGGCGAGGTGTAAGTGTTTTATAATCGTGCAGGACAATTGTAATACAATTGTGTTTTATATTAGTTGACATTTTATTGCGTGTGAACAATTTTGATTTGATTTGTTGTAAGAGACTATCTTGTTGATTACAAACTGATTAATTGTGATAATTAAAGCTGGTGATTAGTGACTTAATTGGTGTCTTGTATTTTGTTGTCCACTGTATCATACGACGATCAGTTAGACCGTCGTAACAATACTATCATAAGTTGGTAAAGTCCACCGCTCAGGCGACACGGCAATAAATAATCTCCGTCGAAACCGTTGCCGTATGGAAACCTAAAACGCGTGCACCCTTACAGTTCCGAAGGTGGACCCTCAAGCTATAACTAGACATAGTAGCCATTAGTTATAGTAGCCGCGTGGCAGTAACTGTTGCTACGTAGTATTACCGCTACTAATTAAACATAATTGTGACTAATTTTACTAGACAAACTAAGCATTTTCGTGAATTGGTGCGCACCTATTCACGCATATACAATGCAAATGATACTGGATTTTTAATCGATGACGACCTCCTACGAAGGATATTTTGTGATCTTATGATGAAGCATGTGCTTTGAAACACGTCATTTATATATAAAAAAGAAGTCACAAGGCGGATAGAAAAAGGTTAGTTTGTCTTAAATTCATGCGTTCAGTGTCCAAATCACTTATACGTATATGAATAGAATAAAATTTACGTCTTTTATCCGTCTAGTGGCTTTTCCTATTTTATACTTCACTACGCGTTTCTGGACCACGCGTCCCATCTTCAGGTGTAATCCCTCAGTAAAGTTCGTCAGATAATTAAAAAAAATTACGTATAATTTACACACATGTCGTAAATAAATATAAAATATATGAACACGGAACAACCCACGCGGTTTTGTTGGTGCGCACCACGGTAACACTATAATCGACTGTTATGCTTACGTTGTTATTGACAGTGCACTACGGACCTCGTCTTGTAATCTTATCGCTGTGTCGTATATAGAGAATTAGACTGAAAGTTCAGCTGTTCGTTCAGCAGGACTTCTTTGGTGTTTTTATTTTTAAAGGACTTATATATTTTGAACTCCTCGACAGCACTCATGTATCTGCCTTTGTTTACATATATGGATGGGTTGAAATTTAGTCTCAAAATTAGTATAATTATGATTAATGTCCATTAAATGACGTGCGTAATTTGACTTTGTTTTGTTGTTAATGTCTTTTTTAAGTAGATGTTCTTTAAAGGGATTCGTAGATGCCAGTGTATGGCCAGTCTGGCCAATGTAGAAGCTATCGCAGTCATCACATGTAATTTTATAAACGCCTGTCTTGTCATCAGCTGATTTCGATGGTTTAAGTCGGAGTATCTTATTGACATTGTTATTAGTGCGAAATGCCATTTTTATGTTAAATGTACTATTTAAAATTTTTGGTAGGGTGCTACCGTAGTCCAATGATATAATTATATCTAATCTTAGTTCTATTATTTTGTAATTTTGTTGTTGTTGTTTTTCTTCTTTCTATGTTTCTTGATTGAACTGTTAAAAATTGAGCTTTTATAACCATTGGCCTTAGCTATATACCTAATCGTGTTGAGTTCTTCATGAAAGTCTCTGTCCTCTAACGGAATGGAGAGTAATCTATCCACTAAACTGTTATGTTGCCATTTTTTGAGGGAAGGGGTGACGCGACTCAGCATTTACCGTGACATCTGTGGTAATTGGTTTCCGGTAGATCTGATACTGAAATTTGTTATTTAGTCTTGTATTTATTAGGTCGAGAAAGTTAAGTTTATTATTTGTCTCCGTTTCAACAGTAAACTGTATGTTTTTATTGATACTGTTCATGAAATTTTCATATTTTATATTTGTCGTATTGTACCATCAATATTTATGAATGTATCATCAACGTAGTATGTATATAATATTATTCTGCTGGAGAGTTTATTTATGTTATTGAGCAAATACGTATTCTCGTAATGATTTAGGTATATATCAGCTAGTAAGCCAGACAAAGGTGACCCAATGGCTAGACCCTTTTTTTGGATATAATAGTTGTTATTAAATGTAAAGTTGATTTCTTTTAAGTTCGATATTCTGGCGTTAATGAGATTGGCCTTAAGAATAATAAGTGTTTCTTGAATGGGGATATTTGTATACAGGTCAACGATGTCAAAAGAGGCTATTTTATAATTAGATTGTATTTTTATGTTTTTCATTTCGTTAACGAAGTCAGTATTATTTTTTATACTGTTGTTATTTTTTAACTTTATACTGTTTTTTATTTTCGCTGAGAGTTTTTTGCTGACGTTGTAGCTCGGTGCAGTAGTAACATTTACAAGTGGTTTGATCGGGACATTGGTCTTATGGATTTTTGGTGGGCCAACAAATTGAGGAGCCTCTGCGTTAATGAGTTTTAGTGAAAGGCGTGCAGAGTCGTCAAGTATCTGTGTACACTGATTGATATTGTTATTCTAAGTTTTGACAAACTCTGTTGTTGGGTCCGCTTGTATCATTATAATATGATTACTTACTATGAATTCGTGTCTTCAACTCCTCCATAGCTGTAAAAAAGGCAGATATATGAGTGTTGTCGAGGAGTTCGAAATATATAATAATAATAATGGCTCTCGTGTGTACCGCCTGAAGTAGTGTAGGAGAAGCGTAGGCGGCTGAAGCGTAGTGCTGGCCACACTGCCTTCCTTGTATGCCGTACGGCTCACATAAGGCAGCCTACCCTGCCTTCCCCTACACTACTTCAAAATATATAAGGCCTTTAAAAATAAAAACAGCAAAGAAGTCCTGCTGAACGAACAGCTGAACTTCAATCCAATTCTCTATACGACACAGCGACAAGATTACAAGACGAGATCCGTAGTGCACTGTCAATAACAACGTAAGCATAACAGTCGATTAAAGTGTTACCGTGGTGCGCACCAACAACACCGCGTATGATGTGTTCATATATTTTATACTTTATTTACGACATGTGTGTAAATTATACTTAATTTGTTTTAATTATCTGACGAATTTTACTGAGGGATTACACCTGAAGATGGGACATATGTCCAGGAACGCGTAGTGAAATATAAAACAGGAAAAACCACTAGACGGATAAACGAGGTAAATTTTATTTTATTAATATAAGTTTGTCTATTCATAAAAGCGACTTGAGTACCATTGTAAACATGGGTGCTAATTGTACGTCATAAATTACAATAAAAAAATAAAAAGATAATAATAATAATAACCATTATTTTATTATTAACTTTATCTTGTGACACAAGTAGGCTATATTATTTAGTTTATAGCGTATAACTTGTAATATTTATGTTATTATTATCTGATCGCCATTTATAGACCGGCCACCGTGCTGAAGTTACATCGAAACTGTAACCGAACTAGCTTTGTGTGAGTTCCAGTCTGGCAATGTTTACATTTAACGGCGTTAGATTGCGCTGCATCGTCATATTGGAAACGTACTAATACACCAATTACTATCACATTGTGTCAGCGGCGTCATCTCTCTCACAGCAGTTTGAATCGAGTACACTTAATTAACAACTATGCCCGTCGCCTCGTGTATTAAATGCGATATTGGAGTCCTGACTACTCCTACCTAACAGAATACTGGGTTAATAGGGTTAATACCGACGCGAAATCTAAAGTGATGGATGGATGATGCGCGGGCGTCTTGCGCCCTAATTTGTGTGCGTTGACCAGGCCTAGGCCTGATGAACGCCAGGTGCCAACAGGTCAGCGCAGTCGTTTGCTCTGCACAAGGGAGTTATGGTGCAGCCGCGGGTCCATGATAAATTACATGGCCACCACGGAGGCAAGCTTGAGCTTTTGCTTCAACCAATTGTCCCGCCGAGGCGCGACACCATGGTCCCCTCAGACTAGCCTTTGGGAACGTAGTGACGCACTGGCGAGGACAAGAGGCTCGAGCGCCCTAGGGCGTCGGCCGAAACGGTAAGGAATGACTCCGAGACAGCTAGCTTCCGCAAGGTAGGCACTTGCACAACCTCGCGGGAGCCCGTCTCTCAGGTCATTACTCTGCCGAATCAGCAAAGCAGGTGCTGACGGGGATCTTAGTGGTCATGGCTTCAGCCAATTGCAACGCCTGGTCGCGGCTCCTTGGTCTCCGAGGACATAGCCCACGGAAACTTAGAGGCACGCTGACGAGGACAACAGGCTCGACAGCCCGAAGGCGGCGGCCGAGTCGGAGGGACTCGTCACCGGGGCAGTCGGCTTTCGCAAGGAAGGCATTTGCACAACCTCGCGGGAGCCCGTGTCCCGGATCAAAGCCCTGCCGAATCGGCAAAGCCGATGCTGGCCTGGCAATAAATCAATCCAATACAATCTGCTGCAGCATGATTGACTACAGTTTCGGCAGGCGCAGGTAGTGAATGATGGTGATCAGTTCAGTCTCCAGAGGTTATACTTGAAATCTAAAGTGGATGGATGGATGGTGCGCGGGCGTCTTGCGCCCTAATTTGTGTGCGTTGTCCAGGCCTAAGCCTGATGAACGCCAGGTGCCAACAGGTCAGCGCGGTCGTTTGCTCTGCACAAGGGAGTTATGGTGCAGTCCGCGGGTCCATGATAAATTACATGGCCACCACGGAGGCAAGCTTAAGCTTTTGCTTCAGCCAATTGTCCCGCCAAGGCGCGACACCATGGTCCCCTCAGGCTAGCCTTTGGGAACGTAGTGACGCACTGGCGAGGACAAGAAGCTCGAGCGCCCTAGGGCGTCGGCCGGAATGGTAAGGAATGACTCCGAGACAGCCAGCTTTCGCAAGGAAGGCACTTGCACAACCTCGCGGGAGCCCATGTCCCAGGTCATTACCCTGCCGAATCAGCAAAGCAGGTTCTGACGGGGATCTTGGTGGTGATCATGGCTTCAGCCAATTGCAACGCCTGGTCGCGGCTCCTTGGTCTCCGAGGACATAGCCCACGGAAACATAGAGGCACGCTGGCGAGGTCAAGAGGCTCGACCGCCCGAACGCGGCGGCCGAGTCGAAGGGACTCATCAGCGGGGCAGTCGGCTTTCGCAAGGAAGGCATTTGCACAACCTCGCGGGAGCCCGTGTCCCGGATCAAAGCCCTGCCGAATCGGCAAAGCCGATGCTGGCAATAAATCTATCCATTCCAATCTGCCGCAGCATGATTGACTACAGTTTCGGCAGGCCAAGGTAGTGATTGATGGTGATCGGTTCAGATTTCCAGAAGGTTGGGGGGTTCGTTTCTAGGGGTTTCATGGGATGAACTTAGGGGGGTCGTCTAACAGCCCCCTAGGGCGCCTGACGCGGCGAGGGGCGGTGCATTCTCCATGCTGTTAAGCCTTTGGAGGTGCGGATAAGGGGACTCGCCGGCCTTGGCGAACAAATTCGTTGTCAGGGACCAGACGAAGACCTCTAAGGTGGGAACACGGAGGCCCCGGTGAATGGGGGAATTTCGCACATACCACGGGGACCCCGTGAGGGAGCGTAGGGTCCAGTTCTGAAATGTAGTCAGCCTATGCCTGTTGGTGGCCGACAGGAGAGGCCACCAAGCGGTTGCCGCATAAGTGAGTACTGTTCGGAGGAACAGTAGATACAATGTTAGTTTTGTACGGACAGCCAGGCGGCTGTTCCGCGAAAGCATAGGTGATAGTTTGGCTCTGACGCCGCGAGCCAAGTTGAGGGTTGAGGTCACGTGGGCGTTGAAGTTTAGGTGCCGATCAAGCCGAACACCTAGGTACTTCACCGTCTCAGTCCAGTTAATGGGTCTGCCCTCTAAGGAGAGGGATTGGCATCGGGAAATGGACTTTTGAGTAAAGCAGATCACCTCGGATTTCTCCGTATTGATCGCTACCCGCCATTTCCTTAGCCAGTCCGGAAGCATAGCCAACTGGCGTTGTAACATTACGCTCGTCCGCCAAGGCGAAAGCGAGCTAAAATGAAACATCGCGTCGTCGGTAAATAGAAATAACGTGACCCCGGGATAAACAGGCAGATCGTTCGTGTACAGTACGTACAGAACGGGGCCGAGGACAGATCCTTGTGGGACGCCGGCGGCGACAGGGCGAACCCGAGAGAACGCCCCATCTACGCTGATCCTGAAGGTGCGATCCGTCAGATAGGATCGGAGCAAGTGGACGATAGATGTCGGGAGTGGCGAATGCGCCAGTTTGTAGAACAGGCCTTCGTGCAAGACTTTATCGAAGGCTTTGCTCACATCCAACAGGACGGCGCCTGTTGCCTGATGATTGTTGGCGGCGTCGGCTAGCCAGGTGACAACCCGTACTAGCTGAAGAGTAGTCGAGTGCCTCGGCCTAAACCCAAACTGCTCTTCGCGGATGAAACCATCCACCAGGGGCCGAATACGGGTCAGGAGAAGACGCTCGAATACCTTCGAGATTACTGGCAATAGTGATATCGGGCGGTAGCTTCCAGGTAGCGTGGACGGCTTTTTAGATTTCTGGATCATGATGACATTAGCAGTTTTCCACAGGCGGGGGAAGTACCTCAGCCGGAGACAGGAGTTGAACAGCTCAAGAAGAACGTCAACTGCCGAAGGCGGGAGATTCTGCAACGCAGCGGCGCCGATGCGATCGGGGCCAGGGGCCTTTCTCTTCTTCAGTCGGCTTAGGACAGACGCAAGGTCATCCTCGTCGACCGAATTAGGAGGATCATTGGGGGGAGCAGAAAAGTATACAGATAGGAAATCCCTGACGACGGCCGTATGAGCCGGGTCAGAGATGCCTCTATGGACGGTGAACTGTTCCTCAATACAGTCGGCGAAGACTTCCGCCTTGCCTTCTGCAGAGTATACAGTGTCGTCCGGGGTATTAAAGGGATGGCGAGTCCTCTTTTCGCCTTTTAATCTACCAGCGGCTCTCCATACGGAGGCGTGGTCGACTTCCAAGGACTCCAAATAGGAGTCCCATCGATTCGCGTTTACGTCAAGCAGAAGCTGCGAGACGTGTTCCGACTGGGCTCGAAAACGCCGTCTAGCGGCAGGGTCACGGGTATGCTGCCATCTGCGGCGGAGCTGGCGCCGTAATCGGATGGCTTGGAGAACTTCCGCAGTGCGCTGTCCAAATCTCAGTTCGGTACGTTAATTTATACTTGAGCTATTCATAAAAATACGACTGACACTCGCACTCGCACCTTTAACTCGCACCTGACATGATCACAAATATATTTATGGGCGTTTTAATACATAATAGTCTCTTGCCCAATTCTTATATTAATACTAACATCTAATTTACATATTCGGACAAAAATCAAATATTAACATGTCTATAACGTCATAACCTGTTATAACAGCATGTAGTCCTGGCTACACTTCCCTTACTGCAATGTTGTATTGCAATATATATATATATATATATATATATCCGTGGAGGTTCCAGGCATACATGTTACTTTCCAACCGACAATTCGAAAAGCGTTGCGAAAGCGCTTGGAATTTGCTAGTAGTTAGGTCAGTGCACGACCTTGACACACTCGCCAGGTGCCGCCTGGAACATTTTCCAATGATGCCGCGTTAACTGTCGTGTAATTGTCTTTAATGTCGGCGTATAAATAAGATATAGCAGAAAATGGGTGCATTCTACTTCCTTACGTAAAACAACAAAAAGGAAATTTCATAAATTGTCGCCGTACTTTGTAGATGGTGAAGAAAATTCTACCAGTATTAGAATACATAACTGATGATGAAATAATTGTATCAATTTTTCTTTCACTGAGGAAACAAACTGATAACTAAAACACGGGGGGAAATTGTCCAGCTCTACTGAACGAACGAGTTTAGGTTAACCGCGATTTGACTGAGGTTAGTGGTCAGAATGCGAACATTACTCCAGGGACGCAGGTCACAGTCAACCGCATCGTCGGTATGTACTTAAACGGTAACGCGACTAGCTCGCGATAGGACTCCTGTTAGTGCGGACACTCCCATTCATGTCACTTATATTATTTCTGACCGCACCCTAACTATGCCGGAGCGTGAGCGTCTATATAACATGACGCAACCTCAAGTGCAATAAACGTCAATGCCGTAATCACAGTACAGCTCTACTGAAAACAGAACTCTTCTGCAATAAAAGCAAAAGAACTCTGTTGCAGCGAAAGAACTCTTTAAAAAATAGGTTTGACAGAGTAATATTATGTTGAGATGAAATGAATGAGATAGTGAATTCACAGAAAATAAGTTAAGCTCGGAAATGCTTTCAGAAAAGCGTTGGTGACACATTTGCTCGCTACGTACTTTCAAACTGTTAACATATGGAACAGGATTGACATGTCTTAACTAACAGAAACGTGCAATATTAATTTTTAAGTAAATGCATTATTTTTTATAATTTTTGCTGGAAATATTAATTTATTTTTTTTATTTAAGCCATTATCATATACAAAACAGTGTTATGGTACAGAAAGTTCGGGTAACAGAGACTTATAATGTATTAGGCCTATGTGAACAGTCATTAGTATGGGAGAATTAATGCTCAATACAAAGAGTAAAACATACACACGTTTTCTCCAATACCTTTAATACTCTCCCTCCTCCTCCTCTTTCTCCTCCTCATCATGCACCTACTTCTTGTACTTTTTTTTTAATTCTCCTTCTTCTTGTTTTCCTCTTCTTCTTCCTCCTCCTCCTCCTTCTTCTTCTCCTTCATATTCTTGTTCTCGTTCTAGTTCTCGTTCTTGTCTTCGTCCTCGGTCTTGTTCTAGTTCTAATTCCAGTTCTATTTCTAGTCCTCGTTCTCGTTCTCTTTCTTGTTTTACTTGTTCTTGTTCTTGTTCTTCTTCTTGCTCTTCTTATTTATCGAACCTTTCTGCCTTTCAGCGTCAGGTTTAAGGAGCCTCTGCCCATCTTCTCCAATCATTCCTGTCCAAACATAAAACTTTTATTTCCTTTGAACGTTTTTCGTCATCCCAGTCTCTCAATATATGCTCTATATGTCATCTCAAGCTTTGCTTCTAAAGAAGTATTTTATTTTCTTCCACTCGTCTACTTCATAGCTACTTTCTTCTACTACTATTCTTATTTCTTCTACTTTCTTCTAGATAATTTCTACTACTATTTTCTTCCTAGCTACTTCAAGTGCTTCACCTCCAGTAAGTACATCACAAATTTTACATTCAGCTCCCTGATCGTCTCATTTCTAATACGATTTCTTCTTATTTTCTCTACTGCTCTCCTGAGGCTCTAAATTCCTGCTTACGTCATTCGGCTTGCGTACTTATAGGGTACCACCTTTCTGCTTCAAACAGTACTGAAGGTAGGTATACAGATTTAAATGTTTATAGTTTAGTATCTACCTATCTCTCTTCAAAACCTTTAATCAAGCTTACTTAATTCAACAATTCTATTATACTGCATAAATTCACAAATACTAATACTATATCATTTCTACTATACTAGACACAAATTCAATAATAATTAAAATTACTAAAGATGATTTATTATTAAATAATAAATAATAGTCATTTGCGGTTGAAACATAAATAGACCTAATTACACTTACGCATTAATAAAATTGCACAATTATATTGCCACATTACAAATTGTTTACTCTTGCTGCTGTTTCGGTTTTAGATAACTCGCGGTCAAGTTTCTCGTTACGCAAAAATCTCGATAACCCAGAACTGCTTCCGCATTTGGAAATACCTGGCCAGCCGCTACTTTATGTAGTTGAGAGTCTTCTTTCGTGTCAAAGTACTTATGCGACTAACTAACGTACTATAAATCGAAATGTATATTTTTGCATTTCATAATAGTTTTACTTTATTTTAGAACTTTTTATAATTATAAATGGTTTTAAATGGGAACTACTGCCCCAGATATTAGAAGTTAATGAATAAGCAACATGATATTAATTATTAAAATAATTAAAAATTACCGAGCTATTGCTTGATGATTGTGACATCTTCTCTTCTTCATCTTCTTCTTCAGGCTGTGGACCTTACGATCCGTTGCGCGCTCCTTGGTCCGACCATCTTTCCTTTGGTTTTCCAATATTCCGCCGTCCTTTCGGATTATAAACCAAAATTGGTTTTGGTATCCTGTTCTTATGTATACTTCAACACGGGATGGTATCGTAAGCAGGCCACGGCCCAATAGCCTGCTAGTTTTTAATTCTTTTAATATTGACTAAAGCCGTTATAGCCTTTGTAATAGACTCATGATGTTATTAGCATATAAGACTTATATTCTTATAAGTATAAAGTTAAACAAAATATTATTACTTTTTATTATTTATAAGTATTAACTGTGTTTTTATTATAAGTGAAATACTTATATTATATTAAGAAAGTAAAATGACATGGGCGATAAATAAATTAATAACTAATCCATATTATTACGGTCAAGTCGTAATAACAATTATTATTAATTGTTTGTTAGTAATAATACCAATTATTATTATGATTATAACAAGTCGTAATAATAACAATTATTATTAATTTTTTGTTAGTAATATTTCTTTATTATTTTTTCTTATTTAGGTACGTTAAAAATAAACATTATTAATCTTCTATATTATTAGGTTTGCTAAACATTAACAATAATTAATACTATCCCGAATATTAATAATATTAATAATGCCATCGTTTAAATAGTAAACATGAATAATATCCACTGTCTTCACGTGACAAAATATCGGAATTTAATTTTGCCGAGTATCATCTGACCTTCAATAACAGTTCCAACATTGTTTTCTACGTTGTTTGTTCCGTTTTGTTTTATAACTATTTTATAGCCCAATTTCCGGTTTACGATATATAATTATGCGCTGTTTCTTTCTGCTATCAACATGTTTTACTGCTATATTGTTACGAGATAACAAAAGTAAATAAACAAAATAAAAATGTCGTAAATGAAAATAGCTGAAGCCGGGAAGCAGCGTGGTGGAGAGGGAGACGTGAGGAAGGGGAGAGAAGACCGCTGCTTGACCTTGTACAGCAGAATTGATTTCAGACAGTTTATAGTTGTTTACACCGTCCTGGCAACGTACAGACAATACGAAAGCTATGTTCTGTTGCTCTACAAGAGGTTTGTTCTTTGAAAGGTAATGGAATCTGATGGCAAACTGTATTTGAATCTATACTAGCGTGATAACCGCTTATACGGCAACTTCATCGTCACGGAAATCTTTTATTTCAATAACTTATTTAAAAATATAGAGGAGGATAGCTCAGTTGAAGAGAGTTTGTTTTGCATGGGGTTTATTTGTCGTGTGGTGCTGTGGTCCAACCCCGTCTACCTTCTGTTTGGGCAAAACAACAGTTTAGCTGATATAAGCTGACGTGAGTCGGTAACAACGCTACACTTAAACGTAAGCGCACACAACACTCCTCCACGTGTGTGCCTTCATGGCGTCAAGTCCAGACTGGTTTCCTCTTGACCTGGCAAGGTGTCAGCTGTACCACGACTAGAGGTCACAACAGACGGTAGGTCAGTATGGTGTTGCCAAAAAATGCTCATATTCCGCAAAGATAGACTCGACAATGTGAACTCTAATTAATTTGACATTATAGAATCCAGTGGCGGCTGGTGGTTGCAGTAGTTGGTTGAGTGGATGAGAGATCGGTTAAAAGACATTAAACTATCATAATCACAGTAATACAAAATTATAACTATAATATTGTAACCTCAAACTAGGATAACGTTTACCTTGAACTAACGTAAGCACTAAACTTGACATAACTTATAAATCAAGAAGGCTGTACTGATTTCATGACACAAAGTTGCGCTACAGCGCTACTAGTGGAGCGTTGCAGAAACTTTGCAACCGCCTAGCTAACATTGGGAACATAGAGCAGTTGTGAAGACTAGCGCACGTCCTCCCAGTTGTTGGCGTAGTAAGCTCTGCCATATACCGTTCAAGTTGCAAACGGCCTACAACCACCAGCCTGCGTGCCAGATTTGAATTGTTCGCGAATATTACTGCGTAGAATCTGATACGCTCTCCGTTGAAATTTATGATACTTTTAGCTGCTTAATGTTTTTGTATATTATTTTGTAGTTTAGTTATTCTATATTGGCGATTGCGCAACGCTGCAACCATAACACTAGCCACTGATAGAATCGATACCATGACTTTCCATCAAACGCGTATGAAACTTCAAATATCGAATGCTTTTTTTTGGTTTATGCCGCAGGAATAGTTTGTTATATAATTTATATTGTAAATTACTCTCTCTCTCTCTCTCACGCATACACAGAGGCACGCGCATTTTGCATACATATGCAGGAAAGGTTCGTTACAGGTCGGCTGCCAATGCCACATTCATGCATCACGTACAGTCGTCAAAATAATACTCATTATGTAGACCGAATCTGATTGAAAACATTCAAATATGTAACAACAACGGCATTATTATTAACAAAAACAATAGCTTCATGCGCAGTTTTTAGAAAATTTATCAAACATATCGTTACATCGAAATCTGTGAATCCGATTTCCGATTCCAACGACAACAATAAACAAAATAACAATACTGTTTGAGGACAGTTTAGAGGAGATGCGGTGTCAAAAACGGAATGAATGTATTAGTTAACAAAGGATCTTTACAACAAGAAATTTACCTGGCTAAAAGCAAAATGCAGTATTGCAATACAATCATAAAACCATAATTATACGTCTTTAATTACGTCTTTACGCAGCAGATCGCTTAGCTGTAAATCGGAAAGGAGAAATGAAAGAATTATAAAAAAGAAAGGAATATACAAAATAAAATAATTGAATAATAATAACTGAAAATAAATTGAGACAAGTGGAGAAAGAAATAAAGAATTATATTCAGGAATTGAAAAACTTTCTGATACTCCGTAACTGAAGGATTGTTTTCTGCGGACACTTAGTCTGAAGGAATGAGGAAATATTAACGAAAAAGAAGAATCAGAATTAACACTGTTGCACACCACTATAGAAAAATTATTCCAGTTAGCACTTTCAAGCTTCACAGCTCATCATCACATCTAATCGGAATGCGGTAGTCATCCATTCGGCAAAGATTTTCCCACTAATTCAGCCGATACTGGGCAATCCTGTCGAGTGTACACATAATATTCAGTTACTTCCGTATATCTGTGTTTCTTCTATGATCATGGATAGTATACTCTGCCACGTGCCTGAAAACTCTCATTTCAGCCGCTTGGATACGTCTGGCCTGGCATTTCGTTAAAGTCCAAATCTCAGACCTATAAAGAAGTGTGAAAAGTGCCGTCGTCTTGTAGAATTTTAGGCGTGTTTCTTTACTAGCTGACGTAAGAGTTCGCCTGATGGTCCAGCACATAAGGTTGAAATTATGCAACTTATTCACAACGTCGTTGCTTGTATTATAAGACACACTATAGCCCAGGTATTCAAAATTGCTGACTTGTCCAAGGACAGTACCGTCTGTAACAATTTTTGCCCGTACGGGATCAGTTCCACGAAATCTATCACCTTGGTCTTAAGTGTGGATATTCGTAATCCATTTACAGATGGTGTGTCTTTGCAGATTCTATTTAACAAATGTATACCCATCTGTAATCTGTTTTCCGAGTCCGACATAATAGCCTGATTGTCCTTAAACAACAAAGTGTCAATTGCAGAGTGGCCAATCCTAAAATGCTCCGGAAGACACATCTGCCAGTTTTGTACGGCAGCGTCAATAACTTATATAAATTAAAAAGAGGTGATAATGCACACCCTTGTCGTACTCTCCAATTGATCAGGCCAACTCTATAAGCTGTTCTCGGTTTCCCTGCTTCAATTAAGATTTCATTCTCTACATTAAGACTCTGTATTGTTCTAATTAGATGTGGAATCGCTTTCCTTGCCATTATTGCCCATAGTTTGCTCCGATTTACCATGTCAAACGCCTTCTCGAAGTCGTTGAAAGCTATGTATGTGAGCAGTTGATAGTCTCTACGCTTTTCAATGGGCAGGGCTATTGTACATATGCAATCTAAACATGATCTGCCCTTCCTGAAACCGCTCTGGGCCTCTAAAATCATGGTCTCCGTTATTGCATTCAATCGTGTTCTTAAAATAGATGCATAAAATTTGTACGAAGTATTAAGAAGGCTAACTGCTCTGTAGTTACTGCAGTCACTACGATCACCTCTGTCCTCCCTAGTCCAGTAGTCTTGCCAATCAGGAAGTGAGTTCCCTAGTTTCCGGAACTCTTCAATTCCAATAGTTTTTGCTGAATCTCTTCCAATTGCATCTCTTATTTTAAAGAGGTTCTTTCGCTCCTAAACCAAAATGTCTACGGGAACCACTTCCGTTCTCACCAGGACTATCGGCTCTGGAACTGTCTGATAACAGGGTTCTTCTTCTCTGCGCCAATTCCATACGTTACCTGTATTTTTCCAACTTCAGTGTATCGGCCCAGATTTCGCAGCCATACAGCAGGATGGATTCCGAGACCGCCATCAACAAGAGCCTCTTGCTCGCAATGTGGTGGCTCCAATAATAATAATAAGAGTCAATATGAAACGTTCTACCAAATATAAAACTGTGCACTTTTTATTCAGGGACTGAATTTTGTAAAAAGAAAGAAACAAGGATGTAAGAACGAAAACCTTAGACAATAATATTGTGAACAAAAATTTAAACATCTACGATGCTTTAAATAAACCGAAACAATGACACTATTATTTAGACATAATACACAAATATCTTGAAAGGCAAATAAGTTTGTACTCAACAAATTGACAACTTACAACTATATTTATTTACTTTTTTTGGATTAAATGAATGTTCCAAAGTAATTCAATTCCCAAACTGATTCAATTCAATTGTATTCATCCAGACTTCTCTTGAACAAACAAAAAGAAAGTACAAGTCTTTTGGGTATTATGAAAATCATATTAAAACATCTGCATAGTAAGGTGTTGAAAAATTTGATGTACTATCAACAGTACTTAAGGAAAACTTTATTCATGATTTAGAATAATATTTGTCTGCACTGACTCAATTACTTAGAATCAGGCCAGTAAAAAGTCACATGTGTTTTGCTTTTACCACGCGTACGCAGAGTGCCTGCTCTCTGCATAACCCGAGAAACCACTCCTATTTCTGACAACCGAGCATTAGCCTGATAGGCTGTTGGGACCAGATCATTCCACCTCTTTTCTGGTCTTCCGAGGGATCTCCGTCCCTGCGATTGATATCTATACATAATGTTAGGCATCATTTCAATGCTCATTCTTTGTAAATGTTGTTCCTACTTGCTTCTATACTATCTAATTTGGTCACTTAAGCTGGCAACTTGTAATTGTTCCCTTATTTCTGTATTCCTCATTCTATCTTTCCTTGTAAAACCTGCGATTTTCCATAGCATTGTAAAACCATTCGAAACAGTGAACCCTTCCATAGCATTTCATGTGTAACAGTGAAACACGGGCACTCACAGAAACAAATGAAAAAAGAATCCGAACAGCAGAAACCACTCCTCTGTGGAAAATTTGTGAGTTACATAATCGTCTTTACACAAGTGGCAAATTTGGGAGTGTCGGAGTTCGTGTATATTTTAAGCGCTTCGTCAATCCTAAACCAGGAAAAAATTTGATTGTTTTTTTATCAATTAGCAAGTCAATTTTTTTTGTATCGGCGGCCATCTAAGGACCACATGCCAATGTCAATTCTTTTTTTCCCTTGTATCGGCCATCTAAGGACCACATGTCAATTTCAATTCTTTACTCTTTGTTCTTTTCTTTTTCTCCAATATTCTTTCATCTATTCTTTTTACTGACTGTGTCTCTTCTTCCTGTCTTCAGTCCACTTTGAACCTGCGTTTTTCTCTCTCCTACCCTGGAGTCCTTCCATTTTTAAAACTTTTGCCCGAAAAACTTCTCTTTCAATTGCTTCCTCTGCGTATATATTATTTTTTTCTAAATCCTTTTGGACCTCTTTAATCCAACTTTAATCCAAGATATATGAAGATTTGCTTTGTCAAACTTTTGTCGTCCATTCTATATAAATGTTCAAAAAATAATAGTCTTCTTTTTCTCATTGTTTCTGTTATATATTCTATACTTTGATATATTTCATCATTACTTCTTAATTTCCAACCTTCTGAATTTTTTCGTGGGCCTAAAATTTTCCTAATAATTCGTCTTTCCAATATTTCTAGTTTGTCTAAATTATAATTCAGTGCTAGAAATTCACTTGCATATAGGCATTCTGGCTTCACTACTGTACTGTAACGCCTTATTTTCGCATTTTTCGTATGCACTTTTTATTGTAAATACCTTTAGTTACTTTTATATATACCATACGCCTTTTCCATCTTATGAATCCTTTCTTCTATAGCAGATTTTTCTAAGCCATTCTCTTGAATTATTCCTCCTAGATACTTAAATTTTCGAACCCTCTCTATTCGACCAATTTCTGTTACCTGTTATCTGTGTGTCGAAGAATTTCAATTCTTTATTCTTTGCCCATTTCTTTTTCTCCAATATTGTTTCATCTTTTCACTGTGTGTCTTCTTCCTGTTTTCAGTCCACTTTGAACCTGCGTCAATTTCATTATTTAAAATTTCTCAGAACATTACTGTACATAGAGAATATGAGGCATCACCGTCCATCATCCATGAAATAATGCGCAATAGCGTCTTTGTATGGCATATGGCTGAAGCTTGGCACCCACCCTGCCAGACGCTCGTATCAATACAATGATACAAGCTGTAATTATTATGTATGACAAATCAGAGTTGTAACATAACTGTGGGGCGAAGTATCAGAGGAGTATCCGTCATTATTCTCATATACTCATAGACAGGGTGTCAGCCCGCTATCATTTGCGACCAATATTAGCAGTTGTGTCTACTACGTAAAACAAAACATTTTATATGCCAAACATAAATTACGGTTAAAACCGATAAGAAGCGTACTAATAAGAAACAAATCACACGAACAATTTTATTATTTATTTAAATAATAATAAATTATAATACTTATATTTTTTTAAAAAGAATATATTTTTTATTTTTTTACAATGTTTCGACAGTTTTAAATTACTGTCATCATCAGAAGTATACATCAAATTATACTTTTGACGATGACAGTAATTTAAAACTGTCGAACATTGTAAAAAAATATAAAAATATTCTTGGTTTAAAAATATAAAATATTACTTAGTATTAATTTGAATAACGAGAATAATGTGGATAGTGGATATGAATATTCATTATCCACAATTTTATATACATCTAAATAAGTACACAATTTTTGTAGTCGTTTGACAGATTATATCAATACAGAACAAACTTCGTCTTTATCAGACTTCTTAGAATTTTCGTCAACCGACAAGCTGAAAGTATTGAAGAGATTGCAATTTTCCGGGTCGCCATTAAGTCTAACGACAGCCATTAAGCATCTCAGTACATCCCTTAATGTATTGCTTATTATTTACCACTGATTTCCGTTTCCTACTATAATTACTTACTACCAGGCGTCTGCTTATCGACCAGCTCGTCTACGGCTATCATATTGGTTTACAACGGAGCAATATTGCCTTTCCTGATCAACTGGCGTTACTTTGGTAAAAATGTCGTTCTTGTATTCCAACCGGTTTCGTATTTATTTTCTCTGTTAGTAAACACGGAACAGTTTAATTTATTATGAATATAGTAATCCTATAGTTTAACTCTAATAATAGTAGTCCTACATTTTTCCATTTTTCAATCCTATTCATTGTCCTATTTCTCGTTATGGTCATTACCGTATCATCCGTCCAGTTCCGGGGCTGTCCTTTGTTTCTTTGACCCATCCAAATTTTTCCAGTAGACATGTGGCTAATCTTCTCCACCAACCCTTCTCCTTTATCCGGGCTTGAGATCGGCAGTGGTATCCAATAAGCTACTCAATCCACTTTTTCGCAAATAACAGAAAAGGAAATTGAGTTTCGAAAAACATAAACACAAAACACAAAAGCTTTTATGTGTCTGATTGATCTCGAGAAGGCATTTGATAGGGTCCGAGTGTCAGACGTGTTAAAGATCTTACAGCAACGAGGAGTCTCAATCGATATCACAAAGCTAATAAGAGATATCTACACTAACACTTCAATGAGAGTAAAAGCCAATGGCGAATTGTCAGATAATATACCTGTAAGAAAAGATATCACTCAGGGGAATTCCCTAAGTCTTTTACTCTTCAATGACGTTATGGATAAAATTATTAAGAAGGTAAAGCATATGAGAGGACATAGGATGGGTAGAAGTGTGTTTAATATTATATGTTATGCAGAAGACGTTATTCTAATAGCGGAAAATGAAAATGACTTACAAATACTTGTGTATAATTTTAACAAAGCATGCCAGTAATATAACATGATGATAGCGGAAGAGAAAACAAAATGACATGACCCATTAAGGTGTAAGCTGGTGATAAATGATAGAATAATGGAACAAGTAATGCAGATAGACTACTTAGGAACAAGGCTTACAAGTCATAATAGGGCAGATGAAAAATAGAACATCAATTGATGAAAGCAAGAAGAATTGCTGGATGCATGAATAACTTTATATGGAATAATAAATACCTCACACAAGAAGCAAAAACTAGGGTTTACAAAACCACAATTCGTCCAGTAATATCCTATGCATCAGAGGTCAAGCCAGATACAGCAACAACTCAAAGAAAATGACAAACTATAGAAATGACTATATTACGGAGGGTACTATAGTTTATGCTAGGCCTATAGGTAAAAACAAGGTATGATAAGCTGCCAAACGATAGTATAAGAGAAACGTGTAATGTAACAGATATTTATTCTTGGATTGAAGAAAGAAGAAGGTAATGGAATGAACAGATATCAAGAATGGATGAGACAAGGATAGTGAAAAAGGCAAGAGATAGCCAACCAAACACGAAGAGGAGCATTGGTCGGACAAGGAAGAAGTGGAGTGACAGTCAGTATGTAGGACTGTTGTTACAGAACAGGACAGAGTCCTAACTAGGAAGTTAAAGAAGACAAAGCTATTTTTCAAGATTTAAGGGCATGATATTGGCTCCTGTGTTTCGGCTTCTACAAACCATATAATGATAGTTTTGTACTGACTAAAAAATCGAGATTTTCGCCACAAACATGATCTCTCTCTTCCTAGAATTGTTTACATAATGATTTCTCTTGTTTTAGAACGCATAAAAAAACATTTTTTTAGAAAAAATTAATTACCTAATGGGTGTACCTAGACGAATGAGCTTTACTATCTGAAACTACATTTAAATTTGTCTCTACAGTGAGCAGGCCTATATGGAGTAGCAGATGTTAGTGGAGAAATTTGCCCCGAATTTAATATTCAAGAACATTTTTAGAAATTGACAATTTTCCTAAACAACAAGAAAAATCTTTCTGGTTTAGTAACATTTTCTTATTGACCACATTTCACATTTTATTCATGTAAAACGACAACAGCACAAACAGCCTCTCTTTTATGCCTATCCGGATGAAAATTATTTTAAAAATTGCGTTTTTTGTGTTCTTAAACAAAACAAATCGTTATATAACCCGTTTTAAAAATGATAAAGAAGTCAGATTTGTGATTAAATAAGAACTTCGTTTTTAGAATGTTTAGTCCGTATATAAACGTTGATTGATTTAATGAAAATTTAAGGACAGGAGCTAATAATGATAATAATACTCTTATAAGACGTTTGACAAATATTGTGCTCTGTATTTTTTCAATGCTGGAAGGAAGAATAACGTAACAGCAACAATTGAGCCTGTAACAAAAGAACGACAAATATTGCATCGCAAACTATATAAACATTCTATGAATTTCAGGAAGGTGAAAGGAGAGTTCTCAAATTCGTAAAGAACTTTATCAAAATCCTATGACGTTGGATTGGAAATACAAAAAAAAAAATTAAGACCACAGGGGTATGCCAACCAAAATGAAGAGACAACTACGGCAGACAAAACTGGACAGTTAGCAAGGACAATATAGATACAGTAAGTATAGAACGCAAAATAAACCACACACAAATGACGAATAATAGGAGCCTTTACATAAAGTAACGAAAAGAAATGCATCAGCTTCAAATAAAATATTTACGTCGAAATTCATAAATCAAATACAAAACCAAGTGTATAGAAAACAAGGATAAGAGCTTAGGATATCATGTACTCAGAGGTTATATTTAAATGCCTGCAATTTGTTGTCAGTTGCCCCACTAATATGCCTGTGACTGAAGTCGACGCTAGACAGAACGTACGGACGTAGGCCTACATATAATCACATACCGTATTATAAAGAAGTGGAAACGATTTCCGAGTTATAAAGAAGTGGAAACGATGTGACGACAATCAAACAAGATTGGAAGAAATAAAACGAATAAAATACAAAACAAAATACCTTGTTGAATAATTAAAAAAAAAGTAATTGAACCTCTGAGTGAAAAAAGGGAATAACTACACTTTTTTGATATTTTGAACTGAGATAGCGATTTTGTTCATCAATGATGGGTGCAAAGAATGGGCCGAGAAAGGAAATATTAATAACATTTCGAGCCAGTTTGAACTAGCTGGTTGCTCGTGGAAGAAGGGTATAACTGCTGTAGTAGTTCCCTTTTCCATGAAGCTTTTACCAACAGCTGGCTCAGCTAAGTCTCACCTGGCATTCTTGCTATTATGTTTACTATTATGTGGTAATATTCAGTTTAGTTAATGAGCGAAATTTAACTTACTAGTGTTTATTTGCAAATTTTTAGCGTAGTCAGTATGTTTAATATTATTCATTAGTGTTGTGCGATAATAATAATAATTAATGTTTTACACAATAAGTAAACCATTCTTTTTTGTGATGCGAATGAAAATATTTTTTCAGTCGACATTGCGTTTAATAAAACAATGTAAATGATTTTAACTTTTTACCTACTGAACCGTATGACAGTTAGTGTAGGGAACTGTACAACAGTATTTTATCTTGGAAAACTTAAGATGGCAAAGAAATGCTGGCCACATAGATGTCTAAGGTGAACAGTCCAAAGTTAGGATCAGATGTACTTTTTTTTTACATTTTTTGTGAGCTATGCCATTGTAACTCTAGAATCCATTGTGTCCTAGCTAAAACATTAAATAACTCTTCTGTAAAATTAATCTGAAAAGTATTATAAACTTTTCTAACCTTTTATATATATATATATATATATATTTAAAAATATATAAGAGAACAATTGGAAAGCAATTAAAATAAAAGCTATTACTAATGAGTGGAAAAAGGGAATAACTTAAATTAAAGAAAAATTCATACACAGTGTACAATAGGGTATTAAGCAAAGTTTGGTTACAAGCCATATTCTATCTGGTGAATGTGGAAGGTGGTGAACACATTCTTTTTTTTTCTAGCACATTCCGTGTGTGTGTGTGTGTGTGTGTGTGTGTGTGCGCGTACATTCTTTTCAAAACCTAACGTTGTAAAGCCTTTCTAATTCACACTTTTAACTTGAAATTTCCTTTTCGGTACAGTTTTACAATGCATTAATTGCCAAAAACCATCCCTTTTATACTTTCGATATTCCACGCAAACAATAACTAGGTAAACACCCTTCTCGACCCTTTCTATCACCTCCTATGGGCACGGTCACTCACCCTTATTTCAAAAACATCCATATATGCAATTTAATTCTTTATGTTATCTATCTGTCTTCTACCTTTTATTTCTTAATTATATTATAAAATATTTCTTCATTATCAAATTTAGTTTTAGTATTCATTAAATTGTCTAACCCTTTCTCTCTTTCTTTCAATAATTCTAACTCCTCCCTAAGCTTTCTTTCAACTGTGTTATTTACTACTCTTAAAATTTCATAGTCTTCCAAAGGATTAACAAACTTATGGTTCTCTTCAATAAAATGTCTTGCATATAACGAATTCGTTGTTGTATTACCTTCTACCACACACACACACACACACACACACACACACACACACACACACACACACACACACCGAAAAAGGAAATTTCAAGTTATAGGTGTGAATTAGAAAGGCTTTACATCGTAAGGTTTTGAAAAGAATGTACACACACACATACTCACGGAATGTGCTAGAAAAGTATGTAACTGTACAGACGTGGGTGACTGGACTCGGTGGTTGACTTATATCATGTTTGCGAGGGTGTGTGTGGACAATGGGGCGGGTGGGGTTGTAAAGAGTTTGTTTTATTCTGTTGTTGTTATTTCCGATCTGACGATGAGGTGAGAAGCTTGAAAGCGCTAATCGGAATAATTTTTCTATAGTGGTGTGCAACAGTGATAATTCTGTTTGTGATTATAATCACTACACAACTTTCTCAATTAAACATTCTTTATTGGTAACATTTAAAACAAATCAACAGGGAAAGCTGTAAAATTATTTTTCTGTTTCCTGAAATGCAGGATTCCACGTAGTTATTCCCTTTTCCACTCACCGGCTTAATTCTTATGTTGACTTATGGTCACTAAATGTACTTCTCTTAGAGTCTTACGATTTAAGATTTACATATCTACCTTTTGACTAAACGATAATGATAGTCATTAATGACTAATGTGCAATGATTAGGACGTGTAAATTTCTTGCGTTGTAAGTCTCGCTTTATGTACTTCCGGAGTCACCATAATTTCCCTTCATGTATTAGGCATCTCGGTTGTTGGGGTTATCATCGTTTCCTCGGTTTTATTAGACTTCTCCGTTTTTGTGCTTTGTGTCTTCTCTCTTTAGTGGCAAATCTGGTTTTTACAGTGGCATCATCTCTACATTTTTGTGAAATTTCACACACTTTAATTTTTTCATCATATTGAATGTTTAAAACTCTTTTGTTACTGGTTTGTTTGTTATCGTGTTTCTTTCACTACATCACTTAACTTTTCATAAAAACCTTATTTCCTGTTCTTGCATTCTTCTTTCGTCTATTTCTGTTATAATTAGATTTTTTGCTGTAATTTTATTTAGCACTTTTGTATATTTTCGGAAACATCTGTTTCAATCGAGGCTATCAGTGTCTATATTACTGGACAGTTTTTCGATTGTTTTTGAACATACTTAAGAGTAATGTAATGTAGCATGTTGTGTTCGTTATCTTGTGGCAGTGGTTAAAAAATTGATTGCTTTACTTTTAACAGCACGCTATGTAATACTCTTTAAAATTATGATACGTTTTATTAATTATTCAATTTTGTTACTTTAAAGATGATCACCTCCTACTCAGTCATTTTATGAACAGTAAAAGTAGTTTTCAATTTACATCATCATCATCATCATCTTCTTCTTCACAACACGGTATAGGCAAGGTGCTGCCTATTCCGCCTTCAAAGTTCCTGGGTCTACCCATACATCTATGTCCTGTAGGTTTGTACTCCAAGACTTGTTTGGCCAGACTGGAATCTAACATTCTTTCTACGTGTTCTTTCCACCGTTGTTTGAAATCTTTTAACGTTTTATTCAAGTTAAAAACTTGTAACTTTCCTCTTATGGCCTCATTATTTATACGGTCAAGTTTAGAACACCTTTTAACTCCTCGTAAGAACACAATTTCCGAGGCCTGTATTGTGTTGTCTTGTTTCTTGGTTGTTGTCCATAATTTAAACCCATATGACAGTACAGAGATTGCCACAACTTTGCAGAACTTTAACTTTTTATCACGACGTACCTTGTTTCAAAAAAATACGGTTTTATGTCCCACAGACCGTTTGGATCTTAGCTTACTTAACATAAATATTATAGTTCCCATCACAGTCAATATAATTTTTTAATGTATATACAGTTCCTAAAAAAACTCTATTTAAAATATTGTTTGTAAATTCTTACACGTTTGCATACATTTCAATTGTTCTAGTATTACTTTTGTTACAACATGTGAACAGTAATAATATGTGACTTTTTGTGGGTAAAATAAAGTCACATAAGAGGCTGAACTATACGTGCTAAGTGCTGACTTGTGTGAACACAAGTAGCGTGTAATAATGCAGTCCAGTTTAATAACTTGTAGTACGGTTGCTGCGCCGCGACAGCCACATTGCTGTAGCACAGTCCGTAGATTGGTTTAAGCTAGGAGTAATATATTTGTCCGCAGGTCACATGGGATTACCAGCTGATTCAGGAAATTTTTCTCATCGCTGAGTCCGATTCTAAATTGGAATACGGAATCAATCCGGATTGCGAACAAAAGTTACGTAAGTCGGACGTAAACCAATATTACAGATGAGTTTGAATTACATAAACGTAGTATCTGTGTCACACGTGCTTGCCGTAGTATAACTTAATACGTGAACTCTTATTTAACAAATTCATAAATGCGAATTTTATTCCAGGTCTTCAGGAAGTCTGAAACGTGAATCAGAGCAAGAAAAAACTCACTTAACTGTGTTTTGTCGACTGCGTTTTTCCTGGCAGTTACATATACGTATTTTAATTATGTATATAAACTCATAGACTCGTTTAAACAAGCTTTTAAGTAACATTTATTTACTATAGATTTTTTTGTAAATACGTAGTAGCCTACTGCGTTTTCACGACCGGCTTCGACATTGCTGAAATTATTATTATCAGTTAAGTCGTGGTCCACAGTTGTCGTTATTGACAAACGTTTTGTCCACACAATCGAAGGCCATCGTCAGTGTCTAGATTGACACGGTGTCTGCCAGTTCACCTCAGAGATGAAGTAGAGGCTATGTGACCTCATGTCTGATGTGAATTGGCGAAAGCCGTGCCAATCTAGACACTGATGATGGCCTCCGATGGTGGGGCCGAAACGTTTGTCAATAACGACAACTGTGGACCACGGCCTAACAGCCCGGCTGATAATAATAATTTCAGCAACGTTGGTCTAATGTTACGTAACGCACGCACCGCATGTGTATGAGGATACGAATTGAAATTAATTCATGCGCCAAAGGATATATACGTCTGTGGGTAAAGTAGACTAGGCATAACTTATATGTATATCCAGGCATAGGTATATATTTTGCGTTCTCTTTTATAAGTAGTCCTCAAGAAATATTTGTCGATCGTTTTAAAATATAATTGCCGCCCATGCAGTACTATTATACTTAGTACTCAAACCCTTATGACTCAAACTCTGTGTATGTTAAATTACGTACACAAATCTCTTCTTTTATTTTCCTTATCTTCTTTCTCTTCCTCTTTTATGCTTCTGTTTCTCCTACTTCTTCTTCATATCTATTGTCTTTTTTTTCTACATCCTTTCGTTTTTATCTATTTCTGCCTTTGATCTATTCCATTTTTCCTTCTGTCTTTCACGACCTGCCTGCAGGCGGTTTTTTCTATCTAATAAAGAATTAATAAAAAATAACTTGAATGTCTGTACGTTGATTTTTGGGTCTACATCCAATAGAGAGCTGCTTTCACCGTACGTGTGGGCGGTATTTTTTTTGTTTGCACCAAACTCGATGGTTCATAGTGACCTCTTCCATCGTTACACGTGGCAACCCAGACATGTTGCTCACGTCCCATCCTGTCAGGCCACGATACCCTTTGGTAGGACTAGTAGGGATTGCCTGTAGGGTGGTTGCTTAGATAGGTAAATAAGAAGATAAAAAGAGCAAAGAATGTAATATGGAACAAAGATGTTTTGAGATGAATTCGCGAATAGAAGGAGCAGATAAACGAAGCCTGGAAACTTTTGAAGAAGATAAGAACAAATACAAAAGAAACTAACAGACTGACGCTGGTTACTTTGGTAAAGTGAACTGACATGATCAAAAACGTTTTACTGAAAAGAGGATGGTAGGCCTACATCTACTGACAGAATAAAATTTGGACGCACATGACAAAAATGAGGAAATTGAGGACACAACGTCCGATTATTAGCATTACAGGCAAGGAAAACGAGAAAGCTCCAGGTCCTGAAAGAACACCAACAGAACTAAAAAAAACGCTTCAGGAAGATGTGTTTAAAATGCATGCACGAATGTCACAAACTGTATAAAATGTGTGTGGAAGTCTCATATGAATGGAAACAATCTAACATAACATCACTCTGTAAAAGCCGTGATCAGAAAAATGCGAGAATTGTTGTGAACTTGTGACGATTTCATTAATAAAAAATATAGTAATTAATAAATAAGTAATGTAAAGGCTGAGAAATTTTAAATTTTAATAAAATCGCACAATTAAACTAAATTTTATCGCTATCATAAAATTATAATAATATTTAACAAAGAGTTTTTGTAACGTCTTTTCGCCGCGTTACAAATCCAGGGAACCCCTCGTAATTAAACTCCGTTAATTAGATGGGCTGCCTACGTTGTAACAGAATTGATCACAAATAATTAATATAACAAATTACTTACTAACTGTGTAAGGAAACAATGGCAAGGTATACAATTGATTTAAGCACTCCTCATATGTGTGTAATAAGAAGACTTCTCTTTATTTAACATTTAAAAACATTTACTGACAGATCCCATGACATTACTAATTCAATTATTAAATTATTTGAAAGGTTTCTTTAAACTTTGGGATCAAACTTGATTCTATATAGCTATACCTCGGATCCGGGTCAACTTTCTGTATTTCTGTAGTTAAGACTTTCAATTATACTCATTTCATGATATTAGCTTGCAAGACTTTCTTTTATTCAACCATTGGAAGAATGGTATTATTGCTTGAATTATATTACTCTACATTAGCATATAAATTGTTACAACGTATGAAGTTAGAATAGTTACATGAAATTCTTAGATTTAATTTATAAGTCTTTACAAAGTTGATAGTTTCTGAAAAGTCTCTTTCAAGATGTGTTGTGTAACAAATATTAGTAACCCTCGATAGACAGGCTATCGAGTCACCTTTTAATTGGTATGCTG